>CM044354.1:1984894-2124894 GCA_024294585.1 Vipera latastei | reverse complement strand
ATTTCCTGCCAATAATAATAATCAGTAGCTGGGGTTGATCCAACTTGGAAAAGAAGCACCCTGACATTGTGTCATGAACACACACACACACCCCAAAGGGCCCTGGCATGTCTCAAAACAGAGGAGAAGGGGAAAGATCCAGCTTCTGAATTGCATCCAAGGGGCCATCTGTGAGATCCATGGTGGTCTCTGAGCTTGGTGGTTTCCTTGCAGACATTTCGTGACCCAACTAGGTAACATCTTCAGTGCTGGAAGGTAATGAATTACCTAGTTGGGTCATGAAACGTCTGCAAGAAATCCGCCAATTTCAGAGAGCACCAGAACCTCACAGTCTTCCTCCTCCTCTCAACAAACCCTTCCCCCCCAAAAAAAACACAATAAAAACAAACCCTTCTAGTGTCAATACTGCTAACATCAAATGTTCTTGCTTGAGAAGAGATGAAGAAGTAGCCATTTCATATGTTAAACTTGTGTATTGCTTTAAAAGGTTGAGTTTAAAGTTGGGAGGGGGGAGGAGGAGGATTGTACCTTCAAGGCCATCTGAAATTAAAGAAGATAAGACTTTGGCGGTTCTTCTAACGGAAGGGAAGCTGATTCTTTCAATTAATTGGAGAATACGATTAATGACAACATTAGAAAGGTGGAGAATTGTGTTTTGATATATTGTGAAAGGGGAGGGCGGAGATTTCAGATTCCAGCCTCCTTCGAGCAAGCATTTATTTACTTGTTTCGATTTATATACCGCCCTTTTCCCGAGGGACTCAGGGCGGTTCACAGGGCAAAATAAAACAGTGCAATGTACAAATTAAAATAAATTAAAATTAATAGCCCCCAAAGAGTTTAAAATTTAAAATTTAAAACCTTAAAACCCCTCAGTCCAGGCCGGCTAACTCAAATAGCCAGGTTTTTAGGTCCCGGCGAAACGAGCGAAGGTCGTTTATTTAGCTGATGTATTATTATTTATTTATTTATTTATTTATTATTTAAATTTATATACCGCCCTATTCCCATAGGACTCAGGGCGGTATTAGGCTAAATAAAGGACTTTTAAGGTAAACCATGCCTCAGAGTCACTTGAAAAGCCCAGATGTCGGAAACTTGACATCTAGCACTGACGATGTTACCTACTTGGGTTATGAAATGTCTGCGAGGAAACCACCAAGCTCAGAGAGCATCATGGACCCCTCACCGTTCAGCTACAAGCTACGAGCCTCCTCTTCTCTTCCTTCACTTCTCTGGCCACCCCTAGGTCCCCTGGTCCTTTGGCAGGACAGCCTCACCAGAGTAGCGAAAGAGTCAGTGGGAGCCCCTTTCCCAGTGAACCAGTTTCATTCCAAGGGAATAAATATTCCAAGGGCACACGGAAGGGCTAGAGCAGAGTTTCTCAAGCTTGGACACCTGAAGATGGATGGGCTTCACCTCCCAGAATTCCACAGCTGGCATGGGGAAGTTGTCAGGCCTCCGATATCTCTGAAGAGCCCCTGGGGGTGGAAAGGGGTCTCCTGCCTCACCCAATTTTTTCAGCTTTCTTCTGACCATCCCTGGCATAAGCATGTTGTTGGCCAAAGGGGGCAGGGAAAGCTTACCTGCGTCTCTCAGACGTGTCCTGTTTCGCTCCTTCCGCCCTGGAACGAAATAAGAGCATGGCAGGGTGAAACGGTCCCTTCCCAGACCTGCTCCCCCAGCGGGTCTGGGTGACCCCCCCCCCCCTTCCTCCCCCTCCTGGCCCACGGAAGGACACGTACTGCTCTTTCCTGGCCTGGTTTCGCTCCTCTTCGAACCTACAGCAAAGGCAGGGAGAAGGTTAGGAGGTTCTCCCCTGGGTGTGGGAAAAATCAGTTTTCCGATGAATGAGACTGTTCAATAGACAAGTGGAATGGAATGGAATGGAATGGAATGGAATGGAATGGAATGGAATGGAATAGAATAGAATAGAATAGAATAGAATAGAATAGAATAGAATAGAATAGAATAGAATAGAATAGAATAGAATAGAATAGAATAGAATAGAATAGAATAGAATAGAATAGAATATGTAATGGAATAGAATATGGAATGGAATGGAATAGAATAGAATAAGAAATAGAAAATATGGAATGGAATGGAGAATAGAATAGAATAGAATAGAATAGAATAGAATAGAATAGAATAGAATAGAATAGAATAGAATAGAATAGATATAGAATAGAATAGAAAACATAATATAGAATAGAGTAGAGTAAAGTAGAATAGAATAGAATAGAATAGAATAGAATAGAATAGAATAGAATAGAATAGAATAGAATAGAATAGAATAGAATAGAATAGAATAGAACAGAAGTAGAGTAGAGTAGAGTAGAGTAGAGTAGAGTAGAGTAGAGTAGAGTAGAGTAGAGTAGAATAGAATAGAATAGAATAGAATAGAATAGAATAGAATAGAATAGAATAAATATAGAATAGAATAGAAAACATAATATAGAATAGAGTAGAGTAAAGTAGAATAGAATAGAATAGAATAGAATAGAATAGAATAGAATAGAATAGAATAGAATAGAATAGAATAGAATAGAATAGAATAGAATAGAATAGAATAGAATAGAAGCTGGAAGGGACCATGGAGGTCTTCTAGTCCAGCCTCCTCCTCCTCCTCCCTGCTCAAGCAGGAGGACCTATACCATCTCAGACAAGTGACTGTCTATCCTCTTCTTAAAAACCTCCAGTGATGGAGCACCCACGATTTCTGGAGGCAAGCTGTTCCACTGGTTAACTGTCCTCCCTGTCAGGAAGTTTCTCCTTAATTCCAGGTTTGCTTCTCTCTTTGATCAATTTCCATCCATCGTTTCTTGCCCTTTCCTCTGGTGCCTTGGAGAATAGTTTGACCCCCTCCTCTTCCTTGTGGAAGCCCCTCAAATACCGGAATGCTGCTATCCTGTCCCCCCTCCTCCTTATTTCTTCTTTTCTTTAGACTGGCCAAACCCAAGTTCTGCATCTGTTCTTCTCCGTATGTTTTAGTTTCCAGGCCTTGGATCGTCTTAGTTGCTCTAATGTAGCTCAGAGCAGCCCGTGGTTACCTTATATCCGTCCATTCCCACAGCAGCCCCTGAATCTCAGGATGCAAATATTTCTTCTAACTAAAACCGCTGATTTCTGTGGGTAGCAGAAGGGCAGGAAATAACCTGAGCTCTAATCCATTAATTCTTATGCATTACATTAGGACGGTTTATCCTTTTCCCTCTTTCTGAAAATTATAAAACAAGTGCACCTCTAGTGTCCCCCACTATTCTCTTGGCGACTGTCTAATCAATCTTTGCACTGAGCCTTGGTTATTTGCTTTAGCTCCTATGTTTCGATTCCAGATGGGCCCCCACCGGTTCCTCTAGGCAGGAGAGGGCCCCCAGGCGCTGGTCCGCTTCCCCTTGCCTGGATTATCTTTCAAAAATATTTGGGGGGGCAGAACCTAATAGAAAAGTCCTCAGCCAAGCAAGGATGGGCTGAAGACTGAGGAATCTCATATTTCATCGGAGATTCGGCGCAGGCTGAGGAGGAGCAGGAAGAGGGCCAGGAGGAGGAGGAGGAGGAAGGCCAGGAGGAGGAGGAGGAGGAGGAGGAGGAGGAGGAGGAGGAGGAGGAAGAGGGCCAGGAGGAGGAGGAGGAGGAAGAGGGCCAGGAGGAGGAGGAGGAGGAGGAGGAGGAAGAGGAGGAGGAAGAGAAGGGGGAGGAGGAAGAAGAAGATGAGGAGGAGGAGGAAGAAGAAGACGAGGAGGAGGAGAAGGAGAAGGAGGAGGAGAAAGAGGAGGAGGAGGAGGAAGAAGAGGAGAAGAAGGAGGAAGAGAAGGGGGAGGAGGAAGAAGAAGACGAGGAGGAGGAGGAAGAAGAGGAGAAGAAGGAGGAAGAGAAGGGGGAGGAGGAAGAAGAAGACGAGGAGGAGGAGGAAGAAGAAGACGAGGAGGAGAAGGAGGAGGAGAAAGAGGAGGAGGAGGAGGAAGAAGAGGAGAAGAAGGAGGAAGAGAAGGGGGAGGAGGAGGAGGAGGAGGAAGAAGACGAGGAGGAGGAGGAGGAGGGGGAGGAGGAGGAAGAAGAAGACAAGAATCCCCCACCCATCTTCAGGTTGCCCAGGTTAGGAAACGACAGTCTTCTCCCAACCTCTCAAGCTCTACTTTTCCTAGCAAGGATTCCCAAGAGCTCCACTAGTCCTTCCCTGCCTCCAGGCGAGGTGACCCCAGCACGGAGTCTCCCAGGGCTGACACACACCACACCCCTTTACCTGCACAGGTGCACGCACACCCGATCCTGTCTTCCACACCGTAATGCACTATATAACTCATGACGAGGCCCTGGAACAAACCAAATCTACTCTAAAGAAGGGCACCGTTGCTTATTTTAATCACTGCAGTATATTGAAAATATTAACCCCCCCTTACTGCAAGATGCAGTCGGGAATCTGGACGTGCTCCATGGGAATCGTGTGAGCCAGTTCCTCCAAGGTGTGAACGTACTGGATTTTGCTGATGAATTTCACACTGAAAGAGAAGAGAGACACACGTGGTTTTAGCTTCAGCTTCAAAAGGTACTTCCTGAACTCGCAACTCTTCACAGCTGCAACAGCCTTGGGAAAAGTGACTTACGGCCCATCCTCCAGGTGACAACGGTCACCATCATCCCTGAGGTCGCCTGATCACCATTTGTGCCCTTGGAGCATAGCCTGCATTTACGGTGGTTGCAGGATCTTGCAGTCGTGTGATCCCCGTTCGCGACCTTGTCAGTCAGCTTCTGACGAGCAAAGTCATCTGGGGAAGTGGTGAGTGCTCCAACATTGGAGGTTTTTAAGAAGAGGCTGGACAACCACCGGTCTGAAATGTTAAGAGGGTTTCCTGCCTGAGCAGGGGGTTGGGCTAGATGACCTCCAAGAAGACCTTCCATACTGTTATGGAAGGAAGGAAGGAAGGAAGGAAGGAAGGAAGGAAGGAAGGAAGGAAGGAAGGAAGGAAGGAAGGAAGGAAGGAAGGAAGGAAGGAAGGAAGGAAGGAAGGAAGGAAGGAAGGAGTCATTCTGTTATGGAGCGAAGGAAGGAAGGAAGGAAGGAAGGAAGGAAGGAAGGAAGGAAGGAAGGAAGGAAGGAAGGAAGGAAGGAAGGAAGGAAGGACTCATTCTGTTATGGAGCGAAGGAAAGAAGGAAGGAAGGAAGGAAGGAAGGAAGGAAGGAAGGAAGGAAGGAAGGAAGGAAGGAAGGAAGGAAGGAAGGAAGGAAGGAAGGAGTGAGTCATTCTGTTATGGAGCGAAGGAAGGAAGGAAGGAAGGAAGGAAGGAAGGAAGGAAGGAAGGAAGGAAGGAAGGAAGGAAGGAAAAGAGAGGGGAAGGAAGGAAGGGAGGACCCATTCTGTTATGGAAGGAAGGAAGGGAGGGAGGAAGAAAGGGAGGGAGGGAGGGAAGAAGGAAGGAAGGAAGGAAGGAAGGAAGGAAGGAAGGAAGGAAGGAAGGAAGGAAGGAAGGAAGGAAGGAAGGAAGGAAGGAAGGAAGGAAGGAAGGCAGGCAGGCAGACATGTCGGTAGGTTTTAAAATCGGATCCGGTCGTGTGATGACCTGCTTAAGGACTGCATTGTCTATTCTGGTCTCAGCTGTGGTGGTAAGTTGAGGACTGCCTGAATGGCTATTAGCTTAGAGGACGTTGCTAACAACCCTGCTCTGTGTGAAAGCAAAAGTGATTAAACGGCTTTTAAAGATGCTTGAATCCTGCATGAGGGTTAGGAGCTAGACAATGCTAGCCATTTCATTACAGGAAGTCCTCAACCGCCATGAGCACAACTGAGCCCCAATTTTTCCACTGATAAGCAAGGCGGCTGTTCAGTGAGTTTTGCTCCATGTTACGACCCTCCTTGCCCTGGTTGTTAAGCGCATCACTTGCAGCTGATAAATTTAGTGACGCAGTTGTTAAGTGAATTTGGCTTCCCCGTTGACTTTGCTTGTCAGAAGGTCGCACAAGGGGATGACTGCAACCGTCGTAACTGTGAGTCAGTGGCCAAGCGTCCGAATTTGGATCATGCGACCACGGGGAATGCTGCGACAGTCATATGTGGGGAAAACGGTCCTAAGTCGCTTTTTGTAACTTTGAACGGTCACTAAACGGGCCGCTGTGAAGTCCAGGACTACCTACAATCCTCAGCCAGTGGCCATGTTGGCTGGAGGCTCCAGGCAACCAGGGGCGATGGGAATTGTAGTCCAACATGTCAAAAAAGGGGAAGACAGCTGAAATGGAGATTCTTGGTCAGCCAGGTCATGGTTGAAGTTTGAGTCATGGTTAATTCGATAACTGGCTACCGAGAAAACCCAGTTTGCTTCGTGGATCTGCTTGTGAAGGATCTGACTGTGAAGGATGTCTTATGGAGATTCTCAGTCATCCAGGTCACGGTTGTCCCAAAGGCGCTTTTTTCATCAGGCAACTGGACTTTCTTTGTTTTTCTTTGAAGACATTTTGCTTCTCCTCCGAGAAGCTTCTTCAGCTCTGACCGGATGGTGGGGAAGCGGAAGGGTGGATACTCCTTTGCAGTCATCTGGTCATTAGTACTAGATGGCCTCTTTGACCCCTTTTCAAACCAACGGTCCTCTCTGTCCAAAAAAATGTGGACTTTGCTGCCTTCGAAAGAGCGGCCTTTGTGTCAGAATCCATTTATATCACATTTCATAAATGTATAGGTAGAACAATGTGCTTATTCTGGGGATTCTGCCATCTCTCCGAAGGGGGGGGAGAGGATAGACTTTAGGCGATCTTCAAACAACAGGGAACATTTGAACTGGGGGAGGGAGGGGGAGAGACAGATCTGGATTGCATCTTCATTTACAACTGAAAAAGGAAAGCAATAACCATAAAACCAAGGAGAGTTCCCTTTCCCATGGAAGGGCCTGACATCTGACCAAATGGATGAGGGGAGGGGCTGAAATGGGAATGCTTTATATAGGATTGAAATGTAACTTTGTTAGATTCCGTCTTGTATTGCCACAATCGATTCCATCCTAGTAAACATTTTCCTTTTGGACTAAACTTGCATCCAAGAGTTCTCATTTCCTAAGATGTGCATTGAGGTGGGTTCTGACACTTTGTCTTATAAGAACAAGAAAGTCCAGTGGCCTCTTGGAAAAACACCTTTGGGACAAGCTGAAATGGAGCCTTGCCAGATTTTGCAGCCCTTTGGAAAACAAGGAAAGAGTTAAATTCGCCGTAGGGCATGACTGAAACCAGGAGAGGCCAAAACAAGCAACCATTTCAAAGTATTAAGCAGGATTTTATTCCTTTACCTGATGAATGGCCGTGATATCGCCAGCACCGTCCGAATGAACCAGGAAGGGTGAACGATTATCAACGCTTTCAGGTTTTTCCGTAGCCTGTGAAAAAAGAAAGGCAACGCAAAATATATTTTTTGCCCCCCCCCCTCAAAAAACCCCCAAGACCATTCGCAACAGAGATATATTGTGGAGTGGAAAAAATGGATTGATTATATCCAGAATAAATATGGGACTAAAAAGTTTCACCTAGCATTTGAATACCGTAAGTATTGATGTGATATTTATATTGCTTGTCGTTATTTTATAAGAGTTAAAGTGCGATAGATTTAATAGTTTATTAAAAGATAAAGATAAAAGATAAAATGTATTTTAAAACTTTTCAATAAAAAAAATAGTTTATTGTTGTTTGCATAAGGTAGATTATGATTGTTTGTATTTTTATACCTTGTATTTAGCTCTGGGAAGTCGGGGAGGGGGGAGGGGGAAGGGAGGGAGGTGTTGGGGAGGGTTGGGGAGGGGGGAGGGGGTTGGGAGGGGTCTTGTTTTGTTATAAAAAATGTATTGTAAAACTTTTCAATAAAAAAAAACCAAAACAAAACTAGGTTAAAACAGTCACACCTCTGTGAGAACTTTCTGCACCACTACAAATCTTAAAAAGGAAGCCAGGTTGGTGTCGTGGTTAACGGCACCAACCTGGAAATTGTATTAAATTAAAATTTTTGGTGTGGCCCATAGGATCATCAAGAATCAAAAATGACTGAATGGATGGCATCATCATCAAGCTAAATTTTATTATTACATGGATTATTATTATTATTATTATTATTATTATTATTATTATTATTATTATTATTATTATTATTATTATTATTATTATTATTATTATTACGGGTTATCACACAATCAGCCAGCTGTTCACAGACTGGAATTGGAATTTTTTTATCCACCTATCAAGTCCTTCTCAAGGATCTGAGATAGGCAGATGTTCATGTTTTGTGATGCTAGAGCAGATTTGGGGAACCTTGGCTCTTTTATGACTTGTGGATTTCAACTCCCAGAATTCCTGAGCCAGCTGGAAATAAAAATAGAAATAATAGAAATAGAAATAGAATAGGAGCTGGAAGGCACCCTGGAGGTCTTCTAGTCCAGCCCCCTGCTCAAGCAGGAGAACCTACACCATCTCGGGCAGGTGATTCTAGTCTTTTCGAGAAACACGGTACTTGTATATTGGAAAGTTCTATGGACTGGAAAAATATATGCGTTAGATAAATATCTACAAGTAGTTCTCCATTTACAACTATCATGGTGCCAGGAATTTTTGTCGTAGGTCAGGACGGTCTTAAGTCAAGGTACCCACACGACCGACTCAGTTTTACTACATTTTTGCCGCAGTCGTTGAGCAAATGCTGTGGTCATTAAGCAAAACAACACAGTCGTTAAATGCACTTATTGCCTGCAAATAGGCATTTTTTGCCGGAAACTGCAAGTAAATGTCAATTGTGATCACATGATTGCTGGATGCGGCAGGCAGCTGTAAGTGTGAGAGGTTGCCGTGCAACAGGGATTTGATCATGTGACCAAAGAGGGAGGGGTTTGAACTATGACTCGAAAGGGGAAGTACCGTCTGGGGCGGGTGTCAGTCGTAACTTCAAATGGTCACTAAGCAACCAGTCGTCAGTTGAACCCTATCTGTACAGAATTGTAACTGTTTACTGTTATAACAATACTTTTAATGTATTTATTTCTTCAATTTGTATAGCCACACCTCTCGAGCCAGTGACTCTGCCTGGCAAACCATCTCTTTTTTCTTTTTTCTTTTCTTTTCTTTCCCCAACCCACACTACTTTTTCTGTTGTATTTTTTTTCCACTTTTTTTTTTAAAAAAAAAACCACTTAGGAGGGTTGTCGTCCTTATTTCCTCCCTTTCGTAGCATAGGCATTTCGTGTTATCTTTTGTGCTGGGTTTTTTTCTTTCATTTTAAAACCTGCAAGAATAAATCAATCACTGTTGATGAGGGGTCCTCAAGTCATTTTTTGACTCCTAGCCCAGCATAATTTTCCTTCTGGTGTTGAGCACAAACAGAGGAATATATACAATTGGGTCTTTCGGCCATAAATTTGATGGATACATGATAGATGGATGGATGGATGGAGATATGGATGGATGGATGGATGGATGGATGGATGGATGGAGATATACATGGATGGATGGATGGATGGATGGATGGATGGATGGATGGAGATATACATGGATGGATGGATGGATGGATGGATGGATGGATGGATATATAAATGGATGGATGGATGGACGGACAGACAGACAGAGACAGACAGATAGATACAAGGTGGATGGATGGAAATATACATGTGTGGATGGATGGATGGATGGTCGTACAGAGACAGACAGATAGATATAAGATGGATGGATGGAGAGATAGACAGAGAGAGAGATAAATACCTGGATCATGGATAGATGGATGATGGATGGAGATAGATAGACAGACAGATGGAAAGACAGAGGGATAGATAGATAGATAGATAGATAGATAGATAGATAGATAGATAGATAGATAGATAGATAGATAGACAGACAGACAGACAGACAGACAGACAGACAGACATATAGGGATAGAGGGATAGAAAGAGATAGTTAGATATGCATAGATATATCAAATTTATGACCAAAAGACCCAATTATCAATGCCTTGCTCTGAGGATTCCAGGCCAAACATATTTAAAAAGAAGGAGGAAAATGCTCGGATGTGAGAAAATGCAGACAGGCCCCCCCCACACACACACATACAAGTGGAGAGTGGGTCAGCATTGCCACAAAAGAGCAGATGCAGGGCAGCCCCTTCCTCAACGGAACCAAGGGTAACTTAGATTCCGGGTTTGATGGCAATTGGCCCTCCTTACCGTCTGTCAATCATCTGGTAGCACTTTTTCAACCAGCCGATGCCCGGCATTCTCCTCCGTGGAGTGGCGCCGTTCAAATACACAATCATGTAGTCTTCGGCCACCAGCAGCTCCAAACTGCTGATCACGTATCTTCCAGAGAAGAGAAGAAGAGAAGAAAGAGAAGTGAGGAAAAAGTGAGCCCAAAAAGATGTGTCAAAAGTCACAAAGTTGGAGTATCCTTTCAGATTGAGATTTCTCCACCTGAGAAACTTTTTAAGATAGGTGGACTTCAACTCCCAGAATCCCCCAGGATGGGCTGTTGGAATTCTGGGAGTTGAAGTCCACCCATCTTCAATCATGCTGGCTGGGGAATTCTGGGAGTTGAGGTCCACCTGTCTTCAACCATGCTGGCTAGGGAATTCTGGGAGTTGAAGTCCACCCCTCTTAAAGTTTGCTGATTGGGGAATTCTGGGAGTTAAAAGTCCACCCCTCTTACAGCAGACTGGCTGGGGAATTCTGGGAGTTGAAGTCCACCCATCTTCAATCATGCTGGCTGGGGAATTCTGGGAGTTGAAGTCCAGCCGTCTTCAATCAAGCTGGCTGAGGAATTCTGGCAGTTGAAGTCCACCCCTCTTAAAGTTTGCTGATTGGGGAATTCTGGGAGTTAAAAGTCCACCCCTCTTAAAGCAGACTGGCTGGGGAATTCTGGGAGTTGAGGTCCACCTGTCTTCAACCATTTTGGCTGGGGAATTCTGGGAGTTGAAGTCCAGGATGACAAAGCAGCCCGTTTTCAAACACCTCCAAAGGGCCAGGAATCTGGCAAACCCATCCTTTTTTAAGTGAAATTCCCCACATTAGAGATGACTTAGCAAGCTCCCCATCTTGCCTTAACAAGACATCCTCCCCTCCTTTGCAGAAGACAGGAAGAGCCACCACTTACAGGAAGAGGTTCTCCATGATATAATGGTAGTCAGGCAGACTGCTGTCTGGCAAGCAACAAGCCGCAAAGACAATGATGGCGTTGAGGCCTTCCCCGTAATAACCTAAGAGAGACAGAAGCATGGAGGGAATTGACCTGCTGAGTTGGCCATGGAGATTCCCTGGCTGAAATACAAGGGCCTTCAACCACCTGATGGACCCGCTCCTTTCTCCTCCAAATACTTAGTTGGAGACCTCATGGTGTCTGCAGAGCTTCTCACCTCCATGAGTTACCACCTTCATATACGGCTTGATCATCTGCAGGTCGATGCGGTGTTCCTGTTCCCCAATGATGACCGTCCTCCACAGACGGCCATTGGGGGCACCGCCGTCTTCCCCGCCTCCATCTCCAAAAAGGTCTGCACTGTCTCCGGGCATGTTTTTGGCTGTGGCCACGGGAGTGTCATCTGAGGAGGAGAAGCCAGAAGATGGGATGAGTGGCAAGCATAACCTGGATCAGAGTAACAATTCTTAGGAGCCAATTTATTGGAAGGGTGACGGAATAACGGACTTGGAAGGGACCTTGGAGGTCATCTAGCAGGAAACCCTACACCATTTCAGACAAATGGTTGTCCAGTCTCTTCTTAAAAACTTCCAGTGTTGGAGCATTCACAGCTTCTCCAGGCAGGTTGTTCCACTGGTTAATTGTTCTAACTGTTAGGAAGTTTCTCCTTAGTTCTAGGTTGCTTCTCTCCTTGATAAGTTTCCATCCGTTGCTTCTTCTCCTGCCTTCAGGTGCTTTGGAGAATAGCTTGACTCCCTCTTCTTTGGGGCAGCCCCTGAGATATTGGAAGACTGCTATCATGTCACCCCTCGTCCTTCTCTTCATTAAACTAGACATATCCAGTTCTTGCAACTGTTCTTCATATCTTTTAACCTCCAGTCCCCTGATCATCTTTGTTGCTCTTCTCTGCACTCTTTCTAAAGTGTCAAAATGTTAACCAAAACTGGACACAGTATTCCAAGTGTGGTTTTAACAGGGCATTATAAAATGGTACTAAAACGTCACGTGATCTTGATGTTATCCCTCTGTTAATGCAGCCTAGGACTGCACTGGCTTCTTTATTGTGGAACAAGTTTTTAATTCATGAAATCTAATAAAATTAAACCACATTTTGATTTTTTAAAAATTTGTTCAGCGCTTTGGCCACAACCCCTACCCGTCTTCCAAGACATCCCAACTAGGAAAAATTGCACGCCAAAACAACTAGACACAAAGATAGTTCCCCCACACACACACACGCCATCACTCTACTAAACAACGAATTCCCACAACACTGTTATATGCCCTAGGATATCAAACCATGTAGTAGGGCAGTATTACTATTATCCTTCTCATCTTTCCTATTACCCATTTCCTGTTGTTTGTATCCTATGATTTATGACGTTGTATTTTATTATTAAAATTTATCGCTTGTTGCTTGTATGTACACTCTTCTGCACCAAAGATAAAATTCCTTGTGTGTCCAATCACACTTGACCAATAAGGAATTCTATTCTATTCTATTCTATTCTATTCTGTTCTGTTCTGTTCTGTTCTGTTCTGTTCTGTTCTGTTCTATTCTATTCTGTTCTGTTCTGTTCTGTCCAATTCTATTCTATTCTGCAGTCTCTTCTTCATTCTCTTCTCTTTTCTATTCTCTTCTATTCTACTATATTCTACTGCTATTCTATTCTATATTCCATTCTATTCTGCATTCTCTACTCTACTCCTATTCTACTCTATTCTATTCTATTCCATTCCATTTATTCCATATTCTATTCTATTCTATTCTATTCTATTCTATTCTATTCTATTCTATTCTATTCTATTCTATTCTATTCTATTCTATTCTATTCTATTCTATTCTATTCTATTCTATTCTATTCCATATCCTATCCTATCCTATCCTATCCTATCTTGCAAAGCTGCACATGAGTCACTCCTGATAGGAAACCCAGCAGGGGATAGGTTACCCATTCCATTCCTACCCTCCCATTCCAGTTCGTTCCCATTGCCCAGGAATTCCAAGGAGTCCGTCTCATCCGGAGTTTCGATGTCATCCACGTTTATATCCAGGTCATCCGGTGTGTCCAGGAAATCATCGGACAGGAGGGACCCTTCGCTCTGGTCGAAAGAGATGTTGATTTCTGGAGCCACCAGGGTCTTCCGCTTGTGGCGAGCTCCGTTACTAAAATGTAAGGAGCTCGGGTGAGCTGCGGGATGCGAAGGAGAAAAAGTTAACATAGGAGGCAGTCCGGAGGAAAAAAAAGTCACCGTGGTGGTTGCATTTTCATTTTGCAGAAAATTACAACCAGCAGGTAGCGTATGACCCTCAACGCACGACCACAACTGAGCTCAGTGTTTCTGCGGTTAAGCGAGACAGTTCTTAAGCTGTAAAGGTTTTGTCCCGTTTTGTGACCTTCCTCACCACAGTTGTTAAGTGAATCGCCGCCATTGTTAAACTAGCGAATCCATGGACTCTGCTTTTCAGAAGGTCGCAGAAGGGGATCACGTGACCCTGGGGATGCTGCGACGGGCATAAAGGTGAACCAGTTGCCAAGCGTCTGAATGTAAATCACGTGACCGTCGTTAAGTGCAAAAAACGGTCATAATTCACGTTGTTTTTTTCTGTGCCTGAGCATAGCAAACTGTTGTTAAGTCAAGGGGATTACCTGAAACTGCAATTTAATAGCTGTTTAAAGGCTGGTTGATTGTTCTCACTGTCACAAAATTTCTCCTTATTTCTAGGTTATCATAATAATAATTACTATTATAATAAGAAAGTTGGAAGGGAGCTTGCAGGTCTTCTAGTCCAACCCCCTGCTCAGGCAGGAAACCCTAGACGAGGGGTAGGCAACCTCGGCTCTTTTATGACTCATGGACTTCAACTCCCAGAATTCCTGAGCCAGCTCCATGAGTCATAAAAGAGCCGAGGTGGCCTACCCCTGCCCTAGACCATCCCAGACAAATGACCGTCCAGTCTCTTCTTAAAAACTTCCAGTGTTGGAGCATTCACAACTTCTGGAGGCAGGGAGTTCTAACAGAATTACAGACGTGGAAGGGACCTGGGAGGTCATCTAGTCCAACCCCCTGCTCAGGCAGGAAACCCTATACCATTTCAGACAAATGGCTGTCCAGTCTCTTCTTACAAACTTCCAGTGTTGAAGCATTCACAACTTCTGGAGGCAGGGAGTTCTAACAGAATTACAGACGTGGAAGGGACCTGGGAGTTCATCTAGTCCAACCCCCTGCTCAGGCAGGAAACCCTATCCCATTTCAGACAAATTGGCTGTCCAGTCTCTTCTTACAAACTTCCAGTGCTGGAGCATTCACAACTTCTGGAGGCAAGGAGTTCCACTGATTAACAGAATAACAGACGTGGAAGGGACCTGGGAGGTCATGTAGTCCAACCCCCTGCTCAGGCAGGAAACCCTATACCATTTCAGACAAATGGCTGTCCAGTCTCTTCTTACAAACTTCCAGTGTTGGAGCATTCACCACCTCTGGAGGCAGGTTGTTCCACTGGTTCATTGTTCTAACTGTCAGGAAGTTTCTCCTTAGTTCTAGGTTGCTTCTCTCCTTGATTAGTTTCCATCATTTCTTCTTGTCCTGCCTTCGGGCACTTTGGAGAATAGGTTGAACCCCCCCTCTTCTCTGTGGCAGCCCCTCAAATGCTGGAAGGCTGCTATCGTGTCCCCCATAGTCCTTCTGTTCATTAAACTAGACATCCCCAATTCCAGCAGCCGTTCCTTATGTGTTTTAGCCTCCCGTCCCCTGATCATCTTTGTTGCTCTTCTCTGCACTCTTTCCAGAGTCTCAACATCCTTTTTTATAGCGTGGACACCAAAGCTGCTTGCAGGATTCCAGGTGTGGCCTTACTAAGGCTTTCTAGAGTGGTAGTAATACCCCCAATCTGGACTGAATTTTTGGCTGACCATCTACATCTACTCACCCAACACGTTCTCCGATGGGCTTCCCAAGCTCTCCATTCCTGCTTCCTCCGGGAGGGGCCTAGAGGTGAGACAGTGAGGGGGGGAGAAAAAAAAGATTCAGACTGTTGTGGGGGTCTTTCCTTCCACAAAAGGTGGGGAAGGTGGGGAAGGGGAGGAAGAAGAGGAGAGGGAGGGGAGGAAAGGGAGGGGAAAGAGGAGGAGGGGAAGAAGAATAGGATAGGATAGAAATAGAAATAGAAATAGAAATAGAAATAGAAATAGAAATAGAAATAGAAATAGAAATAGAATAGAATAGAATAGAATAGAATAGAATAGAATAGAATAGAATAGAATAGAATAGAATAGAATAGAATAGAATAGAATAGAATAGAATAGAATAGAATAGAATGGAATGGAACGGAATGGAACAGAATGGAATAGAATTATGGGATAGAATAGAATATGGAATAAATGGAATGGAATGGAATGGAATAGATGGAATAGAATAGAATAGAATAGAATAGAATAGAATAGAATAGAATAGAATAGAATAGAATAGAATAGAATAGAATAGAATGGAATGGAATAGGAATAGAATTAAGGAATGGGAAAAAATAGAATAGAATTTAGAATATGGAATGGAATAGAATGGAATGAATAGAATATAATAGAGAATGGAATGAATAGAATTAGAATAGAATAGAATAGAATAGAATAGAATAGAATAGAATAGAATAGAATAGAATAGAATAGAATGGAATGGAATGGAATGGAATGGAATGGAATGGAATGGAATGGAATGGAATAGATGGAATAGAATAGAATAGAATAGAATAGAATAGAATAGAATAGAATAGAATAGAATGGAATGGAATGGAATGGAATGGAATGGAATGGAATGGAATGGAATAGGAATAGAATTAAGGAATGGAAAAAAATAGAATAGAATTTAGAATATGGAATGGAATAGAATGGAATGAATAGAATAGAATAGAGAATGGAATGAATAGAATTAGAATAGAATAGAATAGAATAGAATAGAATAGAATAGAATAGAATAGAATAGAATAGAATAGAATGGAATGGAATGGAATGGAATGGAATGGAATGGAATGGAATGGAATAGATAGAATAGAATAGAATAGAATAGAATAGAATAGAATAGAATAGAATAGAATAGAATAGAATAGAATGGAATGGAATGGAATGGAATGGAATGGAATGGAATGGAATGGAATGGAATGGAATGGAACAGAACGGAATAGAATTATGGGATAGAATAGAATAGAGTAGAATAGAATAGAATAGAATAGAATAGAATAGAATAGAATAGAATAGAATAGAATAGAATAGAATAGAATAGAATAGAATAGAATAGAATAGAATAGAATAGAATTATGGGATAGAGTAGAGTAGAATAGAATAGAATATGGAATAAATGGAATGGAATGGAATGGAATGGAATGGAATGGAATGGAATGGAATGGAATAGAATAGAATAGAATAGAATAGAATAGAATAGAATAGAATAGAATAGAATAGAATAGAATAGAATAGAATAGAATAGAATAGAATAGAATAGAATAGGGAATGGAATGGAATGGAATGGAATGGAATGGAATGGAATGGAATGGAATGGAATGATGGGATAGAATAGAGTAGAGTAGAGTAGAGTAGAGTGGAGTGGAGTGGAGTGGAGTGGAGTGGAACGGAACGGAACGGAACGGAACAGAACAGAACAGAACAGAATAGAATAGAATAGAATTATGGGATAGAATAGAATAGAATAGAGCTGGAGGGGACCTTGGAGGTCTTCTAGTCCAGCCCCTTGCTCCAGCAGGAGAACCTATACCAGGGGTGTCAAACTGCCAGCCCGCAGGCCGGATGCGTCATGCCGAAACCACGCCCACCCCATTGCCGGCAATGGAAACAAAAGTTGTGATACATCGCAGCACGTCACGTGACGTTGCGAGTTTGACACTCCTGACCTATTCCATCTCAGATGGAGGATGGGAGGGGAGGGGGAGGGGAAGGAGGAGGAGGAGGAGGAGTATTGTGGGGTCTTTTGGTGAGCTCTGAGCTTGGTGGTTTTCTTGCAGACGTTTCATTACCAAACTAGGGAACGTCATCAGTGTTAGGATGCTAACTCGGCTATCACTGATGATGTTACCTAGTTGGGTCATGAAACGTCTGCAAGAAAACCACCAAGCTCAGAGTGCACCAAAGACCCCACAATCCTCTTCTTCCTCCTCCTCCTCTCCACAAACCTTCCCTCCCTTCTAACACTGATGATGTCATTTGGTTGGGCTGTGAAACGTCTGCAAGGGAACCACCAAGCTCACTCAGAGAGCAGCAAGGACACCACAGCACAACTTCAATCATTTGGTTAATGTGCAAAGACTTTCACAAATTCTCCCTAATTGGTTTCTGCTCGACCTGCAGCATAGATTTTAGTGCAAGTTGGGGAGGGGAGAAGGAGAAAGAGGGAGATTATGACTAAGTGATGATTCATGTTTTTATTTGCGATTTCTATCCAGCTCTCCTGCCTATAAACCAGTCACAGAATGTTGGAAGAAACTGTGGCAAAGGAAAAAAAACAAAACATGTTTCTAGTCCTCTGCGTGACCCCAGAGATGTCAATCAACTACCGTAAAGCGACGGGGATTTCAGAATCAAGAATCAAGCTGGAAGGAACCTTGGAGGTCTTCTCATCCAACCCCTTCCTCAAGCAGGAGGCTCCATACAATTTCAGAGAAATGACCGTCTAGTCTCTTCTTAAAAAGTACCTACAACTTCTGGTAGCAAGCTGTTCCACTGGCTAATTTTCTTCACTGTCAAGAGGTTTCTCCTTCATTGCAGTTTGCTTCTCTCCTTGATTAGTTTCCATCCGTTATTTCTTCTCTTGCCTTCTGTTGCTTTGGAGAATAAGTTGACACCCCCCACCCCCCTCTTCTTGGTGGCAGCCCCTCAAATGCTGAGAATACTGCTACCATGTTTTCCCCCCCACACACAGTCCTTCTTTTCTCTAGACTAAAAGGTAAAGGTAAAGGTTCCCCCGCACATGCGTGCTAGTCGTTTCCAACTCTAGGGGGCGGTGCTCATCTCCGTTTCAAAGCCGAAGAGCCAGCGCTTGTCCGAGGACGTCTCCGTGGTCATGTGGCCGGCATGTCTAGACGCCAAAGGCGCACGGAGCGCTGTTACCTTCCCACCGTAGTGGTCCCTATTTTTCTACTTGCATTTTTACGTGCTTTCCAACTGCTAGGTTCGCAGAAGCTGGGACGAGTAACAGGCGCTCACTCTGTTACGCGGCACTCGGGATTCGACCCGCCAAACTGCCGACCTTCTGATTGACAAGCTCAGCGTCCTAACCCACTGAGCCACCGCGTCCCTATAGACTAGCCATACCCAATTCCGCAATAGTTCTGTCAACCGTCCTAGTTCTATTCTCTCCTCTTTATTCTGGAATTTAAAAGTTTTTTTTAAAAAAAGCACAGCTGTATGAACAACCTCACAAACGAAAGAGAAAGTTCAAGTCTGTTATACACCCCGTTGCTGGATTCAAACACCTGATCCTCCTTCCTCTTGCTATAAACGAGGCTCGCACTGCAATCGTAGCAATTGCTGGAATTGCTAACTGGCGCGGCTAGCTTTTCGACAAGCAAATCCTGTTTATCGAAAGCTCCGGTGTCCTCAAATGCCTCGAAGGAGAGAAGCCTGTGCATTTTCTGATTAAGCAGGCCAGACCGCCGGCGATTTTGCAGAAAGCTGGAGGCGTCCTGCCCACGTTTGGCCACGCCTCTGAGCTGACCAAAGGGAAAAATAATCTGTGGATTTACTTAGATTATAGGAAAAGGCCTTCTCTGAAGGCCGAGGGTTACTATTATGAAATAGGCTTACTTCACTCGGAGAGACCGCTATCTATAGAACAGGCAGGAAAGGCTGTTTCACACTCGCGTCACATGCCTGCACCAAAGGGGGAGAGAGCATCACGTAAACAGGCATTAAATTCTTTTTTTCCTTTAAGGCAGGGGTGTCAAACTCAATTTCATTGAGGGCCACATCAGCACTGCGGTTGCCCTCAGGGGGCCGGGTGGGCGTGGCCTACTGGGTGGGCGTGGCCAGAGTGCGTATGGCCTACTGGGTGGGCGTGGCCAGCTCTGCATCGTTGGCATCAAGGGTGCCTATGGGGGCCTGGGCAGGAGTGGGACAGATCTGAGGGTCTCTGGCAGGAGGAGGGTCTCTGGGCCAGGGCCAAGGCAGTGGGGGCCGTTCCCTCACTGGTTCCAGGATGGCTTTGCGGGCCGCATGAAACCACTTCGCGGGCCGGATCCGGCCCCTAGGCCTTGTGTTGGACATGTCTGCTTTAAGGCAAGGTTTTTCGAACCTGGCAAATTTTGAGTGGAACTTCAACTCCCAGAATTCCCCCTTCTGGGAATTGAAGTCCACTCGTCTTAGTTACCAAGAAGAGAATCAAGATCACATGAAGCGGTTATTACCACTTTTATCATGCCTTGGTAAGGCCACACTTGGAATCCTGCATCCAGTTTTGGTCACCACGATGTAAAAAAGATGTTGAGACTCTGGAAAGGGTGCCAAGAAGAGCAGCAAAGATGATCGGGGGACTGGAGGATAAAACACATAAGCAACAGTTGCTGGAATTGGGTACGTCTACTCTAGAGGAAAGGAGGAAAGAAGGACCAGGGGGGACATGATAGCAGGCTTCCAGTATCTCAAGGGCTGCCCCAAAGAAGAGGCAGTCAAGCTATTCTCCAAAGCGCCCGAAGGCAGGAAAAAGAAGCAACGGATGGAAACTAATCAAGAAGAGAAGCAACCTAGAACTAAGGAGAAACTTCCTGACGGTGAGAATAATTAACCAGTGGAACCACTTGCCTCCAGAGGTTGTGAGTGCTCCAACATTGAAAGTCTTTAAACAGAGATTGGACAACCATTTGTCTGAAATAGTATAGGGTTTCCTGCCTGAGCAAGGGGTCAGACTAGAAGACCTCCAAGGTCCCTTCCAACTTTGTTCTGTTCTGTTCTATTCTATTCTATTCTATTCTATTCTATTCTATTCTATTCTATTCTATTCCATATTTCCTATCCTATTCTATTCTACCCTATTCTATCCTCCTATCGTATCCTATCCTATCCTATCCTATCCTATCCTATCCTATCCTATCCTATCCTATTCTGTATTCTATTCTGTATTCTATTCTATTCTATTCTATTCTATTCTATTCTATTCTATTCTATTCTATTCTATTCTATTTCTATTCTATTCCAATTTCCTATTCTATTCTATTCTATTCTATTCTATTCTATTCTATTCTATCCTATTCTATCCTCCTATCCTATCCTATCCTATCCTATTCTATTCTATTCTATCCTATTCTGTATTCTATTCTATTCTATTCTATTCTATTCTATTCTATTCTATTCTATTCTATTCTATTTCTATTCTATTCTATTCTATTCTATCCTATTCTATCCTCCTATCCTATCCTATCCTATCCTATCCTATCCTATCCTATTCTATTCTATCCTATTCTGTATTCTATTCTATTCTATTCTATTTCTATTCTATTCTATTCTATTCTATTCTATTCTATTCTATTCTATTCTATTCTATTCTATTCTATTCTATTCTATTTCTATTCTATTCTATTCTATCCTCCTATCCTATCCTATCCTATCCTATCCTATCCTATCCTATCCTATCCTATCCTATCCTATTCTATTCTATTCTATCCTATTCTGTATTCTATTCTATTCTATTCTATTCTATTCTATTCTATTCTATTCTATTCTATTCTATTCTATTTCTATTCTATTCTATTCTATTCTACCTCACTTGTCTGAAATGGTATATGTGGCCTCCTGCTTGAGGAAGGGGTAGGACTAGAAGACCTCCAAGGTCCCTTCGAACTCTGTTATTCTGTTAAGTTGTTCAGGGCCAGCCTCAGATAAAAGGGATTCCCCTCACACCCCCTCGGGAGAAGGGCGGTATAGAAATATTAATAAATTAAATTAAATTAAATTAAAATGTTAGACGTGGCCTCCGCATTCCTCCGTGCAACAGTGACATGAGAGGCCCCGTTTCTGCAAACCTTCAAAAGTCAGAAATCTGTGCGACTCTCTCTTTGTCGAGCCTTTTTACAGAAAAGACCTTGTTGAATTAATTCTCTCCCATCCACCCACCCACCCGTCTCTGATTTTCTTCCCTGCTCTGTTTCACTAGCTCTCTGCTCCTTCCCTCCCCTTCCACTACAATCCAGATAGTCCTCTCCCCACCCTGGGCTGTTCCGATCATATGATGCTCTCTCCTTCCATAGACAAAGCTCGGCATGAGTCACCTCTGGGCGGGCTGCCTCACTGAGCATGCTCCCTGCATCCCAACCTGGAGCATCACAACAACATCTGGAGCTGAAAAGCAACGCAAGAGATTTCTCCCTCCTTTTTTCCTGCTGGCCTTATTCTCACGTTCCCCCTTGCTCTCTTCCTCGGACCAACAGCCTCAGCGTCCCTTCCAACCGTGACCAGGTACCAGGAAGCCAAAGCCGAGCCAGATCCCCGCAGCTGTTTATCCCAGGTGTTGCCTTTAAAGAGCCAGCCACACCACTTCCATCAAGAACTCTTCTGTGAATCCCTCTGTTTTATTTCTAATTTGTTCTTTTTCCCGTTCCATCTGTGGGCAGAGTTGGATTCATAATCATCCCTTTGCATTAGGAGTACAACCACGGATAGGATAGGATAGGATAGGATAGGATAGGATAGGATAGGATAGGATAGGATAGGATAGGATAGGATAGGATATGGAATAGAATAGAATAGAATAGAATAGAATAGAATAGAATAGAATAGAATAGAATAGAATAGAATAGAATAGAATAGAATAGAATAGAATAAGAATAGAATAGAATAGAATAGAATAGAATAGAATAGAATAGAATAGAATAGAATAGAATAAGAACAGAACAGAACAGAACAGAACAGAATAGAATAGAATAGAATAGAATAGAATAGAATAGAATAGAATAGAATAGGAATGGAATGATAGAATAGAATAGAATGCAGAAGAGAAGAGAAGAGAAGAGAAGAGAAGAGAAGAGAAGAGAAGAGAAGAGAAGAGAAGAGAAGAGAAGAGAAGAGAAGAGAAGAGAAGAGAAGAGAAGAGAAGAGAAGAGTTGGAAGGGACCTTGGAGGTAATCTAGTCCAACCCCCTGCTCAGGCAGGAAACCCTATACCATTTCAGGCAAATGGCTGTCCAGTCTCTTCTTAAAAACTTCCAGTGTTGGAGCATCCACAGCTTCTGGAGGCAGGTTGTTCCACTGGTTAATTGTTCTAACTGTCAGGAAGTTTCTCCTTAGTTCTAGGTTGCTTCTCTCCTTGACTAGTTTCCATCCGTTGCTTCTTGTCCTGCTTTCAGGTGCTTTGGAGAAGAGCTTGACTGCCTCTTCTTTGGGGCAGCCCCTGAGATATTGGAACACTGCTATCATGTCCCCCCCTCGTACTTCTCCTCATTAAACTACACATACACAATTCCAGCAACCGTTCCCTATACGTTTTAGCCTCCGGCCCCCTAATCATCTTTGTTGCTCTTCTCTGCACTCTTTCCAGAGTCTCAGCATCTTTTTTATGTTGTGGCAAGTAAAATTGGATGCAGTGTTCTGAAGTTGTTGTTCCACTGATTCATTGTTCTCACTGTTAGGAAATTCCTCCTTAGTTCCAGGTTGCTTCTCTCCTTAAATAAGTTTCCATCCGTTGCTTCTTGTCCTGCCTTCAGGTGCTTTGGAGAATAGGCTGACCCCCCCCCCCCTCTCCTCAGTGGCAGTCCCTCAAATATTGGCAGATGCTATCACATCCTTCTCTTCATTAGAATAGATATATCTAGTTCTCTCAATCAAAAACAGATTTGGTGCAAGGTGGGGTCTCTCTAACCTAGATCTTAACAAGCCATTGTACCATCCTTGCTTGCATGCACTAATCCATCAGAATAGAGTTGGAAGGGACCTTGAAGGACTTCTAGTCCAGCCCCCTGCTTCAGCAGGAGGTCCTATGGCATTTCAAACAAGTGACTTCCAGTCTCTTCTTAAAAGCCTCCAGTGATGGAGCACCTAAAACTTCTGGTGGCAAGCTGTTCCACTGGTTAATTGTCCTCACTATTAGGAAGTTTCTCCTTAATTCCAGGTTGCTTCTCTCCTCCATGAGTTTCCATCCGCTGCTTCTTGTCCTGCCTTCAGGTGCTTTGGAGAATAGCTTGACCCCCCTCTTATTTGGGGCAGCCCCTCAAATACTGGAAGACCGCTATCATGTCACCCCCAGTCCTTTTCATGAAACAGAATAACAGAATTGGAAGGAACCCTGGAGGTCTTCTAGTCCAACCCCCTGCTCAAGCAAGAGACCTTGTAATACTTCAGACAAGTGAGTGTCCATCTCTTCTTAAAAGCCTCCAGTGACGGAGCACCCACAACGTCTGAAGGCAACGTCCGTTCCACTGGTTAATTAAAAAGAGCCTTGGTGGCGCAGTGGGCTAATGCCTCCTTAAGTAACACCAGCTGCCTGCAATTAGTGCAGGTTCAAGTCCCACCAGGCTCAAGGTCGACTCAGCCTTCCATCCTTCCGAGGTAGGTAAAATGAGGACCCAGATTGTTGGGGGCAATAAGCTGACTTTGTAAAAATGCTGCTTGGGGTGTGTGTGAAAGCCCTAATAAGCAGGCATATACATAGAATGAAGGCTACTGCTAAGCTTGTAAGCCGCCCTGAGTCTTCGGAGAAGGGCGGGATATAAATGGAATTAAAATAAAATAATAATAATTGTCCCCACTGACAGGAAATGTCTTTTTTTTCCCCTAGTTTTGAAATTCCTGCCAGTTCAGTGTCATCTGCAAATTTGATGATTTCCCCTTCTATTCCCGCGTCTAAGTCATTGATGAAGCTATTGAAGAGCCCTGGGCCTAAGACGGAGCCTTGTGATACCTCACTGCTTACTTCTCTCCATTTGGATGTAGTGCCATTGACGACTACTCGCTGAGTAAGGTTGGTCAGCCAGTTACAAATCCGTTGGTGGTGATGCCCTGTATCCCACCTTTTTCTAGCTTACCAAGAAGTAGGTGATGGTCTATTTTGTCAAAAGGCCTTGCTGAAATCGAAGGAAACCTAGGGCTATTGGCTATTCCTGCCCGCTTAGTGTCATCTGCAGATTTGATGAGTTCCCCTTCTATTCCCTCATCTAAGTCATTGATGAGTGGGTCCAGGCATCAGACTAACCCGCTCTGCAGCTGTGACGTCCTGAGACAGTGTTCAAATCCAGAAAAGAAAAAAAGGGAAAAAAAACAACCCCCACAGATTGCTTCAATTGTCTGTCAGCTCCCGCAGCTGCAGTAGACAAAGAATCTCCTGTCCAAAGAACACAGATTCACTGTGGATCTCCTCTAAGCATCCAGCCAAAGCTGAAAAAGTCCTTTTTGATACACTCAATGTTGCCCAACGGCCAACTAGACCGACAATGGGGGGGCCTGTTTCATTGTATGCCATTCCTTTAGAGAGAGAGAGACAGACAGACAGACAGACATAGATATAGATATAATAGATATATAGATATAGATATAGGTATGATAGATAGATGATAGATAGATAGATAGATAGATAGATAGATAGATAGATAGATGATAGATAGATAGATAGATAGATAGATAGATAGATAGATAGATAGATAGGATAGATAGGATAGATAAATAGATTAGATAGATAGATAGATAGATAGATAGATAGATAGATAGATAGATAGACAGACAGACAGACAGACAGATAGATTAGATAGATAGATAGATAGATAGATAGATAGATAGATAGATAGATAGATAGATAGATAGATAGATGATAGATAGATAGACAGACAGATAGATAGATTAGATAGATAGATTAGATAGATAGATAGATAGATAGATAGAGATAGATAGATTGATAGATAGATAGATAGATAGATAGATAGATAGATAGATAGATAGATTAGATAGATAGAGATAGATAGATAGATAGATAGATAGATAGATAGATAGATAGATATGGATCTTTGGTTATTCGGGGGTTTTCCCGCGTAGAACTAAAGGTGTAGGAGCGACGTTTCGACGGAATCCCATCCGTCATCATCAGGCTGGTGGCTTCTGCTTCCTTCTTCTGGGAGAAAGATATAGATATATAGATAGAGAGAGAGAGAGAGAGAGAGAGAGAGAGAGAGAGACAGAGACAGAGACAGAGAGACAGAGACAGAGACAGAAACAGAGAGACAGAGACAGAGACAGAGAGACAGAGAGAGAGAGAGAGAGACAGAGAGATTCCTATTGGAGTGCGCAAATTTTGAATTTCCTGGAATTCCAACCAACGATTGGAAAAATCCTGACGGTAGCTAAAAGACAATTGTGTCAACCCTCTTGGTAGTAAACAAGGCAGCATAAGCAATGCAGGCAGTCCTCACTGAGCACGGCAGTTGTTAAGTGAGTTCCGGCCTCATTTGCAACCTGAGTTTTGCCACAGTGGCTGAGGGAATCACTGCAGCTGTTAAGTGAACCGGATGGTCGTTCAGTGAATCCACTTTCCGCTATTAACTGCTCTGTCGGAAGCCGGCTGGGAAGGTCACAAAGGACCAGATGACCCCAGGACACGGCAACCGTCGTAAATATGAGACAGTTGCCAAGCGCCCAAATTTTGATCAGGTAACTATGCTGCAACGGTTTGTTAAGTGTGAAAACCGGTCATGTGTTACTTTTTAAACTGCCATTGTAACTTCAAATGGTCACTAAATGAATGGTTATAAGTCGAGGACTATCCGTAACAGGGCATAACACTTCACAAGGGCATAATAATTCAGCTGGGAGTCCCAAGTACTTCAGAAAGCAAATTTCCTACTTTGCCAGCAATTCGTTTCCAGCCTCGTTATTAATCAAAGGTTGCCTTTTCACCAAAAAACAACAACAAAAAACCAGCAGCCAAATAGATCACGAAAGGGAAGCCATTCAATCCCCCAAAAAAGGATTAAAAAAACATGAGAAAAAGAAAAAGCTTTTCCCGCATTGGGAACCCAGCTGCAGAAGCAAGGGAAACATCTGGCTTCCTGCAACTGCAATCAGCAATTTTGTCTGCCAGGATGTGTGCAGATCAACCTCTGGATATTTGGGCTGAAATCCGTGGGTGGATTATGGGAGCCGTTTGGGAGGTTGTGGCCGGAAGCCTCTGGCCAAAGCGACAAGCAAAAGTCATTCGTTCGTTCGTTCGTTCGTTCGTTCGTTCGTTCGTTCCTCTGTATCCCACCTTTATTATTTGTGCAAATAACTCAACGTGGTGAACATATGCAATACTCCTTCCTCCTCCTATTCTCCCCACAACAACAACCCTGTGGGGTGGGGTGGGCTGAGAGGAAAGGACTTTCCCAGCCGGCTTTCATGCCTAAGGCGGGACTAGAATTCTCAGTCTCCTCAGTGATTGGCCCAAAGTCACCCAGCTGGGTTTCACATCTAAGGTGGGACTAGAACTCACCGTCTCCTGCTTTCTAGCCTGGTGCCTCAGCCACTGGATCAAGCTGCCTGCCTGCCTGCCTGCCTCCTTCCATCCATCCATCCCTCTATCTATCCATCCATCCCTCTATCTATCTATCTATCTATCTATCTATCTATCTATCTATCCATCTGTCCGTATGTCTGCCTCTCTCCATCATCTATCTATCTATCTATCTATCTATCTATCTGTCCATCTGTCCGTATGTCCGTATGTCTGCCTCTCTCCATCCATCTGTCCATCCGTCCGTATGTCTGTCTCTCTCCATCCATCTATCTATCTTCTATCTATCTGTCTGTCTGTCCGTATGTCTGTCTCTCTCCATCCATCATCTATCTATCTATCTATCTATCTATCTATCTATCTATCTATCTATCTATCTACCTTCTATCTATCTATATCTTCTATCTATCCATTCATCCATCCATCCATCTATCTTCTATCTGTCTGTCTGTCTATCTATTCATCCATCCATGTTTGTTCGCCTCTCTCCATCCATCATCTATCTATCTATCCATCTGTCCGTATGTCCATATGTCTGTCTGCCTCTCTCCATCCATCTGTCCATCTGTCCGTATGTCTCTCTCTCCATCCATCTCTCTCTATCTATCTATCTATCTATCTGTCTACCTATCTATCTATCTATCTATCTATCTATCTTCTATCTATCTTCTATCTATCTATCCATCCATCCATCCATCCATCCATCCATCTTCTATCTGTCTGTCTGTCTGTCTGTCTGTCTCTATCTATCCATCCATCCATCCATCCATCCATCCATCCATCCATCTTCTATCTGTCTGTCTGTCTGTCTGTCTGTCTCTATCTATCTATCTATCCATCCATCCATCCATCCATCCATCCATCCATCCATCTTCTATCTGTCTGTCTGTCTGTCTGTCTCTATCTATCTATCTATCTATTCATCCGTCCATCTGCCTCTCTCCATCCATCATCTATCATCTATCTATCTATCTATCTATCTATCTATCTATCTATCTATCTATCTATCTATCTATCTATCTTCTACCTACCTACCTACCTACCTGAAACTCCAGTGCCCAGCGCAGCCTCCCTGCCCAGAACTTTCCCTTCTGCCTGTCCAGACATTTTCTCCAATGACCAACAAACTGGGAGCCATCCAGCGCCTCAAAAACATTATTTTTCCCCAAGGCCATCTTGTGATTTCAAAGCCAAGCGAAGCTTGCGGTGCCAAGGACTGAACTGCCCACACACCAAGCCGGTGCTCTGCCTTTCAAGCGCCCTCCTTTCTTCCTAAGCAAATCCAGGTTTCTAGTCCTCATGGTTCTGAGGGATAGAGGGCAGGGGGGGGGGGTTGCTCCTTTGGTGAGAGCACCAAAACTGGGTCCATCTGAAGCAGAAGACGAGGGGGGAGGGGGGGGGAAGCATCCTTGGCCAGAGAGACTTGTAAGGGCGAAGGAGATGCTTTTTTTGCTCCCGAGGGACGGTGGACAAAAGGGCAAATGCTCACCTGCCTGGAATGACCCCTCCCCCACACACCCCACCCTCTGGGAAGAGGGAGGCAGCAACTCTCCCCTCCCCCTCCCCTCTCCCCCCCCCCGCCCCCGGTGAGTACCAACCTGGGAAAGTCTTCGTCCTGCCACTCCTCCTTGACCTCCACGTTTTCCATCCGCAGCGTGGCTTCCGTGGTGCCCATGTTGCCTTCGCTGCAAAGTCACCTCGCCGGCGAAAGGAGGCCGCAGAGCTTGGGAGAACAACACAGGGCTGAAAACTCTTCCGTTACCCCAAAACGCTCGGCTTTCTTCCCTTAAGAAGAGACTGGACAGCCACTTTTTTCTGAAATGGCATAGGGTCTCCACCCTGAGCAGGGGGCTGGACTAGAAGACCTCCAGGGTCCCTTCTAGCTGTGTTCTGATCCCGATTCATTCCGGAGACGAGAAACTTTCTCTGGTTTCTCAGTTTTCCCCCTGCAGAATTGATCCCTCCTTTCGGGATCCAAGGACCTGGCCATGCAGACACTTCCTGGATCCCCCAAATTGCTAGCATCATTTAAGTCTGGCCTGTGAGGGTTGGGGCTGTGGCAGAGGCATTCCTTGCACAGGGACGTCAATGCAATGCACTTTGGGGGTGGGGGGGCATCCCTTTGGGTGGAATTTGTCCCAAGGAAGTGGAGCCTCGGGTTCTGCTCCAGCCTCCTGACCCCCACCGTCAGGCAGTTGCTGGGAGCCAAGAATCCCATACAGAGAGTGTGTCTCCAGCAGAGGCATTCGGCACAGAGTTTCTTCCTACAAGACTCTCTAGGAAGAATAGAATAGAATAGAATAGAATAGAATAGAATAGAATAGAATAGAATAGAATAGAATAGAATAGAATAGAATAGAATAGAATAGAATAGAATAGAATAGAATAGAATAGAATAGAATAGAATAAGAAATAAGAATAGAATAGAATAGAATAGAATAGAATAGAATAGAATAGAATAGAATAAGAAATAAGAATAGAATAGAATAGAATAGAATAGAATAGAATAGAATAGAATAAGAAATAAGAATAGAATAGAATAGAATAAGAATAAGAATAAGAATAGAATAGAATAGAATAGAATAGAATAGAATAGAATAAGAAATAAGAATAGAATAGAATAGAATAGAATAGAATAGAATAGAATAGAATAAGAAATAAGAATAGAATAGAATAGAATAAGAAATAAGAATAGAATAGAATAGAATAAGAAATAAGAATAGAATAGAATAGAATAGAATAGAATAGAATAGAATAGAATAGAATAGAATAGAATAAGAAATAAGAATAGAATAGAATAGAATAAGAAATAAGAATAGAATAGAATAGAATAGAATAGAATAAGAATAGAATAGATTAGAATAGAATAGAATAAGAAATAAGAATAGAATAGAATAGAATAAGAAATAAGAATAGAATAGAATAGAATAGAATAGAATAGAATAGAATAGAATAGAATAGAATAGAATATAGAAAATGAATAGAACAGAATATAGAAAATGATTAGTTTAGAATAGAATAGAATAGAATAGAATAGAATAGAATAGAATAGAATAGAATAGAATAGAATAGAATAGAATAGAATAGAATAGAATAGAATAGAATAATAAAAGGAATTGAGTGGAATGGAATGGAATTAGGATAGAATAGAATAGAATAATAAAATAAGGAATAGAATAGAATAGAATAGAATAGAATAGAATAGAAGAGAAGAGAAGAGAAGAGAAGAGAAGAGAAGAGAAGAGAAGAGAAGAGAAGAGAAGAGAAGAGAAGAGAAGAGAAGAGAAGAGAAGAGAAAATAGAGCAGAATAGAATAGAATAGGGAAAGGAATAGAACAAAACAGAACAGAATAGAGCAGAGCAGAGCTGGAAGGGACCTTGGAGGTCCTCTAGTCCAGCCCGCTGCTCAAGCAGGGGAACCTGAACCATCTGAAACTAGTGATTGTCCAGTCCTTTTTAGAAAACTACTAGTGACGGAGTACCCATGATTTCTGGAGGCAAGTAGTTCCACTGGTTAACTGTCCTCACTGTTCGGAAGTTTTTCCTTAATTCCAGGTTGCTTCTCCCTTTGACCCAAGGGACCTTGGAGGTCTTCTAGTCCAGCCCCCTGCTCATGCAGGAGAGCCTATTCCATCTCAGACAAGTGATTGTCCAGCCTCTAAAAAAATCTCCAGTGATAGTTTCCAACCATTCTTTCTTGTCCTGCCCTCTGGTGCTTTGGAGAATAAGTTGACCCCCCCCTCCACTTCTTTTGTGGCAGCCCCTTAAATACTGGAAGGCTGCTATCCTGTCCCCCCTATTTCTTCTTTTCTTTAGACTGGCCAAACCCAAATCCTGCAGCCGTTCTTCTTCGTAGGTTTTAGTCTCCAGGCCTTGGATCATCTTAGTTGCTCTTCTCTGCACTTTCTCCAAAGTCTCAACATCTTTTTTGTAGCCTGGTGACCAAAATGGGCTGCAGTGTTCCAGGAAGAGAAGGGGGCCACGAATTAACTCTGCCACCCAAGAGTTGGACACTTCCAGAATCCGCTTGCCTTTGTTATTTTTATTGCAGGGACCTCGCTTTCACTGCTGCCTTTTGTATGGTCGGGGGTCATAGACTCGTGAGAAGGGACCTTGGAGGTCTTCTAGTCTAACCCGCTGCTGAGTATTGGCTTTTTTAAAAAAAAATTTCAGGTATCTTTCCCCCTTTTCTTCTACGCTCACAGGGACATCTTTAGATAAACATCTCATCAGCTTGCAGGAGACGGTCAAGGGGGGGGGGGTGGCGACTGGGGCTGAGTCAGAGCAGTGCAGCTCCCTGAATGGAAAACGCCCGGCACGGATGAGCTCCAGGTTCAAAGCTAACTCAGCCGGCACTGCAGTTGCGCTCCTTTGGCCTTGGGGAAGGGAGGGAGGGAGGGAGGGAAGAAGGAAGGAAGGAAGGAAGGAAGGAAGGAAGGAAGGAAGGAAGGAAGGAAGGAAGGAAGGAAGGAAGGAAGGAAGGAGGGAGAAGGAGGGAGGGAGGGAGGAAAGGAAGGAGGGAGGGAGGGAAGGAAGGAAGGAGGGAGAGAGGGAGGGAAGGAAGGAAAGTCGGAGGGAGGGAGGGAGGGAAGTAAGAAAGGAGGGAGAGGGAGGGACGGAAGGAAGCAAGGAGGGAGGGAGGGAAGGAAGGAGGGAAGGAAGGAAGGGGAGGGAGGGACGGAAGGAAGCAAGGAGGGAGAGGGAAGGAAGGAAGGAAGGGGAGGGAGGGAGGGAGGAAAGGAAGGAGGGAGAGGGAGGAAAGGAAGGAGGGAGGAAAGGAAGGAAGGAGGGAGGGGGAGGGAGGGAAGGAAGGAAGGAGGGAGGGAAGGAAGGAGGGAAGGAGGGAGGAAAGGAAGGAAGGAAGGAGAAGGAGGGAGGGAGGAGGGAGGGAAGGAAGGAAGGAGGGAGAGGGAGGGAAGGGAGGGAGGGAGGGAGGAAAGGAAGGAGGGAGGAAAGGAAGGAGGGAGGGAGGGGGGAGGGAGGGAGGGAAGAAGAGAGGGAAGGAAGGAAGGAAGGGGAGGGAGGGAAGGAAGGAAGGAAGGGGAGGGAGGGAAGGAAGGAAGGAAGGAAGGAAGGAAGGAAGGAAGGAAGGAAGGAAGGAAGGAAGGAAGGAAGGAAGGAAGGAAGGAAGGAAGGAGGAAAGGAAGGAAGGAAGGAGGGAGGGAGGGAAGGAAGGAGGGAGAGGGAGGGAAGGAAGGAAGGAAGGAGGGAGGGAAGGAAGAAAGGAAGGAAGGAGGGAGGGAAGGAAGGAAGGCGGGCCCGCCAGCGCCTCTGGACAGCTGGGCAGATGCGCGGCCAGGCCTGCCAGGTGACGCCGAAGCCAGCCAGCCCTTCTGCGGGAGCGCGGGGGTGGGGAGGGGGGCTGGCGGCTACCCCCAGCACCGCGCCTGCCTCCCTCGGCCTCCCCCCCCCCCATGCAGGCTGGGGCTGGGCAGATCCCCCCCTTGGACAGCGCTGCGGCCAGCCCGGCCCCGTCCCGGTCCCCGGCCAGCCCTCCTCCTCCTCCTCCTCCTCCTCCTCCTCCTGCGGCCGGAGCGCGGCTTACCGAGCCGGGCGGCGCCTCTCCCCGCGCGCGTCCTCAGGCGGAGGAGCCGGGCAGCCGCGGCTCTCGCTCCCGGCCGGCCTCCATCCTCCCGAGGGCCCCGGCTGGCCGGCGACGGGCTGGAGGGGGGGTCCGGAGGGCGGCAGCTGGCCCGGGACGAGCGGCAGGCGGGCTGGGCGCTGCCGAGGTCCGCGGCGTCAGAAGCGGCGAGGAGGCTGCGCGCCCAGCCCAGCCCAGCCCAGCCCAGCCCCGGCACTGGCACGGCAGGCGAAAGCGGCAGCCCCAGGCGCGTCCCCGTGCGCCAGCCAGCGCGCCCCCGCCCTGCCAGGCAAGCCGGCCGAGCCGCGGCGTCTGCGGCAGAAGAGCGCAGGCGGGCGGCGGAGGGCACGAGCAGCCCCGCGCAGCCCCTCCCCACTCGCCTCCTCCTCCTCCTCCTCCTCCTCGCCCACCCCCCCGGAAGAGTTGCGGGGCTCAGGAGCCGCCCCCCGCGCCCCCCACCCCACCCCTGCCCCATCCCCCCAAAGGCAGGAGATGAGCCAGCTTGGCAGCAGCTGCTGGGCAAACGGATGGGCATGGAGAGTGGGGGGGGTGTAGAATTAGAATAACGGAGTGGGAAGGGTCTCCTAATCCAGGGGGTCCCCGACCCCAACCCATCTGCGCAAACAAGCACAGCCCTATCCGCGGGATGCAGGCAGCAGACAAAATCACCCCCGTCCCCGCTCCAGTCCACGGAAAAACCTCTATCTATCTATCTATCTATCTATCTATCTATCTATCTATCTATCTATCTATCTATCTTTCTATCTTTCTTTCTTTCTTTCTTTCTTTCTTTCTTTCTTTCTTTCTTTCTATCTATCATCTATCTATCTATCTTTCTATCTATCTATCTATTATCTATCTATCATCTATCTATCTATCTATCTATCTATCCATCCATCACTGATGTATCTATCTATCTATCTTTCTATCTATCCATCCATCATCTATAGATCTATCTATCTATCCATCCATCATCTATAGATCTATCTATCTATCATCTATCTATCTATCTATCTTCCTATCTATCTATCTATCATCTATCTATCTATCATCTATCTATCTATCTATCTATCTATCTATCTATCTATCTTTCTATCTATCCATCCATCATCTATAGATCTATCTATCTATCATCTATCTATCTATCTATCTTCCTATCTATCTATCTATCATCTATCTATCTATCATCTATCTATCTATCTATCTATCTATCTATCTATCTATCTATCTATCTTTCTATCTATCCATCCATCATCTATAGATCTATCTATCCATCCATCATCTATAGATCTATCTATCTATCTATCTATCTATCTATCTATCTATCCATCCATCATCTATCTATCTATCTATCTATCTATCTATCTATCTATTTAATCTATCCTATCTATCTATCTATCTATCTATCTATCTATCTATCTATCTATCTCTCCACGGAACCAAAAGGTTGGGACACCAACACACACACACACACACACACACACACACACACACACACGGTGCCCAAAAGGTTGGGACACCAACACACACAGAGAGACGCACACACACACAGCCCAAGCAGGAGAGCCGGGACCATTTCTGACAGATGGCAGTCGGGGGTGGGGGGGTGGGGGGGGGTAAGCAGGAGGCTAGTGACCCAAGAGGGGGGTGTCTTAGGGGATGCCACCCACCTTGCAGGCCAAGGCTGGGTTGGAAGACACACAGAGAGAGAGAGAGAGAGAGTGACGTGAGGGCGGGACTGTGCCAATCCTCCTGCAGTTTTTAAGTTAGTAACCTGGTCGTTAAGTGAATCTGGCTTCCCCACTGACTTTGCTCGTCAGAAGGTCACAAAAGGGGATCGCGTGATCCCGGGATACCGCGACCGTCATAAATACGAGGCAGTTGCCAAACGTCCGAATTTTGATCACGTGACCGTGGGGGATGCTGCAACGGTCGTCAAGTGCAACAAAACGGTCATCGGTCACTTTTTCAGTGCCGTTGTAACATGGAACTGTCATTAGATGAACTGTTGTAAGTCGAGGAGTTACCTTGTAGGGGAGATGGGCAGCATAAAAATGTAATAACTGAATAGAAAATAAAGATAATTTGTATCATTATAATAATTCCAAAAAGGGACGCGGTGGCTCAGTGGGTTAGGACGCTGAGCTTGTCGATCAGAAGGTCGGCAGTTTGGCGGGTCGAATCCCGAGTGCCGCGTAGCAGAGTGAGCGCCTGTTACTCGTCCCAGCTTCTGCCAACCTAGCAGTTCGAAAGCACGTAAAAAATGCAAGTAGAAAAATAGGGACCACCACGGAGGGAAGGTAACAGCGTTCCATGCGCCTTTGGCGTCTAGTCATGCCGGCCACATGACCACGGAGACGTCCTCGGACAAGCGCTGGCTCTTCGGCTTTGAAACGGAGATGAGCACCGGCCCCTAGAGTCGGGAATGACTACCTTTACCTTTAATCATTCCAAGTATGCCTTTTAGCCACAAGTCTCCTAACAATCAGGACTTTCTTTCTTTCTTTTTCTTTCTTTTTTCTTTTTCTTTCTTTCTTTCTTTCTTTCTTTCTTTCTTTCTTTCTTTCTTTCTTTCTTTTTCTTTCTTATCTATCTATCCTGTCATCCATCCATCCATCCATCCATCTCTCTATTTATCTCTATCGATCTATCTTACAGTATCTAGTCTCTCTATCTCTATCTACAGTATCTATCTATCTATCCATCCATTGATCCATCCATCTAGTCTATTTATCTCTCTCTCTGTCTCTCTATCCCTATCTTTCTATCCATCTATCCATCCATCCATCTATATGTAGTCTGTCTGTCTATCTATCTATCTATCTATCCATCCATCACTCCCTCTCTCTCTCTCTCTATCCATCCATCCATCTATATTTAGTCTATATCTATCCATCCATCTAGTGTCTCTCTCTCTCTCTCTCTCTCTCTCTCTCTCTCTCTCTCTCTTTCTAACCATCCATCCATCTATATCTAGTCTATCCATCCATCCATCCATCCATGTATCTAGTCTATATCTATCTATCCATCCATCCATCCATCCATCCATCTAGTCTATCTCTACCTATCTATCTTTCTATCCATCCATCCATCCATCTATATCTAGTCTATCCATCCATCCATCCATCCATGTATCTAGTCTATATCTATCTATCCATCCATCCATCCATCCATCTAGTCTATCTATCTCTACCTATCTATCTATCTTTCTATCCATCCATCCATCTATATCTAGTCTATCTATCCATCCATCCATCTAGTCTCTCTCTCTATCCCTATCTTTCTATCCATCCATCCATCCATCCATCTATATCTAGTCTGTCTATCCATCCAACCATCCATTCATCCCTCTCTCTCTCTCTATTTATCTATCCATCCATCCATCTATATCTAGTCTATATCTATCTTTCTATCTATCTATCCATCTATCTAGTCTATCTCTGTCTATCTATCTATCTATCTATCTATCTATCTATCTATCTATCTATCTATCTATATCTTTCTAACCATCCATATCTAGTCTATCTGTCCATCCAACCATCCATGTATCTAGTCTATCTCTATCTATCTATCTATCTGTCCATCCATCCATCCATCCGCCACCTGGAGTGGAAGGGGCTCAAGATGAGACCCAGGCACCCAGGTCTTTCCCCAAGTTGGCATCAAAAGCTTTTGACCTCCTGGCCCAGAAATAATGTGGGGGGGAGAGAGATCTGTCTCCTTATCTCCCCAGGCCTCGAAAGAATTTCTTTAATTCCTTTTTCAAATAAAATCTGAAATTTGTTCAATGCTGAATGGCAGCCTGGGGTAGTAGTTAAGGCAACAGGCTAGAAAACAGGCGGTGGTGAATTCTCTCTCTCTCTCTCTCTCTCTCTCTCTCCCTCCCTCTCTCTTTCTCTCAGCCCAACCCACCTCACAGGACTGTTGTATGGAAAAAGAGGAGGAGGAAGATTAGGTAAGTTGGCTGCTATGAGTTGACATTCCCCACCAAAAAAAGTGGGATTCAAAAAAAAAGGCCCAAGAATAACAGAACAACAGAGATGGAAGGGCCCCCTTGAGGTCTTCTAGCCTCTCCTAGCTCAGAGGAGGAACATTTAGGGCAACTGGATTGGGAGGGGCCTCAAGGAAGCCCCCTTCAGCTGCAGAGCTGGTGGGGGACCCCCTCCCCTTTCTCCATGTGCTTTGCCATTGCTATTTCAGCCTGCAAAGAATTCCCGCAGTCATACCTGGCGAGTTGGGGAACTCCTGCCTGCTGGGTTTGGTATCTAAGAAAAGATAAATTTTATTGTCATTTTTTTTTCTGTGAACACACTGGCAACACCTTAAATGAAATTCTGATGCCTGCTCTCAAAAGAAAAATAAATATATAACCATAGACATACATCCACACACATATAGTATACATTTGTTTTATATAGATATAGAGATAGAAATAAAGAGAGAGAGAGAGAGAGAGACATATCCATTTATCTACTATATAAGTAGATAAATGGATAGATAAAGATGGATAGATAAATATAGTATAGATGATAGATGGAAGATAGATAATAGAGAGAGAGACAGACAGACAGATGGACAGACATCTAAATAGATAAGTAGATAAATGGATGGATAAAGATAGATGGATAGATAAATATAGTATAGATGATAGAGAGATGATAGATGGTAGATAAATATAGTAGATATAGATGGTAGATGGTAGATAGATAGATAGATAGATAGATAGATAGATAGATAGATAGATAGATAGATAGATAGATAGATAGATACCGGTAGATAGATAGATAGATAGATAGATAGATAGATAGATAGATAGATAGATAGATAGATAGATAGATAGAGATGGATGGATAGAGGACAGATTAGATAGATAGATAGATAGATAGATAGATAGATAGATAGATAGATAGATAGATAGATGATAGATAGATAGATAGATAGATAGATAGATAGATAGATAGATAGATAGATAGAGATGGATGGATAGATAGAAGACAGACAGACAGACTAGATAGATAGATAGATAGATAGATAGATAGATAGATAGATAGATAGATAGATAGATAGATAATGGATGGATAGATAGATAGATAGATAGATAGATAGATAGATAGATAGATAGATAGATAGATAGATAGATAGATATTAATCACAGTCCATTTTGGGGAAAAAGATGGCCTTCCTCTCTTTTTTTTAATTGAAAAGTTTTAGAATACATTTTGGAATACAAAAAACCCCCCTCTCCCCCTCCCCTCCCCCCAACCCTCCCCAACCCTCCCCTCCCCTCCCCCCCTCCCCGACTTCCCAGAGCTAAATACAGGGTATAAAAATACAAACAAACATAATCTAAAATATACAAACAACAATAAGACATTAAGTTCTATCGCACTTTAACTCTTAATAAAATAACTACAAGCTAATTATACATCATATAAATCCGCTACTTATTCAAATGCTAAGTGAAACTTTTTAGTCCCATATTTATTCTGAATATAATCTATCCATCTCTTCCACTCCACAATATACAGTATCTCTGTTGCGATTGATCTTTCAAATATGCCGAAATCTTTGAAGATGGCCTTCCTCTTGAGATCACCCTTCGCCATGAGGACTAGAACCCCTTCTTCCCCCTCTCCTCCTCCTCCTCTTCCTCCTCCTCCTCCTCCTTCTTTGCTGCAACCCAGGGGTGGAGTTGGGGCAGAGCAGAATCCTGCAGCCTCCTGTTCAACAGGTGAAGATCAACACATGCACCTCAGTCCCTTTCGGCTGGACTCCCAGTCCACCACCCCAGCCCTGTTTCCACCTGGACGCCCGCTTGCCCTCAGGCCCGGCTCCAGCTGTCTGTTTGCCGGGAGAGAAAGGAAGGGCAGGTGTGGCTGGGCTCAGTTTACCTTGGCGACCGTTGCTTAGGAGCCTGCCCCAGGTCGCCAGGCAACGGTTGCCAAGGAGGATTGTTGCCCCGGCCTGCCAGCCAGCCGAGCCAGGCCTCTCTGAGCCAGGAGGCGGCTGCAGGCCAGCATGGCGTCCACTTCGGTGCTGGTCAACCGGGAGGAGACAGGCGGGGTGGCCACGGGCACCTACTCGTACTGCAGCCAGCCCCGGGCATTGCCCAACCGCCAGCGTTACCGGACGACCTTAGAGGCCAATGAGCTGTGAGTAGCGGCCAGGGCCAGCCCAGGAGGGTCTCCAGCAGGCAAAGGGGTCTCCACTTTCCCCCAAGGCTTTCCGGCTGGCAGGCAGGGAGGGTGGGGTATTGGGCCCCCCACCCTCTGTGGGTAAGGGCAATGCCTTGGCATTGCTGCTCCTGCTTTGCTCTCTCTCCTCCCTCCCCCTACTCAGCTCCAGACGGGGGTACCCAAATCTAAGGAGCAACCCCCCTCTCTTGGCTCTTGTCCCAGCCAAACTACATGTGGGGGACACCGGGGAGCCTTCTGGGCAGGGGTGTGTGTGTGGGGGGGTCCAGCATCGCTTTGGAAAGCAGGAGATGCCCACTCGGTCAAACCATCCGACCCCCACCCCTTTCCAACACACCATTTCTCTCCCGTTTCCCCAAACCCTAAAGAGCATCTAACGGTCCGGTTTGTATCGCTTCGTCTCCTCTGTTAGAACACCTTGGGTTCTGGGTTCGATTTCAGAAAGGGCTCGGCCCATCCCAAAACTGGTTGAGTCCCAGGGACCGCCTGGATGAGCCTACACACACACACACACACACAGACACACACACACAGACACACAGAAAGACACACAGAGAGCAGCATTTTCAGCACAACCCTTTTGCCTTCTTCCTGCAGCTGGGAGAGAGGGGGAGACGGGGCCAAAGTTCCCCCCCCACCCCCAAGCTGGCTTTGTGCCTAAGGCAGGACTCGAACTCAAAGCCTGCCAGTTTCTAGGCTGAGTGTCTTAACCACGAGAGCAAACTGCCTTTCCCTGGGTGAAAATTATCTACCTGCAGGTCACCACAGACCAACCAGAATTACTAACGGAATGACAGTTTTGGAAGGGACCTTGGAGGTCTTCTAGTCCAACCCCCTGCTCAGGCAGGAGACCTTATTGCATCCCAGACAAATGGCTATCCAGTCTCTTATTAAAAAACCTCCTGTGATGGAGCACCCACAGCGTCTGGTGGCGAGCTGATCCACTGGTTAATTGTTCTGACGGTTAGGAAATCTCTCCTTAATTCCAGGTTGCTTCTCTCCTTGATGCGTTTCCACCCGTTGCTTATTGTCCTGCCTTCAGGCGCTTTGGAGAATAGGTCGAAACCCCCCCCCCCCCGCTTCTTTTTGGCAGCTCCTCCAATATTAGAAAACTGCTATCATGTTACCCCTATTGGCAAGCATCTTTTTCTCCTTTCACTTCACCCCAAAAATCAGTCTTTTGCAACCTCGGCAACCTGGAAGAGGGATGGACTTCAACTCCCATAATTCCCCAGCCAGTGTGCTGGCTGCAGAACTCTGGGAGAGAGAAGAGAAGAGAAGAGAAGAGAAGAGAAGAGAAGAGAAGAGAAGAGAAGAGAAGAGAAGAGAAGAGAAGAGAAGAGAAGAGAAGAGGGAATATAGAATAGAATAGAATAGAATAGAATAGAATAGAATAGAATAGAATAGAATAGAATAGAATAGAATAGAATAGAATAGAATAGAATAGAATAGAATAGAATAGAATAGAATAGGAATATCTTTATTGTCATTGTGTAACTCACAATGAAATTAAGTGCTATCCACAGTGCACACTACACACAAGTAACAACCACAAATAAGAACATACATTATATACAGACATCCTTCATGTTCTATTCATCCTTGCGCTGCCCCCAATATTGCACCTCAATGTCGCACTGTACTGTGGTATTTAATATGGCTACAGCTCTGGGGGAAAAAACTATTATTCAGCCTCTTCGTTTTTGTTTTTATTGTCCTGTACCGTCTGCCAGATGGTAATAGTTCAAAAAAAAAGAACATCCGCGGTGAGATGAGTCTTTAAAAATATTTTGAGCTTTCCTAAGACAGCGGGAATTGCACAGTTCGTCCAAGGGCGGGGAGGGAGGAGAGGGCAGCCAATAATCCACTGGGCGATGGATGGTAATGACCCTCTGGAGCGCTTTCCTATCTGCTACTGTGCAGTTGGCAACCCACACACAAATGCAATAAGTTGGTGAGGTTGACAAACCCTGCCTTAAATGCTAAGAAGTCGATCCGGGGTGTTTTTCACACAACTCCCCTGAACCCCCATTTGTCTCTCTCCTAGTTGGCATGGTGTGAGGTCAAACTCCTAGTAACTGATGTATTTCCTTGGATTTGGGCAATAAACACGAAGAAGCTATTTTCCATCTGCTTGTTAACGTTGTCTTTCATTTTGTTTATTCCAGAGAAGAGGAACCCGTTCACTATGCCAATCTCATGTACGAGCGGAGAGTGGTTCGTGGCAACACGTATGCCCTCCACGTGTTACCTTGGGTGGGTCCTTCTGCCCTCACATTTTTCTTTTAGTCTGAGAGTGGGGTGGGTTGTCAGTTTTAAATTAGGCATGCTCAGAAGATAGAAAATGTTCGGAACAAGATGGAAGGGTGTTTTAAAACTTTGGTAACTCTAAGAGGACAACTTTGATTTCATTGCTTTTTTTTTTTACCCAAAGGTGCCTTTTTTTCAGGAGGCCACTGGACTTTCTTGTTTTTCCTTGAAGATGTTTCGCTTCTCATCCCAGAAGCTTCTTCAGCTCTGACTGGATGGTGGGGAAGGGAAGGATTTATACTCCTTGCAGACAGCCGGTCATTTGCATCCTTTTAGAGGGTCGTTGAGGCCACTTGGACCCTGATGGCTGAGATAAACCTCCAAGTGGCCTCAAGGACCCTCAGAAAGAAGGCAAGTGACCAGCTGTCTGCAAGGAGTATAAATCCTTCCCTTCCCCACCATCCAGTCAAGAGCAGAAGCAGCTTCTGGGATGAGAAGCAAAACGTCTTCAAAGCAAATCCAGGAATTCCAGTTGCCTCTTGAAAAAACACCTTTGGATCACTGACCATCTTCTGACCTGGTTCACTGAGCAACTCCATAGACATTTGCTTTTTTAACCTTGGCACAAATGGCTACTTTTCCTAGTTGTCTTCTCATTGTTGCATGGAAGAGTGCTGGGGACCCCCTGTAAAATTTGTTTGGGCTGAGGGGATCCCCTATTTCAGGAAGGCTTTGAAATAAACCAGCTAAGGAGGCCTAAAGACCTTGGTGATTTGAAGGCCGCTGGACTTCAACCTTTTTTTTTTATCCCATTTATATCCCGCCCTTCTCCGAAGACTCAGGGCGGCTTACAAGCTTAGCAGTAGCCTTCATTCTATGTATATGCCTGCTTATTAGGGCTTTTGCCCCCCCCCCCAGCGGCATTATTACAAAGTCAGCTTTTATTGCCCCCCCCAACAATCTGGGTCCTCATTTTACCTACCTGGGAAGGATGGAAGGCTGAGTCAACCTTGAGCCTGGTGGGACTCGAACCTGCACTAATTGCAGGCAGCTGGTGTTACTTAAGGAGGCCTTAGCCCACTGCTCCACCAAGGCTCTTCCAGAATGCCCCAGGCCACCCATGCTGACTGAGGAATTCTGGGAGTTGAAGTCCAGCCATTTATAAAAAAAAAATCTGCAGGAAGTTATTGTCATAAAATGTGGACCAGCTGCTGTGCCCATAACCGCTGCCAAAGGGTTGTGCATTAAAGTTAGTCCCCGACTTGAAACATTCCGCTTAGTGACAGTTCAAAGTTACAACAGCCCTGGAAAAAGGGCCTTATGAACGTTTTTCACACTTACGACCCTTTGCAGCATCCCCATGGTCACGTGGTCAAAATTCAGACACTTGGCAACTGACTCGTACTTATGACAGTTGCAGTGTCCCAGGGGGTCACGTGGTCCCCTTTCGCCGACCTTCTGACAAGCAGGAAGCCAGATTCACTTAACAACCGTGTTGCTAATGTGACTGCAGTGACTTGCTTAGCAGCGGTGGGAAGGAAGATGGTAATAGCGGGGCGAGACCCACTTAGCAAATGTCTCACTTACCAACGTAAATTTTGGGCTCAATTGTGGTCAAGGACTTTTGGTAAGTGGCAGGCTCATCCATTTGCAAGCGGGCGCCCACCAGATGTTTTAGGTGTTTAACATCCACTGTTACCAGCCAAATGCTATTGGGGGAGGGGCAGGTAAAAGATACCCCCGCCCAATGCACACGGCAGCTGTCCTTTCTCGCCCACTCCCCAAATGACAACTGCTTAAAGTGCCCTTTTCATAAAATCTATGCCAACCTGAATTTAACCCTGAATGGCAACAGGAGGAGGAATCAGACAGGTACGGGCAAGATCCTGACTTACCTCCAGCTTAGGAAACATCTTTGGAACTCCCCGAAACTTGACAACACGGTTGTGGGTTGGCTTTCCAGAGCAGTGAGCCCGACCCGCTGGAGCTGCAACGGCAGCGTGAAGCCCACCGGAAGATGTTGGCGAGGAAGAGGGCGAAGGAACAGCTGCGGACTAGAACTCCAGAACCCCTGGAGGGAAGGCGCCACGTGGATGTGCAGACAGGTAAAGGAGAATTCAATCACGTGCCACTCTTTATTTTTTTGGGGGGGGCGCGGGCGGGAGGCAAGCCAAGCCTCTTTGACAATCAAGCAGAATCCGTCTTTAGATCAGAAAGAGCGCAGAGAAGAGCAACAAAGATGATTAGGAGACTGGCAGCTAAAACCTACGAAGAACAGTTGCAGGGACTGGGTATGGACGGTCTAAGAAAGAAGAAGGACCAGGGTGGACATGACAGCAGCGTTCCAGTATTTCAGGGGCTGCCACAAAGAGCGGGGGGGGGGGGGTATCCACCTATTCTCCAAAGCACCTGAAGGCAGAAAAAAAGAAGCCATGGATGGAAACAAATCAAAGGCAGAAGCAACCTGGAACTAGGCAGAAATTTCCAGGCAGTAAGAGCAATTAACCAGTGGAACTACCTGCCTCCAGAAGTTGTGGGTGCTCCATCCCTGGAGGCTTTTAAGAAGAGACTGGACAGCCATTTGTGTAAATTGGTAGGGTCTCCTTCTTGAGCAGAGGGCTGGACTAGAATTATCTCTGAGTTCCCTTCCCTTCTATTCTGTTCTGTGATTCTGTTTTTCTTTCTTTCCTTCTTTCTTTCTTTCTTTCTTTCTTTCTTTCTTTCTTTCTTTCTTTCTTTCTTTCTTTTTTTCTTTCCTTCCTCCCTTCCTTCCTTCCTTCCTTTCTTCCTTCCTTTCTTCCTTCCTTCCTTCCTTCCTTCCTTCCTTCCTTTCTTTCTTTCTTTCTTTCTTTCTTTCTTTCTTTCTTTCTTTCTTTCTTTCTTTCTTTCTTTCAACTAATCAAGGAGAGAAGCAGCCTAGAACTAAGGAGTAATTTCCTGACAGTCAAAACAATTAACCAGTGGAACCACCTGCCTCCAGAAGTTGTGAATGCTCCAACACTGGAAGTTTTTAAGAAGAGACTGGCCAGCCATTTGTCTGAAATGGTATAGAGTCTCCTGCCTGAGCAGGGGGTTGAAGACCTCTAAGATCCATTCCAAGTCTGTTGTTGTTGTTGTTGTTGTTGTTTCTTTGTTGTTGTTGTTTCTTTGTTGTCAGCATTGTGGGGTGGGCAGCAAAGAAAGCTCTTGCTGATCATCTTTACCCTGCTTGTGAAGAGTGGAAAGATATGTGTGTGTGTGTGTGTGTGTGTGTGTGTGTGTGTGCAGGCAACATCCTCTTGCCATTCCCTCTTTTGGCATTCCCTCCTCTTCCTTCCCCACCCCAGAAAAAGCTGGATGATGCAGCTCCCTTTACGCAGGGCATCTTCGTTTGCGATGGCCTGAGTTGTGATCCACAAAAGAGCCCCCACGCAAGTCAAACCTTGTCAATTATATGTTCCCACTGCCATTTTTCCTGTGAAATTCCCCTGAGGCAGCAAAGCGTCTCAACAGAGTAACAGAATAAGTCAACGACAAATTAGAACAAAACAGAATAGAATAGTTGGAAGGGACCTTGGAGGTCTTCTAGTCCAACCCCCTGCTCAGGCAGGAAACCCTAGACCAGGGGTCAGCAACCTGAAACGGTGAAAGAGCCACTCGGAACCGGTTCCCTCAAAAAAGGAAAAACTGGGAGCCGCAAAAATTGTGTGCGCATGCGCGTACATGCACAAATGCGCAGAACAGGGTTTGACTGAAGAGTGGAGCCAAGGCGAGATATGCACCTACCCTGCATATTTGAATTGATTGCTTGAACTTTTTTAGTCCCGGTTTTGTTTTTTTTGGACTACACATAGCAGAAGACTGGGAGCCGCAGGAGACGGCTGAAAGAGCCGCATGCGGCTCCGGAGCCGCGGGTTGCAGACCTGTGCCCTAGACCATTTCAGACAAATGGCTCTCCAGTCTCTTCTTAAAAACTTCCAGTGTTGGAGCATTCACCGCTTCTGGAGGCAGGTTGTTCCACTGGTTAATTGTTCTGTCAGGAAGTCTCTCCTTAGTTCCAGGTTGCTTCTTTCCTTGACTAGTTTCCATCCGTTGCTTCTTCTCCTGCCTTCGGACCCTTTGGAGAATAGCTTGACACCCCCTCCTCTTTGCAGTGCCTAAACAGGAATGCATTTACGTTGAATGGGGAGGGCTGAGTGTAAGAGCTCTCCTGATGCAATTTCAGAATTGTACCTGGAAGAGCTGACGGACCGCGTCATCGAGGTGGATGTGGAGTGTCAGACGGATGCCTTTCTGGACCGCCCAGCCACCCCACTCTTCATCCCTGCGAAGACCGGCAGAGACGTGGCCACCCAGATATGGGAAGGAGAGGTACCAACTCCAGAAAACTACTGTCACACTGGCCACAACTTAAACCTCTAAGTAGAAAAGATCCTTAGCTTCACTTGTTGAGGAAGGTGTAGTTCAGTGGTGGGATTCAGCCAGTTCGCACCACTTCGGCAGAACCGGTAGCTAATTTTTTGTTGCCCAGGCCCAGAACGGACCTCCGGAAGTGGCACCCACACAGAGAACCGGTTGTTCACCTATTTGAATCCCACCACTGGTGTAGTTTATTAGAGGTATTGCAATAATGCAAAGCCTGAACTATCCCTAAGTTCTTGTTTTGCCCCCGCCCCCAACCATCCCTTGCTACCCACCCTACCGTAACCAATCACGTCCATGCAAGATGTTTTCCTAACAGTCTGTCTGAGCTCAGCTTGGTATGCGGCTCCCTCCTTCTTCCAGCTGGGTGACCTTGAGGCAGCCTCTCCAGCGGATTCAGCCCTTACTTTCGGTTTCCCCAAGCATCCATTCCCGCTCCTTTCCCTCTCCCCACAGTTTATGCCAGTCTCTCACCGCATAATACTAAAAGATAGCAAGCATAAGGGACGTGGTGGCTCAGTGGGTTAGGACGCTGAGCTTGTCGATCAGAAGGTCGGCAGTTTGGCGGGTTGAATCCTGAGTGCCGCGTAACAGAGTGAGCGCCTGTTACTCGTCCCAGCTTCTGCCAACCTAGCAGTTCGAAAGCACGTAAAAAATGCAAGTAGAAAAATAGGGACTACTCCGGTGGGAAGGTAACAGCGTTCCGTGCGCCTTTGGCATCTAGTCATGCCGGCCACATGACCACGGAGACGTCCTCGGACAAGCGCTGGCTCTTCGGCTTTGAAACGGAGATGAGCACCGGCCCCTAGAGTCAGAAACGATTAGCACGCATGTGCAGGGGAACCTTTACCTTACCTTATAAGGCAGCAGCTGACAACTGTACCAAAAAACCCCAGGATGGGCCTTTGATGAAACAACCATTCTTGGCTCGGCCTAATTTTTGGATAGAGGACATTCAAGGGTACATATAAAACTAGCGTGTCAAGGAAAAGGGAACCTTAGAGCTGTTTTCTTTAACGAGCTCCTTGTTATGCCGAGATGATGCCAGAAGCGGTCGTTCTCACCTCCAGTGGTAGAGAGTTCCACAGGGATGGGGCCACAGCAGAAAAGGTCCTTCTCCTTGACCCCGGCTGCTGAAACCCCTTAGGAAATAAATATAAATAATGAAATAATAATTCCTTATTTACGACTGGTTGCCACGTGGCCTTCGACGCCTTTTGCAATCTTCTCTGCTGTCTTCCCCAGAAAGTCAGTGGGGAAGCCAGCAGGAAAGTTTGCCAGGGGAAGGGGCTTTGGATTTGAGGTCCATTTCTCTCGGAACCACCAAAGGATTTCCTCTCCTCTGAGGAAACGCAGAGAGGCAAAAATCTTCCCAATGCGCTGGAAGAACGGATCTCAAATCTGGCAAAATCACGAGCCATTGTCCCAAAGGTGCTTTTTTTTTTTTCTTCCCCCAAATGGCAACTGGACTTTCGTGGATTTTTTTTTTTTCTTTGTAAACATTTCACTTCTCATCCAAGAAGCTGCTTCAGTTCTGGATGAGAACCGAACTCGAGAAGCTTGTTGGATGAGAAGCAAAATGTATTCAAAGAAAATAAACAAGAAAGTCCAGTTGCCATTTGGAAAAAAAAGTGCCCTTGGGACAAGCCTCACCTGGATGACGGAGCATTCAGCAAATACTATTGTTCTCACATTCGTTGTCCCCTGTAAAATGGGGATGGGGCTTGAGTGGCGTGGGGAGGCCTGGGCCTTCTCCCCACCCCACCATGCCCAGAGGCCCAGGACCCTCCCCAGAAGCTCCACTTAAGGACCCATGCGGTCGCTTAATAACTGCTACCGGAAAAGCCAAGATTGCAGTCGTTGAGCGAAGCAATCACAAGGTGTCTCACTTAGCGACTGCTTTTTGCTCAGTGACAAGAATTCTGGTTGTAAATGGAGGACTATCTGAACCTGCTTTCCATGGTGGTTTTAGACAGACTAATGAGGAAGAAGATTCTCTGGGGATTTTCACAGAAACCTTTGAGGGGGGGGAGAAATTTGCAGGAAACGATGCCCAGAACTCTCTTCTCCTCCGTCGAATAAATTTTCCCCGCTTCGGGTTTGTTTTCCCCTCTGGCAGCTTTTTGATTTTGATATCGAAGTCAAGCCCATGCTTGAGGTTTTGGTGGGCAAAACGATCGAGCAGGCTTTGCTGGAAGTGATGGAAGAAGAGGAACTGGCCAACCTGCGGGCACACCAGTACGCCTTCCTTGAAATGCGGGCGGCAGAACTCGCCGAGGTCCAGCGCCTTGAAGAGCAGGAGAGGAGACACCGAGAAGAAAAGGTACACGAGGGCGGGGGAGAGAGAGAGCAGAGTCTTTTGACAGGCAGTCCTCGACTTACAGCAGCTTAGTGACCGTTCCAAGCTACGACGGCACGGAAGGAAGCGACTTGCGCCCATTTCTCACACCTACGACCACCGTTGCAGCCTCCTCCAGATCACGTGATCAAAATTCAGGAGCTCGGTAACCGACTCGTATTTAGGACGGTTGCAGTGTTCCGGGATCACATGATCCCCTTTTTGCCACCTTCTGACCGGGGAAGCCAGATTTACTGAACAACCGTGTCACTAACTTAACAAGTGCAGTGACTCACTTAACAACCGTCGGAGGCAAGGTGGTAAAATGGGGCAAAACTCAGTCGACAGGTGTCTCACTTAGTAAGAACCAATTTTTGGCTCAACTGTGGTCGTTCAGAGAAATATCTGGAATTTGGGAGAGCAGGAGAATGCTGTTTTGGGTCAGACGTTTCCCGTGGGAAGGATTTCACGCCGATCCTGGGTGGGATCGGGGCCTAAAGGAAGGGGTAGGCAACCTTGGCCCTTTTATGACTGATGGACTTCAACTCCCAGAATTCCTGAGCCAGCCTGGCTCAGCTTGGAAACCTCTCCCTTTCCCCCTCAGCATGGCTGGCTCAGGAATTCTGGGAGTTGAAGTCCACCAGTCATAAAAGAGCCAAGGTTGCCTAAAGGAAGGGGGGCAGCACTCCCCCTCCCCGCTCCCACTCCTAGTTCTGGGTTTGACGGTCAGTGCCGGTCACCTCTTGACCCAAAACTGGCCCTTGGCAGTTGGTGGAAGTGCCTAACTTGCAAAGCTTACAGGAAGTCGAGGCGGAGCTATTTTTCTAATCAGTACGTAGAACCTCCATCCTTAGGAGCACTGCGCAGCGGTTTCTGGGAGGAGGGGAAAAAGGCAAAGCAAAGGGCACTCCTTTTGCGGCCTTTGGCGGCTGCTGTCTTGCCTTATGAAAGCGGCCGTCTCTCCACTGTCCATGAGGCTGTGTGGTGCTTAGGATCCCAGCCCCAAGTGAGGCTAGGAATGTGCGCCCCACACCTGCCAGCGGGCCCTTTTTCCCACTTTCCCAGCCCCCCAACTGTAGGAAAGATGCGGCTGCTTTAAGGTGTCTTCTTCTTCTTCTTCTTCTTCTTCTTCTTCTTCTTCTTCTTCTTCTTCTTCTTCTTCTTCTTCTTCTTCTTCTTCTTCTTCTTCTTCTTCTTCTTCTTCTTCTCCTTCTCCTTCTCCTTCTCCTTCTCCTTCTCCTTCTCCTTCTTCTTCTCCCCTCCCCCTCCCTTTCCCTCTTCTTCCTCTTTCCCTTCCCCTTCTTCTCCTTCTTTCTCCTCCTCCTCCTCCCCCTCCCTCTCCCTTCCCCTCCTCCTTCTCCTCCTCCTTCTCTTTCTCCTTCCCCTTCCCCCTCCTCCTCCTCCTACTTCTCCCCCTCCCCCTCCCTTTCCCTCTTTTTCCTCTTTCCCTTTCCCTTCTTCTCCCTTCTCCTCCTTCCCCTCCCTCTCCCTTCCCCTTCCCCTTCTCCTCCTCCTTCTCTTTCTCCTTGTAATAATAATAATAAAGTTGGAAGGGACCTTGGAGGTCATCTAGTCCAACCCCCTGCTCAGGCAGGAAACCCTATACCATTTCAGACAAATGGCTGTCCAGTCTCTTCTTAAAAACTTCCAGTGTTGGAGCATTCACGGCTTCTGGAGGCAGGTTGTTCCACTGGTTAATTGTCCTCACTGTCAGGAAGTTTCTCCTTCCCCTTCCCCATCTCCTCCTCCTCTCCTCCCCCTCCCTTTCCCTTCCCCTTCCTCTTCTTCTCCTCCTCCTCCTCTTTCTCCTTCTCCCTCTCCTTCTTCTTCTTCTCCTTTCTCCTTCCTCTCCTCCTCCCCCCGCCATTTCTAGTGTCAAGGGACGGTGTTGCTTACAGATGCTATCTGAGAGACCGGCAAACTCCACTGCCTCTTACAGGGGCTGGGATCCAAACCCGCCATGTGGCTGGTGCCGCAAGGCTGCTCTTCTCCGAAGAGGGTTTGGCAGATCCCTCCAGGAGACTTGGCTCCCTCAACACTCAGGACCCTTCCTGGTGTTCGAACACAAGTGCCGCTGGGTTACTCCGAGGATCTGTGTTTCTCAACTTTTGGACGTATGGACGTCATCTCCCCAGAATTCCCCAACCAGCCAGGGACTCTGGGAGTGGAAGTCCAGATGCCTGAAAGGTGCCAAGCTTGAGAAACATTGCTCCGAATTGGATCGCAACCCAGACAACGTTGCCCCAGGTATGCCAGGAGCTTCCGTTGTGCAGGGCAAGCCTGGATAGGAAGCCGACCAGGTGATGCCTCGGGAAGGTGATGCCTTGAATCCCAGCCCTTCCCCCTTTCAAGCTCTGGGAATTACAGAGGGGAGAGGTTAAACATGAAAACAGGGAAGAATGCCTCTGGAGTTGCCCGTTCTAGTCAAAGAGGAGTGGCAGGGGTCAGCTGGCAAGGGCAGGAATGGCTGAAGAGCCAGCTGGGCACAGCTGCACTGTCCATCTCCTTTCCTCTGCAGGAACGCCGTAAAAAGCAGCAGATGGAAATCCTGCAGAAGGAGAAAGAAACGGCAGAGAAGATCGCCGCCCGCACCTTCGCCCAGCGCTATCTTTCGGATCTCGTTCCTTCCGTCTTCGGCAGCCTTCGGGACAGTGGATACTTCTACGATCCGGTGGAAAGAGGTGCTGGGGGCGGCGGGGTGAGGGTGGGGAGAGGGTTCCCTTGGTCAGTGCTGGGAATTGGCTGCCTGACTGTAGAATTGGAAAAGACCCAACTCGAAGTCTTTTGTGCTTTGGCATCCTGATTTAATCCCCAGTGCTAGCACAGGCGGAGGGACCGGTTAGTTTCAACCTTTTCCATTCGCAGAATTGAAAATTTTCTCATTTCTCCATATGTAAATTCATCCCATTCCTACTAGTGTTTTTTTAAAAGGAAAAAGCTTTCACTATGAATGTCTGCCAGGGGGTGGTGGTCAAGAAAGTCAAGTGTCTCACTACTAGCAGACCTCAAGGCCTTTAAGTCCCATCAGGTTAAAACTTTATTGGGTACAGCATTTCAGAACTGAAGAAGCAAAACCAGCTCTGGGTTTTCCCGCGTGAAGCATGCTTAGTTAAAAGATAGATTCCCACCCACCCGGTGTTCACATTGTCCAATCGTACTGCTTCTTTTGTTATGGGAACAGTTCACTTCTCCATCAAGCACCTGCGGCAATGACCTTGACGTGGGGCAGGCTCTCACGGTCCGTGAACGGCTTTCTTGCCATTCCATTCCCTCCCATTTTTTTACCCCTCCCTCCTTTTCTATGGCAAGATGATGACACCGGCAGGCATCGTAGCAATTCACTCTGGACATCAAGATTTTGTTTATTTATTAAATTTATAGGCCTCCCACCTTGCCTAATGTTAAATTGGAAACTGAAGTAAGATCCCGCAACCAAGAGGTTACATGGGCAACCTAGAAAACACACACACACACACACACACACACACACACCATTTCTGGGAGCACTGCACCATTCTGGGCCAGTTGAATTTCCTGACAGCGAGAACAATTAACCAGTGGAACGACTCTCCACCAGAAGTTGTGGGTCCTCTGACCCTGGAGGCTTTTAAGAAAAGACTGGACAGCCATTTGTCTGAAATGTTTTAGGGTCTCCTGCTTGAGCAGGGGGTTGGACCACTAGAACAATGGTCCCCAACCTTCGTGGCTTGATGGCCCAGCCGGGGGTGGGGCAGAGAGAGAGAGAGGGGAAGCAGGCCACTCAAGTAGCAGGCCGGCATGCACACGCATGCGCAACTCAACTTGCGAGAGCGGCAGGCCAGCATGCATGCAACATATACCCCCAGCTCAACTGCAAAGTTGAGCTGTGCATACGTGCATGCCAGCCAGCGGCCTGGTTGCAAATAGGCGACAGCCTGCTAGTGCGCCGCAGCCCGGGGGTTGAAGACCTCTGGATGAAAAGACCTCCGCGGTCCCTTCCAGTCTGCGTGTCAACGCTGCTAACATCGGATGTTCTTGCTTTGACAAAAGATGAAAAAGCATCTGTTTTACATTTCTACCTGTGTATCAAAGCCACTGCTTCATCTATTGTCAAAGCGAGAACATCCGAAGCTAGCAGCGTTGACACTGTGATTCTGTTATTCTGCAGACTCTCCTTTGCCCTTATGTGGCAATTGGCGATGGGTGAGGGGATGAATGTCACATGTTTCATGACATCACTGGACAAATGACCTCATAACAGGGGTAACATCATCACAGTTGCTACTGGAGTGGTTTAACCCAGGGTTGAGCTCCTTGTTGGTCTGAATAGCTCTGTGGGTCAATGGAGGTGTTATGTGCTCCTGGCTATTCTCCTTCGTGACCAGAGGCAAGCTCACCTGGCAATAGCCAGCCAAGAGTCCATGAAGGCCTTTTTGTTTTGTTTATCACAATAAGCGGGGAGAGAAGTGATCAAAACTTGGTTCTCTCCAAAGTTCCAGCCCAAAATATTCCTCTTTTTATACAACTCTGTCCCGGCCGCCACATCCCTCCTTGTTCCCCATTGGCTCAGGGACTGTGAGGTTACACTCTTCCCGACCGCAGGATTTCCTGCTACCTTCCTTAAACATCCTTCCTGTGTACATTAATAATATAAGCTATTAGACATATTCAATTGCTTGTTTTGAGTTCTGGGCATATTTTACAGCTGCTTAGAACAATAGGTCCTTTCCTGGTTTTGTTTTGTTTTTTCATTTTAATCTGCCTTTCCAGTTATCCCATTCAGCTAATTTTCCCTGGCTAGCCATTTCCTCGTGCCGCTGTTTTTATGGCTTGTAGTCTTCCTTTTCCCACGCTGGCTAATTTTTACCTACATGTCTATCTTACACCCTCCCTTTATGCTACCACTTCCTGATCCCCTGTTGTAGTTTCTTGGACAGGCTTGTTTCTCCACTTGGTAAGCTTCCACTAGACAGTCGGTTCAATTTTAAATTTTGAAGATCTTTCAAAATGGCAATGGTGACGCCTGCTCTTTTATTCCCCCAGACATCGAGACGGGCTTCATCCCATGGATAATGGGCAAGATGGAGACGCTGCTGGAGAGGAGGGCCCTTGGACGAATCATTGCGGATAGTAAGTGAGAGTCCGGTTGTCCAACCGTTGGGCAGTTCGGCTGCGAGGGGCCATCCCATGTTGTCCAACGGAGACAAGGAAACTCCCCCTTAGCTGACCCCTCCCACACTCAGTAAGTACAGAGTTGGGCTGGGCTGGGGTCTCCTAGAAGGAGAATCTTTTAGGTTGAAGGCTGGACCACCGGGTTACTAGCTGATCAACTGAAGAGATTAACTTAACAGCGGCGGCAAGAAAAGTGGTAAAGTGGGGCAAAATGGGCTTAACAACTGTCTCACTTAGCCATAAAAATTTGGGGCTGCTTTGTGGACGTAAGTCGAGGACTACCTGTATATACACATGCAGTGCTGGTTCCCACTGCATGTGTATACACAGGGCTCTTACTCCAGGGTCACTGTTCCCCCCAGGCCCCTCTAGGGCTCCAGTGTGGGAGAGAGCCCCTACTTGTTCCCTGGCAAAGTGACCACCTTAGGAGATGGGGAGGGGTCGTGGCTGGTGACGGTCATCCCCAAAGTCCTTGCAGGATCTCGTGAAGGGATTTCAGAAATACCTCATAGTTTATCTCTATTAGTTAATTGTAAGAGCCCCGATGCAGTGCAGTGGGTAGAATGCGGCGTTGCAGGCAAACTCTGCATTCCACAGCCAGCAGTTCGATCCTCTCATCGGCTCGAGGTTGACTCAGCCTTCCACCTTTCCGAGGTCGGTAAAATGAGGACCCGGATGTTTGGGGGCAAATAGGCTGACCTAGAAGATGCTGTAAAGCAGTATGGAGAGATATATGAGCCTAAGTGCTGGTGCTAAGTGCTAAGTGGGAAGGGAGGGAGGGAGGGAGGGAGGAAGGAAGGAAAGAAATGGCAATGAGAGGAAGGAAGGAAGGAAGGAAGGAAGGAAGGAAGGAAGGAAGGAAGGAAGGAAGGAAGGAAGGAAGGAAGGAAGGACCATGGTGATGCAGTGGTTAGAATGCAGCATTGCAGACTAAATTCTGCCCGCTGCTGGCAGTTTATTATTCCTAACCGGCTTAAGGGTGACTCAGCCTTCCATCCTTCCAAGGTCACTAAAATGAGGACCTGGATTGTTGGGGAGAATCATGCTGACTCAGAAGATGCTGTAAAGCACTATGAAGTGGAATATAAGCCTAAATGCGAAGGGAAAGAAGGAGAAGGAAGGAGGGAAGGAAGGAAGGAAGGAAGGAAGGAAGGAAGGAAGGAAGGAAGGAAGGAAGGAAGGAAGGAAGGAAGGAAGGGAGGGAGGGAGGGAGGGAGGGAGGGAGGGCAGTGAGAGGGAGGAAGGGAAGAGCTGGGAATGGGAAGGAAGGAAGGAAGGAAGGAAGGAAGGAAGGAAGGAAGGAAGGAAGGAAGGAAGGAAGGAAGGAAGGAAGGAAGGAAGGAGGGACCATGGTCATGCAGTGGTTAGAATGCAGCATTGCAGGCTAAATTCTGCCCACTGCCGGCAGTTTATTATTCCTAACCGGCTTAAGGGTGACTCAGCCTCCTATCCTTCCAAGGTCACTAAAATGAGGACCCGGATTGTTGGGGAGAATCATGCTGACTCAGAAGATGCTGAAAAGCATTATGAAGTGGTATATAAGTCTAAGTGCGAAGGGAAAGAAGGAGAAGGAAGGAAGGAAGGAAGGAAGGAAGGAAGGAAGGAAGGAAGGAAGGAAGGAAGGAAGGAAGGAAGGAAGGGAGGGAGGGAGGGAGGGAGGGAGGGAGGGAAGGAGGGAGGGAGGGAGGGAGGGAGGGAGGGAGGGAGGGAGGGCAGTGAGAGGGAGGAAGGGAAGAGCTGGGAATGGGAGGGAAGGAAGGAAGGAAGGAAGGAAGGGCCTTGGTGGTGCAGTGGTTAGAATGCAGCATTGCATGTTAAACTCTGCCCGCTGTCAGCAGTTCGATCCTCTCACCAGCTCAAGGCTGACTCAGCGTTCCGTCCTTCCCAGGTCGGTAAAATGAGGACCCAGATTGTCGGGGGGCTCATAGGCCGCCTCTGTAAACCGCTTGGAGAGGGCTGTGGAGCACTATAAAGCAGTATGTAAGTGCTCTTGCTGCTGCTAGCGCTTCTCAGCCCAACCTCACCCCTCCTCTAGGCTTAATTCAGCACGTGGTGGAAATGAGGCTGCAGGCTTTCGAAGAGGGCGCTTGGCCTGAACCGCCTGAAGCCGACCAGCTGACTGACCTGTCGGAACTGCTGGGGGCTCTTGACCAGCCTGAAGACTCAGGCCAGGCAGAGCCTCCGGTGAGCCAGGCAGAGGGTCCTGGTGAAACCGCAGAAGAGCTGCAAGCGCCAAGCCGACCAGAGGACGATCAAGGCCAAGTTGAGCAGCCCGACAGTGCTCCGGGGTCCGAGCCCCAGTGAGTCCGGTAAGCCTCTGGAATAGAAATGGGCCCCTGGGATTGGGGAGGGGAGAATCAGAAAGGTCAAGACAGCGTCCACAGCCGTGACGTTGAAGGCCCACCGCCTTCGATCAGAATAACAGCATCGGCAGAAGGGACCTCGGAGGTCTTCTAGACCGACCCCCTGCTCAAGTAGGAGTGCAAAAAAAAGTGCAAAGAAGAGCAACTAAGATGATTAAGACTGGAGACCAAAAAAAAAAAACATAGGAAGAACGGATTTGACCAATCTAGAGAAAAGAAGGACCAGGGGGGGCAGGATAGCCATCTTCCAGTATTTGAGGGGCTGCCCCAAAGAAGAGGGGAGGTCAACTTATTTTCCAAAGCCCCTGAAGGCAGGACAAGAAGCGACGGATGGAAACTGATCAAGGAGGGAAGCAACCTGGAATTAAGGAGAAACTTCCTGACAGTGAGAACAATGAACCAGTGGAACTACTTGCCTCCAGAAGCCATCAATGCTCCAACACTGGAAGTTTTTAAGAAGAGACTGGACAGCCATTGGTCTGAAATGGTATAGGGTTTCCTGCCTGAGCAGGGGGTGGACTGCATGACCTCCAAGCTCCCTTCCAGCTCCATTCTGATCGAAGGCTATCACCCTATCCCATTCTAGACAAACGGCTGTCCAATCTCTTCTTACCACGTGCCGTGATAAGGAACAACACATACTTGGAGGGGTGTTCCCCAAATTTTGTTGGCCAGGTACCGAAGACCCCCCCTTCCCCCCCACTCCGTCCCCATCCAATGCCCCTGTTTTCACAGGCTCCTAGCAAATGGAGCTCTCTTTGCAGAGAAGATTGCCTCCAGTTGCATTGTCCCAACAATATTTAAAAAAGGTGTTGAGACTCCTTAAAAAAAAGAGTGCAGAGAAGAGCTACAAAGATGATCAGGGGGCCGGAGGCTAAAACATAGGAGGAACAGTTGCAGGAGTCAGAATCTGCAATCTATTGAAAAGAAGGAGTATGGGGGACATGATAGCGGTCTTCCAATATCTGAGGGGCTGCCCCAAAGAAGAGGGGGTCGACCAATTGTGGGAAGGTTTTATAAGGTAAAGGTTGCCCCGCACATGCGTGCTAGTCGTTTCCGACTCTAGGGGCCGGTGCTCATCTCCGTTTCAAAGCCGAAGAGCCGGCGCTTGTCTGAGGACGTCTCCGTGGTCATGTGGCCGGCATGACTAGATGCCAAAGGCGCACGGAACGCTGTTACCTTCCCACCGTAGCGGTCCCTATTTTTCTACTTGCATTTTTACATGCTTTCGAACTGCTAGGTTGGCAGAAGCTGGGACGCGTAACAGGCACTCACTCTGTTACGCGGCACTCGGGATTCAACCCGCCAAACTGCCGACCTTCTGATTGGCAAGCTCAGCGTCCTAACCCACTGAGCCACCGCATCCCTATGGGTTTTATACATTTACGTAAATTGTATTAGAAATGTTGTTTATGGAGATTCTCAGTCATCCAAGTCATACTTGTCCCAAAGGTGCTTTTTTTTTTTAGGAGGCATCTGGACTTTCTTGATTTACTTTCCCTTCTCCTCCCAGAAGCTTCTTCAGCTCTGACTGGACGGTGGAGAATGGGAGGATTTATACTCCTTGTAGACAGCTGGTCATTTGCATTTTTAAGAGAGTCGTTGAGGCCACGTGGAGGTTTATCTCTGTGTCCTCGGGGTCACAGGCTGCGGAGCCTTCTTGGAACGGCGGAAAGGACCGTGTTGTAGACTGGAGATCGATGATGTCGTATCCATAAACGCACAGCACAACACAGGAGAACAAACCCATCGGGACAAGAGTCAGCAGTCCATATGCATTTAAAAGACAAAGGCTGCTCTTTTGAAGACAGCAAAGTCCACATTTTTGGACAGAGAGGACCGGTGCCTTGAAAGAGGGGTCAAAGAGGCCATCTAGGTCAAATCTGACCAGCCCTCTCTCAACAGAAGGGGAGGGATACGACATCATCTATCTCCAGTCTACAACACGGTCCCTTCAGCAGTTCCAAGAAGGCTCCACACCCATTTGCACCACTCGGGTGACCCTAGGGACACAGGGATAAACCTCCAGGTGGCCTCAACAACCTTCTAAAAGAAGGCAAATGACCAGCTGTCTGTAAGGAGTATGAATCCCGCCCTTCCCCACCACCCAGTCAGAGCTGAAGAAGCTTCTTGGAGGAGAAGCGAAACATCTTCCAAGGGAAAGAAAGAAAGTCCAGTTGCCTCTTGAAAAAGCAGCTTTGGGATAAGTAAGACCTCGATGACTCAGAACCTCCATAGATGTTCTGTTATTCCGGCTCACAGCTTTGGAAAAAAGAGAAAATATCTGCCTCGACCACTAGATGTCGCTAGCAGCCCTGGGAAACCCAAAACGAACTTTCCGAGATCTTTGCTTGTCTTTTGCTTCAGCTGAGGGCAGGTGCTGTAACCTAATCTCTTCCCATAGGTGCCCAACCTGGCACCCTCAGCAAAGCTTGATGGGTGTGACTCTCCCATGCATCTTTGGGGAAGAAGGTGTGTTAGGACCGCAGTGGTTGCCATCAGCTCAAAGTACCCAAGATCTGGGCTAGGACGAATTTTCCAGCCCCCCACTCCCCGCCGCCAAACTGCAGATAGTTTTTAACCCAATGCTCCCATGGGATTTGCTTAGGTCAGTGGTGGCAAACCTATGGCATGCGTGCCAGAGGCGGCACTCAGAGCACTCTCTGTTGGCATGCGCACCACTGCTGGCAGCAGCAGGTCCATCAGGCCACCCCCGCCACCCAGAGCAGGAACCCCGCCCAGCACAAAGGAGGTGAAGCGACCAACTAGCATGCTCAAGTAGAGGTGGTAGAGCGGAGGTCACCAACCATTGTCGATTGGTGGATTGGAAGAAAAGGGAGGGGGAAGCATTTTGCATGCGTGCGTGCACGGGGCCGCGAGCATGCGCGTGCTGCAAATTGGGCGGGGCTAGTGCCTGCATGATACTCACTAGCCCAGCCCCGTTCTTGCGTGGTGCAGCGCCTTTTATCAGCGCCTTGCAACACGGTGGCCCATTTTTGCGCCCCTGGTTTTTGCGTGCCAGAGGCAGCACTCAGAAGCGCCTCCCTACCCTCCTCCCGAGGGGACCATAATCCCGATGCGCCCCTGGCACTTTGCAATAAATAAGTGGTTTTTGGGTAGTGGTTTGGGCACTCGATCTTTAAAAGGTTCGCCATCACTGGCTTAGGTGAGTCTGGGGAGCCCTCAATCTTTGGGAACGCTGTTCCTCACACCTGGAAAAATCCCTCCCACCCACTCCACGTCTTTCCATGCCTTGCTTAGTCACCCTCATGCCCCTTGTGGAACCGAGGCAAACCCAGTTTGCTGCCAGTCAAACAGACCAATTTGCGTCCAGAACTAAATCAATTCTTCTCCATTGGTAAACCGGAAATGAAAGCAAATTTGTGGTGCCGTTGAAGTTCTCCGAGCTCGGGGATGGCCTTGGAGACCTTTCGTGACCCAAGCAGGTAGCAGCCTTGGTGAGATGAACACCATCTGCACTGCGCTGATGATGTCACCAAGTTGGGTCATGAGACGTCTGGATCAGGCTGAGAGTAGAATAGAATAACAGAGTTGGAAGGGACCTTAGAGGTCTTCTAGTCCAACCCCCTGCTCGGGCAGGAAATCCTATACCATTTCAGACAAATGGTTGTCTAGTCTCTTCTTGAAAACCTCCAGTGTTGGAGCATTCACAACTTCTCGAGGCAGGTTGTTCCACTGGTTCATTGTTCTAACTGTCAGGAAGTTTCTCCTTAGTTCCAGGTTGCTTCTCTCCTTGACTAGTTTCCATCTGTTGCTTCTCATCCTGCCTTCAGGGGCTTTGGAGAATAGCTTGACTCCCTCTTCTTTGGGGCAGCCCCTGAGATACTGGGAGGCTGCTATCATGTCCCCCCTCGCCCTTCTCTTCATGAAACTGGACATACCCAATTCCAGCAACCGTTCCCTATATGTTTTAGCCTCCAGTCCCCCAATCATTTTTGTTGCTCTTCTCTGTACTCTTTCTAGAGTCTCGACATCTTTTTTATATCGTGGTGACCAAAACTGGATGCCGTATTCCAAGTGTGGCCTTACCAAGGCATTGTAAAGTGGTATTAACACTTCAGGTGATCTTGATTCTATTCCTCTGTTCATGCAGCCTAGCACTGTTTTGGCTTTTTTGGCAGCTACAGCACACGGCTGGCTCCTATTTAAGGGATAGTCCGCTAGGATCAGCAAGTAGTGCACAATCCAAGCCGGAGTTACAAATATTATCTCCTTCAGGCAGTCCCCGATTTACAACAGTTCATTTAGCGACCGTTCAAAGTTACAACGGCGCTGGAAAAAAAGCGACTCCTGACCGGTTTCCGCCCTTAACGACCGTTGCAGCATTTTCACGCGACGAAAATTTGGACGCTTGACAATCGACTCACATTTATGAGCATTGCAGGTTTCCAGGATCACGGGATCCCCTCTGGTGACCTCCTGACAAAAGTCAATGGGGAGAACAGATTCGCTTAAGGGCCACGTTACTAACTGAGCCACCGCAGTGATTCAGTTTAACCAACGCGCCTAGGGAAGTCGCAAAATGGGGCGAAACTCACTTCAGAAATTTCTCACTTAGCCACATATATTTTGGGATTCCGTTGTGGACTTTCCTGTATGGAAAAAGGGAGTTTAGATTCCTTGGTAAGTTGGTGGGTTAAAATAATCAAAACAGGTGTTGCTTTGAGAGGTCTTGCTACTTCTGCCCACCCCACCCCCCCTCTTTAAAAATAAGTGCCGTAATGATCATTTTTGCTTATATCTTTTCAGGAAACGGCTGCAGAAAGAAGACGACCCCGGCTAAACGGGCCTTTGAAAATTGGCAAATTATTGAATCTATTTTACCGTGGTGGGCAAAGTAATAAATGGGAACCCACAGGGTTTTCCTCCCCCCCCTCCCCCCAAATATCTACATGCTTATTAGCCCCAGCAAAATGAAGCCTTTCGCAGCTTCCTTTCAATGGTTCTCTTTTAACCTTACATGTCTATTGCATAAAATGTCTACATCATAAATTTAAAATGTTTGCGGCCCTAGTTTAAAACCTGATTGGGGCCTTATTTTGTTATTGAAGTCCATTTGGAAACGGAAACGGGACGCCGGCTCAACTGCTTTCCATTTGAATAGGATTCCGAGAGGGACGATATTCTAAAAGGTTTTAAAGTTTAAGGTCTAATAGTTTTAAAGTTGTTGCTTTCCCCCCACACACACAAACAGTTAACCGTAGTTAATATAAGTTCTTCTTTTGTTGTTGCTGTTTTGTGTTCTACTTGCTGGAGTTTCCCTGTGACAGGAAAAAGAAAAAAAAAGAAAATGTAGTTTGTAAGTGAAGTTTTTTTTTCTTTCCCCCGTTATAAGTCTGAATTGTTCATGACTTCAGCCCGAAAAGGAATCAATCCCTGCATTTTGGAATTGTTCTTTTTCTCTTGCAAAACTAATCACTGAGGAGATGAAGGAGGTTAACGATTTCTGTTTTAAGCGTTCCACGTTTCCCTTTACAAATGGTTCTTTATCGGTTGACGGTTGCCCCTGGTTACCGGTTGTATTCTTGGATGGTTAATTATAGTTTCACCCTGTTCTGTTTCTGTTTATCTTCTAGAAGGGTGCGGGGAGTGTGTTGAGTGTGTACACACCCATGTATGAATAATAGCACTCGTACAAATGTTAGGATAATACCGATTTTGCTCAGTTGTATTTTTACGGGGGTGGGGGGTGGGGGGGGACGCTGGCAAGATGTTTTGTGTATTTCCTGTTTTCTTTTATAAAGAGAAATCACTGCAGAGACAAATGACTAAGTTTCGGATTCCTCTGTTGTTTGCAATACTCTGCATTGCCCTCTCCAATCCCGGAAAGAAAACCCTCTTTACAAAATCCAGATTTCCTCCCTTCCAGCTTCCCTTTGTCCTCGACTTACGACGAGCCCGAAATTTCACGTGGTAAGCGAGAGGCCTGTTGAGTGAGTTTTGGCTGTGTTTTACGACTGTTCTCGCCACCGTTGTTTAGTGAATCCCTGCAGGCTTTGGTTTTTTTTCCCCAGGGGTTCCAGGGGCAAAGGGACAAGACGGGTCTCCAAATGATGGGTTTTGACAATGACGTAAATGCATTCATTTAGGGATTGGTTGGCTCAGTGGGGTTAGGACGCTGAGCTTGTCAATCAGAAGGCCGGCATTTTGGCGGATCGAATCCCGAGTGCCGCGTAGCAGAGTGAGCGCCTGTTACTCGTCCCAGCTTCTGCCAACCTAGCAGTTCGAAAGCACGTAAAAATGCAAGTAGAAAAATAGGGACCACTCCGGTGGGAAGGTAACAGCGTTCCGTGCGCCTTTGGCGTCTAGTCGTGCCGGCCACGTGACCACGGAGACGTCCTCGGACAAGCCCTGGCTCTTCGGCTTTGAAACGGAGATGAGCAGCGGCCCCTAGAGTCGGAAACGACTAGCACGCATGTGCGGGGGAACCTTTACCTTTACCTTTACTTGGATTTGCAGAACGATTCGATTCAGCACACCACAACAGCGAAACAGGGAAAAGAAAATAGCCATCCAACCTTTAAAAACAAAACAAAAAAACACCCAGTATAGAAAACATAAGATAGCAGCCAAGCAGGAAAATTAAACCAACCAAGGGGTGTATATATTTTATGGGTCGATAAATCAGATTTGCATGCCACCCATCTTGTCTAGAGGTGAATCTGGGCAGCTTACGAACATCAGAAACAGGTAAAAACTAATAAACCATAATAATTGTCCTTTTGAGGACCTGAGTGGCTTCACGGGGGCTTGTGCCAGAAACTCAGGCTGCCAGGCCAGTTCCTGGCACCCCCGTGGGCAAGTCGATACTGGTGGGGGGGCTTCATCAAATGTCCTCAAGCTGGGGAAGAGAAACTGGAATAGACCAGCCACCAAAAATTGAGGGGTGGGGGTGGCTCCTTGTTGTTCTCTGAGTTTGGTTGTTTTCTTGGAAAACATTCCCTTACTCAAACTAGAGAGGGCTAGAAGGGGGCGGGGAGGGTTGCAACCCACTCCCTCCTAGCACTGATGATGTTAGCTAGCTGGGCCATGAAAGGTCTGCAAGAAAGCCACCAAGCTCAGAGAGCAGCGAAGAATTCACAGAAAGAGAAATTCAGATAAGCAGGGGTTAACCCCAGACAAACAAGCAAGCGATACCCTAATCAAGGAACTACCAATGGGAAAAAGACGCTCTCCCACTAGTATATAAACAGAGAACAAACCCCTCACTCCCTACTAGCATTGATGATGTTCCCTAGTTGGGTCATGAAATGTCTGCAAGAAAACTACAATAACTCAGAGAGCACCAAGGACCCCATTGTCCTCCTTCTCCTCTTCCTCCTCCCGACTCCCTCTCCTCATCCTTCTCTTTCTCTTTCTCCTTCTTTTCCTTTCCTCCTCCTCCTCCTCCTCCTCCTTCTCCTTCTCCTTCTCCTTCTTCTTTCCTTGTTCTTACCTCCTTCTCTTTCTTTTCCTTTACTCCTCCTCCTCCTTCTCCTTCTCCTCCTTCTCTTTTTTCTTTTTTCCTCCTCCTCTTTCTCCTCCTCCTCTCTCTTCTTTTCTTCTCCTCCTCCTCTCCCACTCCACAAACCCCATTCTTTCCTAGCCCTGATGGCTAATGTAATCTCTGCAAGGCAACAACCAAGCTCAAAGAACATAAGCACCCACACAATTCAACCCTCAGCTGCAACTACTCTCCTTTATAGATACAGTTAGTCTCCAACTTTCAACCATTCATTTAGCCACCATTCATTGTTACAACAGCATTAAAACAAAAAAAAGTCACCTATGACCGATCCATGTACTAACGACCCTTGGAGCAGGATCAAAATTTGGCCAGCTGGCCACCAGCATGAATTTACGACGAAAAATGGGGGGGAGAGTCGCATTCATTTAACAATGACCCGATTCACTTAACCTTACAGCGATTTCCTTAGTGACCCTAGTGAAGAAGTCATCAAATCCAGCAGAACCCGTGCAACAACAACAACTTCTTGTCTAGCCAGGGAAATTCTGTGGTCCCTACTGTGGCCATCTCAGAGTGTGCACAGTCTTATTGCGTGGGATAACCCAGGAGTAAACACAGTAAACAGTGGTCTGTAGTAAATGGTGGTTTATCTTACACTATCTTAACAATATACATACACCAGGAACAATATACATGTGCTTATACAGCAAGATCCAACACACAGCAGTTACAGCAAGAAATGGAAGAGAGAGAACACATCAGCAAAGCCTTCCTTTTATACAAAGGCTCTTAAAGAGACACAGACCCTGCTGGCTCTTAAAGAGACACAGACCCTGCTGAGTCATTCCCATCATTACATCTTATATCTTATATTACATAAGCTGATTAGCTGTTAAATCAATACCTTGACAGGTCATAAGATGAGGACTACCTATAACAGCTTTCAGAAAGATCCATGGCCAGCGTGGCACCGTGGCCTGGTGCAGGAAAGGGAAACGACTGGTGTGGGGGGGGAAGAGACATGTATTTGTCAGCAGAGGAAGGAAACCTGATGAGCAAATTCGGCCCCCCAAAATGGGCTGAACAAAATGGGGTCTGGAAGGGCATTCCTCATTTCCCCCTTTTTTAAAATTTCAACCTCTAGCGCTTTTATCTTTCAAAAAAGAAAAACCGAAAGATCCACCCTGGATGCATTCCAGCTTTCTCTTAACAGGAAATTAGAACTTCCTCTCTATTAAAGCAAAGATATTTGGAGGGTGGGTAGCTAACCAGCCTTAACCCATACCCCACACCCCTCTGACCAAAGATTTTATGGGGGGCTTGAAACACCAGACGTGGCTTCCTACCTCAGTAACCTCAGGACCACCAATCCCCAATGGGTCAACCATCTTGGGAGAGCCACGTTTCTCGCGGACCCCCATGAGATTTTTTTGGGGGGGAAACTGATCTCCAGAACCCCCTGTTACAAGTGTCTTGCTTAAAAATGACAAATTTGAGCTCAGATGTGGTCATAAATCAAGGACTACCTGCAAATAATAATGATAGAATGGAACGGAACGGAACGGAACGGTACAGAACAGGACAGAACAGGACAGGACAGGACAGGACAGGACAGGACAGGACAGAACAGAACAGAACAGAACAGAATAGAATAGAATAGAATAGAAAACAAGAGTTGGAAGGGACTTTGGAGGTCTTCTAGTCCAACCCCCTGCTCTATACCATTTCAGACAAATGTCTGTCCGGTCTCTTCTTAAAAACTTCCAGCGTTGGAGCATTCACAACTTCTGGTGGCAGGTTGTTCCACTGGTTAATTGTTCCATGTATATTCTATCTATGTTTTCTAGAAAAACAAATCATTAAAACATCTGCTTGTTGGGTTTTTGTGAACCTGGATTGGGATTTAAGAGAGGAGGCTACGTAAATATTTAAAAGGATAAGCTGGGATGTCCACAGGTGCTTGTCAGAAAAGTCAAGGTAATCTTGGCAGCGCAACCGATATAAAAACAGAAGAAGCTCCAGTGGGAGAGCCACACTGGAAATAAGGAGTCCTCACAGCCAAGACGTTTCTCCTTAGTTCCAGGTCGCTTCTCTCCTTGGTGAGTTTCCATCCGTTGCTTCTTTTTCCTGCCTTCAGGGGCTTTGGAGAACAGCTTGACTCCCTCTTCTTTGGGGCAGCCCCTCAAATACTGGAATGCTGCTATCATGTCTCCCCTATTTCTTCTTTTGTTTAGACTAGCCAAACCCAAGTCCTTTGGGGCGGCCCCTGAGATATTGGAAGATGGCTATCATGTCGCCCCTGGTCCTTCTCTTCATTCAACTAGACATCCCCAATTCCAGGAGCCGTTCCTTGTATGTTTTAGCCTCCAATCCCCTGATCATCTTCGTTGCTCTTCTCTGCACTCTTTCTAGATATAATAATAATAATAATGTTCCTGAGAATGTGCAGAGTGCTACTTGCCCTGCAGGTCTGTTGCTCTCCAAACCTGGAGGGACTCTTTCTAAATACCCAATAAATACGCTTGGCCCCGGGCGGGAGCCAACCCCTCTTTCTGAGTTTGCTCTACCACAGATTATTCTGAATTCTTGGCTCCCTGTCGGCTTGGATGGGGAATCAGAAACTCTCGTCTCTGCCCTGGAAGATTCCAACGGGCAGTTCCAAGACCAGGAAACGCCACACACACTCTTCGGCCTCGGTTTGCAAACTGGGCAGGCAATTTGCCAGACAAAAAAAAAAAAACCAACCAAAAAACCCCCCCAACTCACAAGTCGCATCTTTTCCAAGTTCAGGATCTGCCTGCTCTTCGCAGAGTGATTTTTTTTCCCATGCCCTGCTGCCAATCAAAATGAATTTTTCAAACTTCGCTGGCCTTGTCGATGGTTCCTCCCAGCAGAAGCAGCCAAAGGCTGGGGGGGGATGATGGTGGGGGGGAGGGGGGAGGGGGGAGGGAGAGGAAATGCAGTGGTCTCCCCTTTCCCCCCCCCAGCATTTTGGAGCAAAGTGTGAGTTACCGACGGCCTAGTTCTTAATGGGTGGCCCGTTGCATCCCGCAGCTGCCACTCAAATCTGGGAGAGGAGGGGGGGGCGCAGAGGCTTCCCAGTGCTTTAAGCTGGCATTAAATCTCTTTGACAAGATTATTAATAGCAACTCTGGGGTCCTGCTGGTGGTGGGTGGCGAAATGGCCCTGCGGAGAAAGCTGGTGAGGAAGAAGACAGGCAGAAGATGGATCGGTCAACAATCCCTTCTCTCGGTCTCTCCTCGCTTCCACCGGCCGCAGGAATACAGATACAGAATAGCACAGCTGGGAGGGACCTCGGAGGTCTTCTAGTCCAACCCCCTGCTTCAGCAGGAGACCCTTATAGAATAACAGAGCTGGAAGGGACCTCGGAGGTCTTCTAGTCCAACCCCCTGCTCAGGCAGGAAAACCCACAAGTGACTGTCCAATCTCTTCTCAATAATGGAGCACCCACATCTTCTGGAAGGAAGCCATTTCATTGTCCTCACTATTAGGCAAATCCTCCTTAATTCCAGGTTGCTTCTCTCCTTGATTAGTTTCCATCCATTGTTTCTTGTCCTGCCCTCTGGTGCTTTGGAAAATAGGTTGACACACACACACCCTTTTTTTTTTGTGTGTGTGTGTGTGTGTGTGTGGCAGCCCCTCAAATACTGGAATACTGCTATCCTGTCATCCCTAGTCTTCCTTGTCTCTAGACTGGCCATTCCCAATTTCTCCAACTGTTCTTCATATGTTTTAGCCTCCAGTCCCCATCTCAAGCAGGAGACCTATACCATTCCAGACAAATGGTTGTCCAGTCTCCTCTTAAAAGCCTCCAGTGATGAAGCCCTCACAATATCTGGTGGCAAGCTGTTCCCGCTGATTAACTGTCCTCACTCTTAGGAAAATCCTCCTTTATTCCACGTTGCTTCTTTCCTTGATTAGTTTCCATCCATTGTTTCTTGTCCTGCCTTCGGGGGCTTTGGAAAATAAGTTGACTCCCCCCCTCTTTTTTGTGGCAGCCCCTCAAATACTGGAATGCTGCTATCATGCCCCCCATTTCTTCTTTTCAGTAAAAAGGTAAAGGTTCCCCCGCACGTGTGTGCTAGTCGTTTCCAACTCTAGGGGCCGGTGCTCATCTCCGTTTCAAAGCCGAAGAGCCAGCGCTTGTCCGAGGACGTCTCCGTGGTCATGTGGCCGGCATGACTAGACGCCAAAGGTGCACAGAACGCTGTTACCTTCCCACCGGAGTGGTCCCTATTTTTCTACTTGCATTTTTACGTGCTTTCGAACTGCTAGGTTGGCAGAAGCTGGGACGAGTAACAGGCGCTCACTCTGCTACGCGGCACTCGGGATTCGACCTGCCAAACTGCCGACCTTCTGATCGACAAGCTCAGCGTCCTAACCCACTGAGCCACCGCGTCCCTTTTCAGTAGACTGGCCATAACCAATTCCGGCAACCGCTCTTTATATGTTTTAGCCTCCAGGCCAGGGGTCTTCAAACTCGGCCCTTTTATGACTCATGGACTTCAACTCCCAGAATTCCTCAGCCAGGCATACTGGCTGAGGAATTCTGGGAGTTGAAGTCCATGAGTCATAAAAGGGCCGAGTTTGAAGACCTCTGCTCCAGGCCTTTGATCATCTTTGTTGCTCTTCTCTGCATTTTTCCCAAAGTCCCAACACCTTTTTTACATTGTAGTGACCAAAACTGGATGCAGGTATTTCCAGGTGTGGCCTGACCGAGGTTTGATATAAGGTAAGCTGTCCTCCATCTCAGCTTTTGCATTGTGTGGCAGGTCTACTGTTTTTCTCCAAGGCCTCTTAGGACAATTCTGCCTGCAATTAGAAAGGAACCGTTATTTCTATTTATATATTGACATCTGTTTATACAGGCAGTTTTTGACTTAACAACCGTTCTTTAGTGACCGAATTTATGCTGCCATTGAAAAAAAGTGCTCACACGCAACTGACAAGCAACGGTCAAAAATCTGCGGACAAGCAAAGTCAGTGGGGAAGCGTCAAAATTTCCTTTGCTAAGCAAGACAATTGTTCCGTGTTTTTTCCGCATTTTACGACCTTTCTCGCCAAGAATCTTAAGTCAATCACTTCAGTTGTTTAGTTAGTCACAAGGTTGTTAAGGGAATCTGGCTTCTCCATGGACATGGCTTGTCAGAAGGTCACAACAGGGGATCACGAGGCCCCAGGGATGCCTCAACCGTCGTAAATATGAGTCAGTTGCCAAGCGACCAAATTTTGATCAGGTGACCATGGGGAACGCTGCATCGGTCATAAGTGTGAAAAATGGTCAGAAGTCCATTGTTTTGCAGTGCCGTCGTAACTTTGAACGGTCCCTAAACGAATCCGTTGTAAGTCAAGGACTACCTGGATGCTGAATGCCGACAAAGTTTTGGTACACACACACACACCCAAGCCCCAAAGTTTTTAAAACTTGAATCGAATCAGCTATGCTATGTCTTCAACTGAGAGCTTAGCAAATTGGGAGGAAAAACAATATCTCTGGCCTTATAAGGGAAAAATATATTTTGTGCACGGGACTTAACTCGAAACGTTAGTACAGGGGACACAAAAAATACTCATCCCTCCTGGATTTCTTTGCCGGCTGGAGCCATCAATAAACTTAAAGAGACTTCACGGTTTGGAGATTAATGTTATCCTGAAAAAGGAATTGGATCTAACTTAGATTGTGGGAAGGATGCTGGCACATTTGATTGTAGCACCCGCTGGATTCCAGCCTTGTGCAATTACTCACAGCAACGCACACAGACCGTACACCCCGTCCTCTTCCCAATATTCTCCCGAGATTTTGGTATATTCTCCACCGGCCGAGGCTTATAACAAGCGCGTCACTGTTTTCTGGCTGTGTCTATTATTTCTAATATTTCGCACACAGGAATGGTCTGCCTGGTTAAAAGTTTGCCGTGGATTTTTTTTTCTTCTTTTTTCTTTTTCTTTTTTTTTTGAAGGATGCTCTTGCACAATTTTCCATTCGGTGTTTCCACACAAAAAAAAAAAACCTGCACAAGCAAATTGCCCATACTACTACAAAAAAAGCCACCTAGTTGTTTGATTAATGAGATGTGCGCTCGGATCATTTTGGAAAGAGCAAATGTTTGATTGCTTAGGGGAGGTGAAGAAGGGTATTTTTTTTAAAAAAAAAATGAGGCAACCACAATCATGCAACGTACGTATAAAAAGGGGTGGGGTTCTGATGCCCTGGTTGGGGCCACCATCTTGACTTTTCTGACCTTCCTGCTTGGTTGGATCTGGTGTGCCATTGCACCAATGCATATCCTGAAAGAATCTCTTTCCCTCTCTTTCTCTCTGTGTCTGTCTGTCTGTCTCTCTGTGTGCGTGTGCGTGTGTGTGTGTGTGTGTGTATGTCTTGCCTTTCTCCTTCTCTCTGTCTCTCTCTGTCTGTCTCTCTCTTTCTCTCTCTCTCTCTCTCTCTGTGTGTGTGTGTCTCTCTGTCTCTCTCTGTGTGTGTGTGTGTCTTTGTCTCTCTGTCTCTCTGTGTGTGTGCGTGTGTGTGTGTGTATGTCTCGCTCTTTTTCTGTCTTTCTCTCTCTCTCTCTCTCTGTCACTCTCTCTGTCTCTGTCTCTCTCTGTCTCTCTCTCTCTCTTTGTCTGTGTGTGTGTGTGTGTGTATGTCTCGCTCTTTTTCTGTCTTTCTCTCTCTCTCTCTCTCTGTCACTCTCTCTGTCTCTGTCTCTCTCTGTCTCTCTCTCTCTCTTTGTCTGTGTGTGTGTGTGTCTATGTCTCGCTCTTTTTCTGTCTTTTTTTCTCTGTGTGTCTCTCTGACTCTCTCTCTCTCTCTCTCTCTGTCACTCTGTCTGTCTGTCTGTCTGTCTGTCTCTCTCTCTCTCTCTCTCTCTATCTATCTCTCTCTCTCTCTCTCTCTCTCACACACACACACACACACACACACCCCTTCCAGCCAAAGTGGTACCTATTTCTCTACTTGCATTTGCATGTTTCTGAACTGCTAAGTGAGCAGGAGCTGAGGCGAGGACAGGAGCTCGTGCTATCGCGTAGTGCTTGGGTCTCAAACCTGGGCGTCTTAACCACTGAGTCACCGTGCCCCAAACAGAAATCAATAAAAAAAAGAAATTAAAAAAGAGAGAAAAAGCAGCGACTTCAAACTTCTTCCAGTGCAGTAAGATCCATCATAAAATTACATTATCAACTTTTTAGTTGTGCCAAATAGCAACCCCTCGCCATTTGTGCCACAATAACTCACTTAATTGTCGAAACACAAAGTCAACATTTCAATTTTTTTCACCCCCTCTTTCAGGCAAAAAGTCCAGAATAGAACAGGATCTCAAGATAAACAAATATCCAATTTACAGAAAGTCTTTTTTCTTTTTTTCTTGTTCGTTTTTGGAAGGTTTTGTGCCTGCTTTGGTTTCTCCTTGGAGTAAGTGAAAGAGAAAAGATTAATCCACCCGCTTTTTGTTTTTTTTTAAAAAATGCGCTATTTTCTCCTGGGCATCTCCCAAATCAACAAGGAATGGAGCTGATGCTCAGAGGGTGTCAACACCCCCCCCCTCTTTTTTATTGAGACGTACATCAAATGTTGCCAGAGCGACAAACTTGTCATTTCCAACAAAGATTAGAAAGACTTTACCCAAAAAAAATATATGTTGCAGTGGAAAATCTGCATCTGTCTTTAAATATTCTAATTTATAGTGTTCTTCGCTGGCTCGGTGCAAAGCTTCGGGCCAGATGTCTTAATTCTCCACAGCCCTCAGCAAAGTCAAAAATCGCAGAAAGGGGGAAGATGAACATATCAAAGGGACTTTTGCAGGCAGGCTTGGGGTGCTTCTCCTGTCTGTCGAAGTCTGGCCCTCTGACCTGGCCTGGACTTGATAGAAGGAAAGGCTCCAGGCTTCTATCTAGACTGAGGGCCAACACAGAGCTCTCCGACTTTCTCAGCAGGCTCAAAGGAGATCATAGAATCCGAGGGTGGGATGGGTTCTTGAAGGTCATCTAGTCCAGCCCCCTGCTGAAAAATGAAAGCTGGCTGGGTGTCCTTGGGCCAATCACCAGGAGACAGTGAATTCTAGTCTCGCCTTAGGCATGAAAGCCGGCTGTGTGACTTTGGGCGAGTCCCTTTCTCTCTCAGCCCAGCCCACCTCAAAGGATCGTTGTTATGGGGAAAAGAGGACAGATTTTTGTGTACGTCTGACACCTTGCAAAATAATAAGAGTGCCATAAAAGTCGAATGAATGAATGAATGAATGAATGAATGAATGAATGAATGCAGCTAGCCACCATTGCTAATGAAACTTCCAGCCCCCGAGGCAATCTATCTGTGAACTCTGTAACCTTCTACAGTCACAGTTGCAAGCCTCCAGCCCCTTTTTTCTGCCATTCCCCTTTAGGACTCCGAGGGTCAGATTGGATGACCTTTTGGCTCTCTTTCCAAACGGAGAACCAAGCCTAATGAGAGGTTAGTCCTATTGAAAAATGAAGCAGAGCTGAGCCCAGCGCTACAGTCTTCCACCCTCTGCAAGAAAAGTTTAAAAAAAAAGCATCTTTAAAGTGATGAAAGGTCCCATCCTTCTGGCCAACAGGGCTCCCTAAATTGTGTCAAAAAAAGAAACAGATGGTGCTGCATCTTCTTGCACCGCATAGCTATACATAAAACATACGCAGGCATTTATTTATTACCTATATTCACACGGGTACTTCATCTTCTGATGCAATTCTAGGCAGCTCAGCACAAAATCCCCCAGCAGCCGACTAAAAAAAATCACCCTGATAAAAAGATATAAAAAATATATAAATATTGCCTTTTGCAGCTGGGCCGAGTCCTTTAGGCTTAGCCGGGAGGGCCAGCTGGTTTTCAGCTGGAAATAACAGAGAAACCGAGTTGAAGGGACCTTGGAGGTCATCTAGCCCAACCCCCTGCTCGAGCAGAAACCGTATCAGACAAATGGCTGTCCAGTCTCTTCTTGAAAACCTTCAGTGATGGAGCATCCGCAACTTCCAGAGGCAAAAGCTGTTCCATTGATTAATTGTTCTCACTGTCGGGAAATTTCTCCTTCGTTGTCGGTCGGTCCTCTCTTTGATCAGAATAGAATAGAGCTGGAAGGGACCTTGGAGGTCATCTAGTCCAACCCCCTGCTCAGGCAGGAAACCCTATAACATTTCAGGCAAATGGCTGTCCGGTCTCTTCTTAAAAACTTCCAGTGTTGGAGCATTCACAACTTCTGGAGGCAGGTAGTTCCACTGGTTAATTGTTCTCACTGTCAGGAAGTTTCTCCTTAATTCCAGGTTGCTTCTCTCCTTGATCCGTTTCCATCCGTCACTTCTTCTCCTGGCTTCTGGGGCTTTGGAGAACAGGTGGCAGCCCTTCAAATATTGCAATACTGCTATCATGGGACCCATAATCCTTTTCTTCGTTAAACTGCTTGCAAAGCCCTTTAAGGCAAGAGCCCTTTGTTTCTGCAGGAACAGCCTGACCCACACCGGAGAGGCAGCTGTGGTGGTGGGAAGGTTGACTTTCCTTAAGAAATCAGAGCTTAAGGAGGACCTGGACTGTAACACTCAAGAGTTGGAAGGGACCTTGGAGGTCATCTAGTCCAACCCCCTCCTCTCGCAATTGACCTATGAAAGTAGTCCTCAAATTACAACAGTGCATTTCATGACTGTTCAAAGTTACAGTGGCGCTGAAAAAAAACGTGCCGTTTTTCACACTTCTGACCGTCGTCCCATCCCCGCGGTCACGTGATGCTTGGCAAATGACTCATAGTTATGATGGCTGCGGTCCTATGTTTATCCCCTTTTGCGACCTCCCAACAAGCAAAGTCCATGGGGAAGCCAGAATTGCCTCATGGCCGTGTGACTGATTTAATCCCTAACTGCAGGGATTCGCTTAACAAATGTGGCGAGGAAGTTTCTGACTTGGCGGAAATGGCAAAGATTTCAGCATATTTGGAAGAACAATCGCAACAGAGATATATTTATTTATTTAATTAATTAAATTTATATACCGCCCTTTCCCGAAGGACTCAGGGCGGTTTACAGGGTACTTAAAACATCGATACAAAAATTAAAAACGATTAAAAAGATTAAATTAAATCCCTGAAAAATATAAAAACCCCGATTAAAACTCTCAGCCTGGGCCGGAAAGCTCAAAGAGCCAGGTCTTCAGGTCCCGGCGAAATGAACGAAGGTTGGGGGCATGGAACGGACAAGATGGATCGAATATATTCAGAATAAATATGGGACTAAAAAGTTTCATTTAGCATTTGAATAAGTATTGGTTTTATATGATGTATTATTAGTTATTAGTTATTTGCTATTTATGTTTAAGGGGAGTTAAAGTGAGATAGAATTTAATGTTTTATTTTTGTTTCTTAGCATATTTTAGCTTAAGTTTGTAAAGTTTATACCTTGTATTCAGCTCTGGGAAGGGGGGGAGGGTAAGAGAGGGTTAGGGGGAGGGGAGGGGGAGGGAGGGAGTTTTTCTTTTTAAAAATGTATTGTAAAACTTTTCAATTAAAAAAAAAAATGTGGTGAAGAAAGTCGTAAAATGGGGCAAAGCTCCCTTAACAAATTTCTCACTTAGCAAGATAAATTCTGGGCTGGGTGGTGGCCGTAAGCCGAGGACCACTTGTACTATTTCTAATAAATGACTGTCCAGACTGAAAAAGGCCCCTCACCACAACATGGCTTGACCCCAAACCTCATAAACACTCAGCCTATTTCCCTTTAAAAAAAAAGAAGAAGAAAAAAAGACTCTTTGGGAGTGGAATGTTTTTAACCAGACAAGAATTTTACATGTTTATGAGGTTTGGATTGGCTTAATTTCTGCCTCGAACTTTGCATCCAGACATGTGCAAATTATTGTCACCGGTTGTTAAGTGTTTGTGGCCTGAGAAATTGTGCTGGGGATGGGCAGAGAGCAATTGTCGAGGAATTTCTCCCCAGGAGGAAAACCCTTCCATTTCTCAAAATCTCAAGGGCTTGACTCTTCTTCTACCCATCTGGGGTTTTTGTGTGTTTGTGTGTTAGTGTCGGTGTTTACAGAGTTGAGTCAAGGTGGCAGCCACAATGGCGCTACATGGAACGGAAGGGAAGGGAAGGGAAGGGAACAGAACAGAACGGAACGGAACGGAACGGAACGGAATGGAATGGAATGGAATGGAAAAGAACAACAGAACAGAACAGAACAGAAATTAGAACATAACAGAACAAAACAAGGAATAGAATAGAATAGAATAGAATAGAATAGAATAGAATAGAATAGAATAGAATAGAATAGAATAGAATAGAATAGAATAGAATAGAATAGAATAGGACAGGACAGGACAAGACAAGACAGAACAGAACAGACTAGAACAGAACAGAACAGAACAGACTAGAACAGAACAGAACAGAACAGAACAGAACAGAACAGAATAGAATAGAATAGAATAGAAATTAGAATAGAATAGAACAGAATAAGGAATAGAACAGAACAGAACAAGGAATAGAATAGAATAGAATAGAACAGAATAGAATAGAACAAGGAATAGAATAGAATACGACAGGACAGGACAAGACAGGACAGAACAGATTATAAAAGAACAGAACAGAATAGAAATTAGAATAGAAAATAAGGAATAGAACAGAACAAGGAATAGAACAGAACAGAACAAGGAATAGAATAGAATGGAATGGAATGGAATGGAATGGAATGGAATGGAATGGAATGGAATGGAAAAGAACAACAGAACGGAACAGAATAGAAATTAGAACAGAACAGAACAAGGAATAGAATAGAATAGAATAGAATAGAATAGAATAGAATAGAATAGAATAGAATAGAATAGAATAGAATAGAATAGAATAGAATAGAATAGAATAGAATGGGACAGGACAAGACAGGACAGACTAGAACAGAACAGAATAGAAATTAGAATAGAACAGAATAAGGAATAGAACAGAACAAGGAATAGAACAGAACAGAACAGAACAAAGAATAGAATAGAATAGAATAGAATAGAATAGAATAGAATAGAATAGAATAGAATAGAATAGAATAGAATAGAATAGAATAGAATATGGAATAAATAGAATAGAAAACAGAGCAGAGCAGAACAGAACAGAACAGAATTGACCGGGTGAAAAATGTTCGATGTCAGCACAGGGAGGAAATCAGAAGGGTGGGAAGGGACCTTAGAGGGCCTCTAGTCCAACCCTCGCTTTATATCACTGCCATACCATCTAGAGCGGCGTTTTGGAACCGGGCTGACTTCATGATTTGCGGACTTCAACTTGCCACTAGCCTGGCCAGAAGAGGCATCTACTCCCACAGATGGCCCTTTCCTTTTGCCCGCCTGATGCTTTTCCCAAATTCCTGCCCGGCTGCTGTGGAGGCCGAGCCACACAGACAACAGCTGCCGCCACCCAAGGCACAAAACTCCACATTCCTGGCTGACAGCTGGATAGGCCATAATTTGGGGGGGGGGCTGTTTCTCTGAGATGTTCCTTCTGTTGCTGAGTGGGGTGGGGGAAGAGCGAGTGAACCTGAGATCATGCGGGAGGGGAGGGGGAGATGGGAAGGGGGGGCAGCTGGATGTGTGGGGTCCCTGGGCGCCCTGCCACCCGCTTTGAACCAATCGCTGCACTTGTGAAGTTAGGAACAGGGTCGCGAAGTGAATCTGGAAAGGAGATTTGCACCAGCCCTGGACGACGCACCCGCCATAAGTACGAGACAGTGGCCACATGCCTGAGCTCGTGATCATGTGAACCTGGGGGGGGTGTGCCGCAGTGGTGTTTAAGGGCGAGAAACGGTCCTAAGCCATGTTCTTCCCCAGCGCCGTCGTCATTTCAGACGGCAGCTAAACCAGGGGGGCAGGCAACCTCGGCTCTTTTATGACCCGTGGACTTCAACTCCCAGAATTCCTGAGTCAGCATAGGGAACTATGGCCCCTTCATGACTTGTGGACTTCAACTCCCAGAATTCCTGAGCCAGCATGGGGGAACTATGGCCCCTTCATGACTTGTGGACTTCAACTCCCAGAATTCCTGAGCCAGCATGGGGAAACTATGGCCCCCTCATGACTCGTGGACTTCAACTCCCAGAATTCCTGAGCCAGCATGGGGGAACTATGGCCCCTTCATGACTTGTGGACTTCAACTCCCAGAATTCCTGAGCCAGCATGGGGAAACTATGGCCCCCTCATGACTCGTGGACTTCAACTCCCAGAATTCCTGAGCCAGCATGGGGGAACTATGGCCCCCTCATGACCCGTGGACTTCAACTCCCAGAATTCCTGAGTCAGCACAGCTGAAGTCCACGGGTCATAAAAGAGCCGAGGTTGCCTGCCCCTGAGCTGAAGGAAGGCTTGTAAAGTTGACCTGTACTACAAATAGCAATTTTCCTGTTATTCTCTACCTGGTTGTGAGGATGGTGGCACTCGGGCTACAAGGTGCCAGGAAACACTCTGCATTTCGATATCTGATAGCATTTGATATCTGATCAAAGTCTCTTTCGGAAGGCAGCTTATAAATCCGTATCTTCCAGCCTTGCAACAGAGGACGGAACTCCCCGCTCGCCATCAGCCGCAATAATTCACTGATAGCCGAGGCTCAGTATTCTCCAGCCTTTTCCGGAAGGAGGGGGAGGGGTTGAAATCTAAAACGGGGGGGGGTCTGGAGGTCTAAGGTAAAAAGGTAAAGGTTCCCCCGCACATGCATGCTAGTCGTTTCCGACTCTAGGGGCCGGTGCTCATCTCCGTTTCAAAGCCAAAGAGCCAGCGCTTGTCCGAGGACGTCTCCATGGCTATGTGGCCGGCATGACTCGACGCCAAAGGCGCACGGAACGCTGTTACCTTCCCACCGGAGTGGTCCCTATTTTTCTACTTGCATTTTTACGTGCTTTCAAACTGCTAGGTTGGCAGAAGCTGGGACGAGTAACAGGCGCTCACTCTGTTGCACGGCACTCGGGATTCGACCCGCCAAAGTGCTGACCTTCTGATCGACAAGCTCAGCATCCTAACCCACTGAGCCACTGGAGGTCTATTCCCCCCCAAAAAAAGATTTGATAAAGGAAAGGTCCACTCCAGGTGGCATGCTGGAAGATAGGAAAAGGCGGCTTGATCAGGTTGCAAAAGAGATCAGATCCTGAAATGCAGAGCGTGCAGAGTGGGAGGGAGGGAGGGAGGGAGGGAGGGAGGGAAGGAAGGAAGGAAGGAAGGAAGGAAGGAAGGAAGGAAGGAAGGAAGGAAGGAAGGAAGGAAGGAAGGAAGGAAGGAAGGAAGGAAGGAAGGATGGGCGGGCTCTGGTGGCCCAGTGGTTAGAATGCAGCATTGCAGGCTAATTCTGCCCACTGTCAGCAGTTCAATCCTGATCGGCTCAAGGTTGACCCAGCCTTCCATCCTTCCGAAGTCAGTAAAATGAGGACCCAGATGGTTGAGGGCAAACAGGCTGACTCTGTACACTGCTTAGAGAGGGCTGTAAAGCATTGGGAAGTGGTGCATAAGTAAGTGCTTGTGCTAAGTGGGAAGGAAGGAAGGAAGGAAGGAAGGAAGGAAGGAAGGAAGGAAGGAAGGAAGGAAGGAAGGAAGGGAGGGAGGGAGGGAGGGAGGGAGGGAGGGAATGGGAATGGGAATGGGAATGGGAGGAAGGAAGGAAAGAAATTGGAAAGGAAGGAAAAAGGGAGGGAGGGAGGGAGGGAGGGAGGGAGGGAGGAAGGAAGAGCCAGGATTTCCTCTACTTTTCCAGAGGCCTCTCAGCTGTAGAGGGCCCTGCTCCAACCACTGCACCACAGAACCTCTTTTTTTTTCTTCATCCCAGCTCTTTTGCTGGCTGCTCTGCGCAGCCAGTTACAGCCAACGGTCTCCCCTCTGCCCAGCCTCGTGGGCTCGGGCTGCAGTTCATCTCCCGGAGGGCCTGTGCAACACCCAGGAGAACAGCTACCGCTCAGCATGGAGCTTACACCACCAAAGGGTCAAGATAGATTTTCACCTGGCATGGGGGGATGGACTAGATGATCCCCCCTTCTCCTTCCGAGCTTCCTTTTCTAGAACTTTATGACCGGTGGAAGGAGGCTCCATTTGTGCCTGTGTCCCTTTCCTGCACCCTTCTGCAGCTTCCGCATGTGGAGAGCCACAGTCGCGATGTCATGAGATCTAGAAACTTGCTTATAAAAACTCAATCGGGAATAAATAACCAAAGGAGGATTTTCAGCAGGCTGGCTTAGCCACTCAGGACCAGCGCAGAGCCATGGACCAGGACAAGCCCTGCTTACAAGGTGGTCCAGATGGTGCCCATCCGTTGGGCCAACATCCAGAATCCTGATCTCACTTGCCCTCCTTGGCCACTAGACTTTCTGCCTCCAAGACTTTTCTCTGGTGTGTCCTGCTCATGATGCAATCCTGCAGGACGGCCAAAGATGCAAACTAAAAATGTCAGCAATCCAGAAGGGGGGTAAAAAAGGGTATTGTATTCCCCTACTTGAGCTTTAAGGGACGCGGTGGCTCAGTGGGTTAGGACGCTGAGCTTGTCAATCAGAAGGTCGGCAGTTTGGCGGTTCGAATCCCGAATGTCCTAGCTTCTGCCAACCTAGCAGTTTGAAAGCACATAAAAATGCAAGTAGAAAAATAGGGACCACTACGGTGGGAAGGTAACAGCATTCTGTCTGCCTTTGGTGTCTAGTCATAATAATAATAATAATAATAATAATAATAATAATAATAATAATAATAATAATAATAATAATAATAATAATAATAATAATAATAATAATAATAATATAAAGTTGGAAGGGACCTTGGAGGTCTTCTAGTCCAACCCCCTGCTCAGGCAGGAAACCTATACCATTTCAGACAAATGGCTGTCCAGTCTCTTCTTAAAAACCTCCAGTGTTGGAGCATTCACCACCTCTGGAGGCAGGTTGTTCCACTGGTTAGTTGTTCTAACTGTCAGGAAGTTTCTCCTTAGTTCTAGGTTGCTTCTCTCCTTGACTAGTTTCCATCCGTTGCTTCTTGTCCTGCTTTCAGGTGCTTTGGAGAATAGCTTGACTCCCTCTTCTTTGGGGCAGCCCCTGAGATATTGGAACACTGCTATCATGTCACCCCTCACTCTTCTCTTCATTAAACTACACATACCCAATTCCAGCAACCGTTCCCTATATGTTTTGGCCTCCAGCCCCCTAATCATCTTTGTTGCTCTTCTCTGTTTCTCTTCTCTTCTCATGCCGGCCACATGACCACGGAGACGTCCTCGGACAAGCGCTGGCTCTTCAGCTTTGAAACAGAGATGAGCACCGGCCCCTAGAGTCGGAAATGACTAGCACGCATGTGCGGGGGAACCTTTACCTTTACCTTTTTATTTGAGCTTTGGAGGTAACACACTAACAGAGTTGGAAGGGACCTCGGAGAGCTTCTAGTCCAACCCCATGCTGGAGCAGGAAACCCTATACCATTTCAGGCAACTGGTTGTCCTATCTCTTCTTAAAAACTCCCAGCTTGAAGTCTTTAGAAATGGAGATTTTGTAACCCCTTCAGAAAGACTTGGGCCACTCATCTCCGTTTCAAAGCCGAAGAGCCGGCGCTTGTCCGAGGACGTCTCCGTGGTCATGTGGCCGGCATGACTAGACGCCAAAGGCGCACGGAATGCTGTTACCTTCCCACCAGAGTGGTCCCTATTTTTCTACTTGCATTTTTACGTGCTTTCGAACTGCTAGGTTGTCAGAAGCTGGGACAAGTAACAGGCGCTCACTCTGTTACGTGGCACTCGGGATTCGACCCGCCAAACTGCCGACCATCTGATCAACAAGCTCAGCGTCCTAACCCACTGAGCCACCGCATCCCTTTTTGGGCCACTCTATTCATAAGCAAAAAGCCGCCAGAGACTCCAGAGAAGAAACACAATTAAACAAGTCAAAAGTTGAGAACAAAGACCAAGGATTTGCGTTTCCCCTTTTGCCTATAGAGCCAGCCGTGACCCCCCCCCACGTGACCCCATAGGGATCTGGCAACAGCCATTAGAATATTAAAGGACGTGTTCTTGCACAGGACCAGGCATCTCAAACACAAGGCCCCAAAGAAGGTATAAAAACCCACCCACTCTCAATTCCATTTTGTCAGCCGTCTCAGAACTGCATGCTGTTGCTGGTTCTGCTCTTCAATAAACGAGGGCCTTCTTTTCTAAGCGGCCTCCATTTTATTTCCAGCAACTTAGCCTCCATTTCACTTCCAGTGTCCATACTCCTGGCTTGGAACTGGACCTGAGATGCCATTTTGCAGTCAATCCAATTGGTCTTGATAAACTTTTCCTTAGGACCAACCAAAGCTCACCGAAATTGCTGCTCTAGGTAAACATTCGTGGGGTCTTCCTGCTCTTTCTCCCCCGGGTACTTGGTGTTTTTAAGGGTAGAGCACTGCTGAATGTGGAAGCTCGTCCCAGGAGGTCTTAACCTGTCAGAACAAAAATCTATTAACTAGTGGAAACGCTGGGCTCAAGACGTTGTGGGTGCTCCATTGCTGGAGGCATTTAAGAAGAGATTGGGCAACCCTTGCTTGAGATTGCTCAATCCTTGCTTGGGCAAGGGTTGAGCTAGAAGACCTCCAGGGCCCTTCCAACTCTGTTATTCTGTTCTATTCCATGTTTGAATCAGACACTTCTGAATATTACCTGGATGCTCTGGACTTCAAACATATTTCTTCCCTTGTTGACTCTGTCATCAGATAAAATCAAGATCAGATGAAGTGTTAAAACCACTTTGCAGTGCCTTGGTAAGGCCACACTTGGAATCCTGCATCCAGTTTTGGTCACCACGATGTAAAAAAGATGTTGAGACTCTGGAAAGAGTAAAGAGAAGAGCAACAAAGATGATCGGGGGACTGGAGAGTAAAACATACAAAGAACGGTTGCTGGAATTGGGTATAGTTTAATGAAGAGAAGGACGAGGGGTGATATGATAGCAGCCTTCCAGTATCTCAGGGGCTGCCCCAAAGAAGAGGGAGTCAAGCTATTCTCCAAAGCACCTGAAGGGAGGACAAGAAGCAATGAATGGAAACTAACCAAGGAGAAATTCAACCTGGAATTAAGCAGAAACTTCCTAACAGTGAGAACTGTTAATCAGTGGAACAGCTTGCCACCAGAAGTTGTGAATGCTCCAACACTGGAAGTTTTTAAGACGAGATTGGACAACATTTGTCTGAAAGGTAGAGGGTTTCCTGCCTGAGCAGGGGGTTGGACTAGAAGACCTCCAAGGTCCCTTCCAACTCTATTATTATTCAATTCAATTCAATTCTATTCTATTCTATTCTATTCTATTCTATTCTATTCTATTCTATTCTATTCTATTCTATTCTATTCTATTCTATTCTATTCTATTCTATTCCTCTTTCCTGTCTACATCAGACACAAAAAGCTGGGATGGATCCCCGTTGTTTAAGAGCAGAGAGGAAAAAAGTGTGTGTCTCTGTTTGCAGAGAACGAAGAACATCTGGAGAGACACAGAAGCAGATAAAGAGGCAGGACCCCCTCCCTCGCTTCTCATACCAGTCAACAGGTGGTGAGATTGTGTCAAAAAAAAGAAAAACCCTCACCCCAAAGTGACAGACGTCCCACTTGAGGAATCCTGGTGAGGCCCCGGGGATGAAATAACCCATGAATGCCATTCCTCTCCTTCTGGAAACATCTGGCCCAAATGAGCTCCAGATGCCTGCAAGTGGTTTGGAACAGGAGGCTGAAAAAGCCGCTGGAGGAGGAACTATGTAGAGAGCAGGCAGCGGTGGGGGGGGGGAAAGACGGCTTTCCCAATCTCAGGAAAGGCAAGCCTATCCATCTGAAGTCTTGGGATTTTCCCACAATGCATCGCAGGACAGCCAGCGATGGCCTGAAGGATGCTCTGGGTCTTCCTTGGGAAGCATCAGGAATGAATGTTCAGATCTTCAGGTCTTGAAGGACAGGCCATAGCTACGTTCCAAGATGGGTTCCTAAATTTCTTTTAGGACCACTTTCTAAAAGTTTTAGCAAGGCCACACCCGGAATACCTGCATCCCAGTTTTGTTCACCAAGTTACAAAAAAGACGTTGAGACTTTGGGAAAACTGCAGAGAAGAGCAACTAAGATGATCAAAGGAGACTGGAGACTAAAACATACGAAGGACGGCTGCAGGACTTGGGTTTGGCTAGTCTAGAGAAAAGAAGAATTAGGGGAGACATGATAGCAGCGTTTCAGTATTTGAGGGGCTGCCCCAAAGAAGAGGGAGTCAAGCTATTCTCCAAAGCACCTGAAGGCAGGAGAAGAAGCAACGGATGGAAACTAATCAAGGAGAGAAGCAACCTGGAGTTAAGGAGAAACTTCCCAACAGCGAGGACAATTAACCAGTGGAACAGCTTGCCACCAGAAGCTGTGGGTGCTCCATCACTGGAGGTTTTGAAGAAGAGACCAGACACCCACCTGTCTGAAATGGTGCTTGAGCAAGGGGTTGGACTAGAAGACCTTCAAGGACTCTCCCAACTCTAGATTGAATTTTTTTGACAAGTGAAAAGGATTAACCAATGGAATGGCTTGCCTCCAGAAGCTGTGGGTGCTCCATCACTGGAGGTTTTCAAGAAGAAATTGGGCAATCATTAGTCTGAAACGGTATAAGGTCTCCCACTTGGGCAGGGGGTTGGACTAGAAGACCTCCAAGGCCCCTTCTGACTCGGTTAGTTTCTATTCTGTTGAGAGTCAATGGGCCTTTCTCCAAAACGGTGCTTTTGATGGCTATGAACAATGTAAGCTGAAGTTGAAGGTAAACATTAAACCGTCGTTCTCCTTTGGAACGCCAGACTAGCATCCAGATCAATCAATCAGAATAGGGTCCTGGGAGGTCTTCTAGTCCAACCCCTCCAGCCGGAGACCCCAGACAATTCCAGACAATATCTCTGACCTGTTTACGCAGGCAAGGCTGGAAAAATAAACATGTGAAGTGATATGTTCCTTCCAGAGCTTTTAGCCAAATTCTGGTTCCTTCATCTAGGTAGGCACATCCACCAGGAGGTAAAAAAAAAAAGTCAGATTAGCAGCTGGGACTGTATGAATCAAAACCCCGTCCTTGTGCAACACACACACGCAGGTGAGTGAGGGGTGAGGCTACACCATCAAGTATTTTTGACACATGCACACACTTACACACACACACATCCTACCTCTAAGACAGAGGTGTCCCACCACATCCTTGAGAAGACTCCAGAGGGTGTTTACCAAGGAGAATACTACAAAATTCATCGTGGAGACATTGTGCTAAAAATTTTCTTCTTTTCCTGGTTTCACATTTGAACTAAATTCAAACCAAAGGACCTCGGAGTCCTAGTGGACAATCCCTTAAATAGGAGCCAGCTATGTGCGGCAGCTGCCAAAAAAGCCAACACAGTTCTAGGCTGCATCAACAGAGGGAGAGAATCAAGATCACCTGAAGTGTTAATACCACTTTACAAGGCCTTGGTAAGGCCACATCCGGAATGCCGCATCCCATTTTGGTCACCTCCTTGTAAAAAAGATGTGGAGACTCTGGAAAGAGTGCAAAGAAGAGCAACAAAGATGATCAGGGGACGGGAGGCTAAAACATATAGGGAAAGGTTGCTGGAATTGGGTATGTCTAGTTTTAATGAAGGGGACACGGTGGCTGAGTGGGTTAGGACGCTGAACTTGTCGATCAGATGGTCGGCAGTTTGGCGGGTCGAATCCCGAGTGCCACGTAACAGAGTGAGCGCCTGTTACTCGTCCCAGCTTCTGCCAGCCTAGCAGTTCGAAAGCCCGTAAACATGCAAGTAGAAAAATAGGGACCACTCCGGTGGGAAGATAACAGCATTCCGTGCGCCTTTGGCGTCTAGTCATGCTGGCCACATGACCACGGAGACGTCCTCGGACAAGCGCCGGCTCTTCGGCTTTGAAACGGAGATGAGCACCAGCCCCTAGAGTTGGAAACGACTAGCACGCATGTGCGGGGGAACCTTTACCTTTACCTTTAGTTTAATGAAGAGAAGGACGAGGGGGGACATGATAACAGTCTTCCAATATTTGAGGGGCTGCCCCAAAGAAGAGGGAGTCAAGCTATTCTCCAAAGCGCCTGAAGGCAGGACAAGAAGCAACGGATGGAAACTAACCAAAGAGAGAAGCAACCTGGAATTAAGGAGAAATTTAATTTCCTGACAGAAGAATTAACCAATGGAACAACCTGCCTCCAGAAGCTGTGAATGCACCAACACTGGAAGTTTTTAAGAAGAGACTGGACAGCCATTTGTCTAAAATGGTATAGGGTTTCCTGCCTGAGCAGGGGGTTGGACTAGATGACCTCCAAGGTCCCTTCCAACCCTTGTTTATTCTATTCTATTCTATTTTGTTCTATTTTGTTCTCTACTCTATTCTCCATTCCATTCCATTCTATTCTATGGATTCTGGGAGTTGATGTCCCTCCATCTTCAAAGTCCCAAGGTTGAGAAATATTACCCCGGTGATGTGACAACATAGCTACAAGATGACCACAACAATGCCCCTTTCATTGAGGCTGGCCCTTCTGTGTTACAATCCTTCCTTTGTTATTTTTCACATACTTCGTCTTGATTGTGACATTCTGGGACAGACCTTTGTTTACCAGTATTTCACAATGGCACCAACGTGTTCTGGAAACTTTTTGTTTTTCCTGTTGTATGCTTGCGATGTCGGTGTCATTTTGTACCTTCCCAGGGATGCACTGAGCTTAAGCTGTCCCAAGCCAAACTGGTTTTCAGGAACGCAGGACTATCCTTGATTTACAGCCATTCCTTTAGTGGCCATTTCAAGTGAAGCAGCAGTGCAAAAACTGAACTTTGAACTTTTCCCCACCAGTATGTAGCTAGGTTGGACTAGATGACCTCTAAGGCTCCTTCCAACTCAGTTGTTCTGTTGTTGTTGTTTTTACCCCTTTTCACACTTAATGACCATTATTGCAGCATCCCTGTGGTGACGTAATCCAAATTCAGATGCTTGGCAACTGGCCCGTATTTGTGACGATCACAACCTCCCACTCTCCTTTTGTGAACATCTGACAAGCAAAGTCAGCGGGGAAGCCAACTGTGTTGCTAACTTAACAACTGTGGTGATTCACTTGAGCTGTGGCAAGCAAGGTTGTTAAATGGGGCAGAACTCACTTATCGGCTGTCTTGCTTAGCAACTGGGATTTGGGGCCCAATTATGATCTTATGTCATACTAAATTACCGGACCAATGAAAGACTGTGGACATTTGGCCAAGTAGACCATAATCTACTTCTGGGGAAGAATAGAATACAACAGAAGAATAGAATAAAACGGAACAGAACAGAACAGAACAGAACTGGAAGGGACCTTGGAGGTCTTCTAGTCCAACCCCCTGCTCAGGCAGATAACCCTACTTATGCCATTTCAGACAAATGGCTGCCCAGTCTCTCCTTTAAAACTTCCAGTGTTGGAGCATTCACAGCTTCTGGAGGCAGGTTGTTCCACTGGTTAATTGTTCTAACTGTCAGGAAGTTTCTCCTTAGTTCTAGGTTGCTTCTCTCCTTGACTAGTTTCCATCCGTTGCTTCTTGTCCTGCCTTCGGGTGCTTGGGAGAATAGCTTGACTCCTTCTTCTATGGGGCAGCCCCTTAAGACATTAATACATTGCTATCATGTCACCCCTGGTCCTTCTCTTCATTAAACTGGACAGACCCAATTCCAGCGACCGTTCCTTATATGTTTTAGCCTCCAGTCCCCCTGATCATCTTTGTTGCCCTTCTCTGCACTCTTTCTAGAGTCTCAACCTCTTTTTTACAATCGTGGTGACCAAAACGGGATGCAGGATTCCAAGTGTGGCCTTACCAAGGAAGACGTGGGTTAGACAACTTCACCACCAGATGGATTCGTAGCCAGCTGACCAACCACATTCAACGGGTAGTCCTCAATGGAACTGCAACTTTGTTGTTGTTAGTTGCAAAGTTGTGTCCGACCCATCGCGACCCTATGGACAATGTTCCTCCAGGCCTTCCTGTCCTCTACCATCTTCTGGAGTCCATTTAAGCTGAGGCCTCCTGCTTCAGGGACTCCATCCAGCCACCTCATTCTCTGTCGTACCCTTCTTCAATTGCCCTCAATCTTTCCCAGCAACTACCTGGAGGGAATCATGTAAACAAGTACTCCAAGCATCTGTCTTAGGCCCAGGACTCTTCAACAGCTTCATAAATGATTTATATGACCCAACTTTGTTGTTCCAAGAAGAACCACAAGGCAGGTTAAATGCATGAGCCCTTAGCCCCCCCCCCACCTGCCCCGCTCCCCCCAGCAGAAGCCTAAGGTGTAGCCTGTAAATATTGTGTAACTTGTTCTTCCCCATCCAAGGACAGAAGAATATGGAAATTGGCAACAGAGAGAAAAATGTGAGGGACCTATGTAAAAGGGTTGTGCCTGCGACTTAGTTTTCTACTTGACTTGATTTGTTTAAAAAACAACAACAAAACTTTACCTTGGGCTAGAACAGAACACAGGTCTTAAAAACTGCCAAGGATTGGGCACCCTTGCTCTAGACTGAATACAGCATAACAGATTAGGAAGGTGCCTTGGAGGTCATCTAGTCCAACCCCCTGCTCAGGCAGGAAACCCTATACCATTTCGGACAAATGGCTGTCCAGTCTCTTCTTAAAATCTTCGAGTCTTGGAGCATTCACAACTTCGGGAGGCTGTGCAAGAGTAGCCTTAAAAAAAGGGCTCGGGTGGTTTAGGCCAAGTTGAGGCACACCTTCCGTGGTTCTGTGTGTCCCCCCCACAAGTGCCTGCTGATGGCTGAGGATCACCAGGTGTACCTTCTGGTGGGTGGGGGGTGTCTTCCCATCCCAGGGGTGCTTCTGCTCCCCTTGCATCATTCCCCAAACACTTTTTTGGGCTCTCTCCTTGCGGCTGCATCCTTCTCTGCACCTTTGGCAAACGCCCCACTGTCTGGATGCCACCAAACGGCCTGGCTTGAAACACACACACACACCCTCGCTCTTTCCCCCCTTCCCCCCTCCCCGCCCCACCAAGAACCCCATCGCAGGGCCAAGTCGGGCTGTCCGTTCCTCTTTCAAGAAACCCGAGATTTATGAGACTTCAGAGATGCTTAATAAAATATTTACAGTGTGGAGCTCTGAATAGTTTTGAGTCCAGTAAACCCATCCTGCCTGTCGGGAGGCTGGGTGGCGGGCGGACAAATGTAAACCCAGCATTTTTCCATTCCTCAAAGCGAGATAAATCTTCAGGGCTTTCTAAAGCTGTTTTTCCCTCCTTTCTTTCTTTCTTTCTTTCTTTTTCTTTCTTTCTTTCTTTCTTTCTTTCTTTCTTTCTTTCTTTCTTTCTTTCTTTCTTTCTTTCTTTCTCTTTCTTTCTTTCTTTCTCTCTTTCTTTCTTTCTGTCTCTTTCTTTCTTTCTTTCTTTCTTTCTTTCTTTCTTTCTTTCTTTCTTTCTTTCTTTCTAAAAGAGGGCAGTGTGAAATCATTTTTCAGGGTTGTCTTGCCTTGCGTTCCGATGCAACCCAAGCTCCTAGTCCTCAGGTTTTGTGGGTTTTTTTAATCAGAATAGAGCTGGAGGGGACCTTGGAGGTCTTCTAGTCTAACCCCCCTGCTCAAGCAGGAGAGCCTTATAGAATTACAGAGCTGGGGGGGACCTTGGGGGGGGTCTTCTAGTCCAAGCCCCTGCTCCAGAGGAGACCCTATACCATTTCAGACAAGTAGCTTGTCCAATCTCTTCTTTAAAAACTCCAGTGGTGGAGCACCCACAACTTCTAGTGGCAAGCTGTTCCGCTGGTTGATTATCCTCACTATCAGCAAATTCCTCCTTAATTCCAGGTTGCTTCTCTCCTTGATTAGTTTCCATCCGTTGTTTCTTATGCTGCCTTCTGGTGCTTTGGAGAATCAATTGACCTCTCTTCTTTGTGGCAGCCCCCCAAATACTGGAATGCTGCTATCATTCCCCCCCACACACCCCTTCCTTCTTTTCTTTCAACTGGCCAAACCCAAATACTGCAACGGATCTTCATATGTTTTAGCCTCCTGGCCTTTGATCATCTTAGTTGCTCTTCTCTGCACTTTTTCCAAAGTCTCAACCCCATTTTTTTTGTAATGCGGGGACCGAAACTGGATGCAGGCCTTCCAGGCGTGGCCTTACTAAGACTTTGCAAAGCGGTACTAAGACTTCACGTGATTTTGATTCTGCGCCTCTGTTCATACCAGCAAGGATTGTGTTGGTTTCTTTGGCTGCAGCCGCACGTGGCTGGCTCATATTTAAGTGGTCTTAAATACAACACATAAACCTTAAGTGATTTTAATGCTTCAGTAGTTCCCATCGACTTCCTGTAGGAATGATCTGCAGAAGGGTAAAAGAAAAAAACAACACACCCGTCATTAAAACGAGGCATGACGCATAGCCGATGTTTAGTCTGGAGGAGAAGGACGCAGCATCCACCTGCTAGAGTCTGCAAAGGCGGCAAGAGGCAGGATTATTTCAGAGCAGTCCCAGAAACCGCTGGGTTAATTCACAAGGCTGCCTAGGTCGGTTTAACGTCAGAAAAACAAAAATCTCCCCTGTCAAATCTGTTTAGGAAAAGGAACTGGCAGATTCAGGCAGCTACCGACTCTCCTTTGCCGGAGATATATAACATAATAATAATAATAATAATAATAATGTTGGAAGGGACCTTGGAGGTCATCTAGTCCAACCCCCTGCTCAGGCAGGAAACCCTATACCATTTCAGACAAACGGCTGGCCAGTCTCTTCTTAAAAACTTCCCATGTTGGAGCATTCTGGAGGCAGGTTGTTCCACTGGTTAATTGTTCTAACTGTCAGGAAGTTTCTCCTTAGTTCTAGGTTGCTTCTCTCCTTGGTGAGTTTCCATCCGTTGCTTCTTGTCCTGCCCTCCGGTGCTCTGGAGAATAGCTTGACTCCCTCTTCTTTGGGGCAGCCCCTGAGATATTGGAACGCTGCTATCATGTCACCCCTCACCCTTCTCTTCATTAAACTCATTAAAGATGGGTCCATAAGGGCTGTTGGGAAGGCTATAGACGCCGAGGTCTGCCCTAGACACAAGGGGGTTGGACTAGATGACCTCCCAGAGCCCGCCGAACTGCAGGAACTTCAAAACCCATCTCTTTGGTTCCAGGCAAGATCCCGACCTCTAATTCTCTCTAACTGCAAATCTCTCTTCCTGGGTTTTTGTGCCGAACTGAGCAGTTTTTAAGGATGTTTTTTTTTTTTACTGCTTTTTGCTGCGGTGGGAAGCTAAGGATCGATTTTAGCTTGCAGTTCCAAAAACGGTTTGTTTGTCTCCGGTCTGGAGCAAGTGATGGCTTGCAATACCCTTCCGGGGCGGGAAGGTTGTGTTAGTTATGCCACAAAAGGAGAATCAACACAAAAAGACCTCTTTTCTTTCATAAGTCGTTCTTTTTAATGAATTGCTTTTCCCCCACACCCCTCCCCGCTTGCTTTGAATAGGCACCACCACTCTACTCGGTTTGGTTTGGTTTGGGTTTTAAGGCATTTACTCCTTACGATTTTTACTTTTTTGAACGCATCCTGCTTTGCTTTGCTTCCCCCCCCCCGGAAGGAAAACGGTAAAAAAAATAAAAATAAAAAAGAGCCAGAGCCGAAAGTCAAATAAACTCCGGTACCATTTTTGTGCAATAAATTAAAAAAAAAAAGATCAGCAACAAAACAACACGAGGAAAAGCCGGAAATTGAGATAAAACAGTCCCGGAAAGTTCAAATGCACTTTGGACGGTACCTAAAATAAATATCATAAGTTAACTTCGAATAAATAGAGTTCATGGAGAATAAAATACAGAGATTATCGCGTCAACTTCTTAAGCCGAACTCAATGAGAAACTTCAGGGCGGAGAAGGCGAGAGCCTCGGATTGGTGGAACAAAAACTAAGGGACGGCTGTCAATCTTGCAAGATGTGGACAAGTTGAACCTAGATTCAAGGGGCCCGGAGCCCACCGGGCCAGAGATGCCAGGGGCTTCAAGCTGGGAAAACATCTCCCTTAGAGCTAGTCCCCGACTTACAATCACTCATTCAATGACCGTTCAGAGTGACCTTCCCAGCCGTGATCGGCTTAAGAATTGCAAATCGATTTGCTTAACGGCCGTGGCACAAACAGTCATAAAATGGAGCGCGACTGACTTAACCCCCTTTTGCTGAGCTACAGAAATCCTGCCCCCCCCCACCTGTCGTGGACATAAAGCGAGGACTCCCTGTGGAATTGCTGGGATGGGAAAATTCCCCCCCCCCCCGAGAGAACTTGCCTGCCCCCTTCCATTCCCGCCTGCCCCCTAGACTGCTCCATGGGGCGAAGGGAAGCAGCCGCCCGCTGACGGCTCGGGATGCCTCCCTCCTTTTCCAGGGGGTCAGCCAGACCACCCTGCCCCATAGGAGACGGAGGACCCCTCCTGGGGCACTTGCCGAGCTCTGTGCCGATGCTGCCCTGTGGGTCAAGCGGTAAAGAGGGGCAAGCACAGGGAGGGGCCATTGCTGGCACCCACCCGGCTTCTCACCTCCTGCTTCTGCTTCACCCCACAATCCCCCACGGTCCCCGGGAACCTAGAAAGAGGGGGGGAGGTCAACGGAGGGGGCGCGGTGGGAGGGCTGGCTGGATGAAAACCACTGGCGGTGGAAGAAGCTTTCATCGGGGACCCTTCTTGCACCCCTGGAAAACCTCTGAACGGGTGGGGAGAGGAAGTCAGCTCGGGGGGGGTGACAAGAGCCCTCCAAGTCTGGGGCAGAGGGTCCTTTTGCAGGCAGCCTGAGGCGAGGGGGGGGCAGCCCCAAGGTGGCACTGGGGCTGGGGATCTTTCACTCCCCTCCTCTCTCCAAGGAAGATGGGCAGAAGGCCCGAGGATGGGAGGCGTTCAAAGAAGGGCTTGAGCCTGGAAGGGGAGGGGGCCGAGGGGCTCTGGGGAGGGGGCTTCCAAGGAGAAGCATTGGGAAGGGGGTTCTGCGGAGAGAGGAGCCCAAGGGAGGGACCCCAAGAGGGGGGAAGGGGGGAGGGGGGAGGGAGGTCAAGCAGGCCAAGCCAAGAGGAAATGAAGGCCCAGGGTGTGGGGGGAGAGGGGCGCAGAAAAGTTGGGGCACTGTGGCTTCCCAGAAGGGCTTGGAAAGAGATGCCAGTTTGCGCCTGGCAGCTGCCAGTCAGCCCAGGCTTGGCCAGTTCCAGGCGCGCATGGGCTACAAATCCCCTGGCTGTGGAGGATGGGTTCAAGTGTCTAACGTCTCAAAGGCAGGAACCCCCCACAGAGAGACTGACCCCCTTCTGCCCCAGGCAATCCAGGCGAGGGATCCGGGTAAGAAAAGCCATTGGCAGCAGTCTCTGAGACCCACGGGTCTCCCCTCCAGCAACGCAGCCTTGCCTGGCGTGCACACACACACACACACACACACACACACAGGGACACAAAGACACACACACACACACACACACACAGAGGGACACAACCACACACACACGGATCCCACCAGGAGTGCCCTTGTTCTGAAGGCAGACTGCGCACTGCCCTGCACACCCAGGCGGCCCAAAAAGTCCCTGGGGGGAAAAAGCAGCACTTCTCAACCTGTGACTCCAGAGAGAAGAAATGGGTCTGGGGACTCCTGAAGAGACACCCCCCCTCATCCCTCCCCCCCACTCTTCCCTGACTAAGAAGGTGTGCCACCGAAGGATGGAGCACAACGCCCTGGCGTCAGTGGGGACAGAGGGGCAAATTGGTCCCTCTCTATTCCAAGAGGCTAGTCCTCGTGGACTTCCAGAACACAAATGCTCTGGAGTCCCAAGACTGGTGGAACTAATTCACCAACGGGACAGGAAAAGAGGAAAGAGGCAAGGAGAGGACATCCCCGATTGCCCAAGAAACAAATCAGGACCCCGGGAAGGGGAAGGGGGTGGGTCTTGGCAACATGGGTTCTGGGTTCCTGCAAATGTCCAGAAGGAAAGAGTCTCCTTCTGGGGTGGAAAGTCACGGACATAGCTGGAGACCCCCAGGGCCTTTTCCTTCCTTGCCCCTAGCATGACCTAAATCTCGGACCCCCTCTTTTGTGCCCCCACCATCTTGCCCCCAGGAGAGAGGCTTCATTCGTCCTAATTTGAGAAAGGGGGCAGTCACAAAAAAAGTCCAAGATGGCTGCCGTGCCTACTGAAAAAAGAGAAGCGAGGAGAGGAGAATGGGGATGGGGATTAGGATTGGGTTAAATCAGACCTCTCTACATTCCTTTCCTTTCCTCTCGTCTATCCCGCCTGGTGATTTCTTTGGCCGCTCCCAACGGACGTGCCCAGGTGCGAAATATTAGCGTGACCTCCTCACCTGCTGCCTCAAAGAGAAGTTGGGGGGGTCTGCAGAGAGGGACAGAGGCGGGAGGTGGGATGGCGACGGGGATGCCGCATCTCCTTAGGTGGATAAAATTGGAAAGGAAGGGAAGGGCCGCTAAAATGGCGGGAGGACTTATCTTGAATCCAGGTCTTGTGGGGATCAGGGGAAAGATGTGGAGAGGTTGAGCTTGCAAAGAAGAAGGCTGGGGGGGGCGTGAGAGGGTCCTCAAAACTCTGAAGGGCTGGAAAAGGTTCGGACTTCTCGGATGCTCTCAAAGGCGAGAGCAGAATGAATGGGATGAAACTTCAAGGGTGTAAATCTGGATTAAAGCAGTGTTTCTCACCTTTGGGCCCTTGAAGATGGATGGACTTCAACGCCCAGAATTCCCCAACCAGCCAAGAAGTCCACCCACCTTCAAGGGCCCAAGGTTGAGAAACACGGGATTAGATATCAGGAATGTGTGAGATGAGGTTTGGCAAATGGTTTCTTCCCTGGAGCTTCTCGGAGACTGGATAGTCTCTGGTGAATGGGCTTGATGACCTCTGAGGTCCCTTCCAGCTCTATGATCCTAGTGCAGGGGTAGGCCACCTCGACTCTTTTATGACTCACAGACTTCAAGTCCGTGAGTCATAAAAGAGCCGAGGTGGCCTACCCCTGTCCTAGGGTTTACACCGTAAAGACTTTAAAAAGTTTGGCCAGACTTTCCGCTCCACAACGGAGAAGGTCCAAAGAGTTGCTTGCACTAACAGCAGCAATTGAGAATGTGGAGTGAGCCCCACTCTTGAACACAAACCACCATCCCTGTGGCTGAAGGACTGTGTTCTGCCCCCCTGTCCCCCCACAAGGCTAGGCAAGGCAACCAGCAAACCGAGTTCTCCTCATCATCCAACCCCCCCCACCCCCACCCCAGGATGCTGAAACTCCAGTCCTTCTTAGTCTCCACCCTGTCCCCTAAAAGCAAAGTAAGTTACTGGTCCTCAGGATCCCTCTGTGCCATAGGGATTTTCGGAACAGCTGCCTTGGATTAAGCCCACTCAACCTGGCCCCCTCTAATGCAGGATGCTTGGCAGACTATCAAGGTGCAAAGACTGAACCCAGGGCCTTCTGCCATTCCCCACAGGTGTTTTGTGTCTGAACGCCACACTGATCTTCGCCATTTAAATTCAGCTCTGCCTCGTGTGCAGAACAGACCCCATTACGAAGTTGTTGCACTGATGGTTGACGAATGAGGTTTTGTACATATCTGTCGATATTTTAGACCTAGGTCCACGTTCCTTATTTATATATATATATATATATATATATATATATATATATATATATATATATATATATATATATATATATATATATATATATATATATATATATATATATATATATATATATATTATTTTCAAACGGTCCTGTCAATCACGGCGCTTGTACGTGAACACAACATTGGGATCATCCCCTCAACCTGTCAACCTCTTTTTCCGGCAAGTCTTTTAAAGAAACAGAATCTTGGCCTGCCAGACAGGAATGGGTTCCCCCCCCCGGCCCGCCACATCGGTTCCCAAATGGAATCACTTAACGGAGGACCTCCCAGGCTTCGCCCGCGCATGTCAGCAGACACAATCTGTCGAAGATCACAGGCCAGACCCCTTCCTTGTGCACGGAAAGCTGGGAACGAGTCAAGCGCTCTCGTTTTTTTTTCTTCTTCCCAACCACGCAGCGTCAGTTCTGGGAAGCCCCCCCCTCCCCCTTTTGTGGAAGCCCAGAAGGGCCTTCTGTCCAGTGCCCAATGCCTCAACTGCTCAGAAGGTGGAAACTCTTGGGGGAGGCCCCAAATATAGCTATCTCTGCTTCCCAGCTGCTCGGCGTATCCTGCCAAAGATGCTGGTTCCCCAGCTGTGAGTCCTTTGGCCCCTGTTCCCGCACCGCCATCCTCGAGGTAGAACTTCCAAGCAGTTGTCCACCTCCGGTCCTCTCTCGTCTGCTCTCCTTTGCTTTCCTCCTAGAGGTACACCCTGGCTGGTACCCCACGGTGGTACCAGGGAGATGGAGATGGAGACACTCTTCCTTCTCATTGGCGTTTCCTCCTCCCGGTCACACGCAGCCGCATTCCTTGGCCGAGACCTCATTTACGGTGTAGTATCGGTTGCCCGTGTCCAAGAACGAGATGTCATCGTCGTAGGACAACGGTCGGCAGCACGGACGGGCTCGCACCTTCTCCTTCCGGATCTTCCTCATGCTCCGCACGTGCTTCAGGGAGAGGTCGTAGTTCCGCACGGCCGAGTCGCAGGTCCCGCTGCAGTAGCGGAAGAGGACGGTCTCGTCCGAATTGTAGCCCAGGCCCAGCTCGCTGATGGTCACCTCCAGCTCCTTGAGGGAGCAGGGCTTGTGGCGGGCCTTGGCGCGCTTCATCCGGTTGCCGGCTTTGGCGAAGAGAGGCAGCTCGCGTTCTCCCGAGTTCATGGATTGGCTGTAGCGCTCGATCAAGGTGGAGATCAGCTGGTGGATTTCCCCCTCCGTGTAGCTCTCGAACAAAGTGCTGTCTGAAATCAGAAGAGGGACAGAGGTCAGCAAGGGGAGGGAAACACGTGCACGGGTGTCATCTCTCCTGTGGGAACTGCACTGGCGGCCGATTTGCTTCCGGGTCCCCTTCAAGCTGCTGCGGTCACCTTTAAGGCCCGACGTGGCTTGGGACCGACCAGGTGATCTGAAGGACCGTCTCTTCGTGGTTACCTCCACCCAGCCCACCGGATCGGAGGAAGCAGGAGATGTCGTGGATCCCCTCTCCTAAGGATGTCCATAAAAGAGCAGGGGTCTTCAAACTCGGCCCTTTTATGACTTGTGGACTTCAACTCCCAGCATTCCTCAGCCAGGCCCACAAGTCATAAAAGGGCCAAGCTTCAAGACCCCCTGATATACAGGGACCAAGGGGGAGGGTCTTCTCTGTGGTGGCTCCCTCCGCGTTACTCGAAGGACCACCTTTCCCCACTTACATCCACCCAACCTATACTGGAGGCAGGGGATGCTACGGGTCCCCTTTCCTAAGCGGGACCAAGAAGGGGGGGTCTTCTCTGTGGTGGCCCCCTCCCTTTAGAACACCACCCCTGCAGGGGCAAGACTGGCCCCCACTTTCACAGTCTTTCCCAAAGCCGTGAAGTCCTGCTTTTGCCAATGGGGATGGGGACCCCAGAGTGGGACGGAGCCCAATCAAGCGGCTCTTCCGATTGTTATCACCAGGTGTGTGTGTGTGTGAGTGAGAGAGAGAGAGAGAGAGAGAGAGAGAGAGAGAGAGAGAGAGAGAGAGAGAGAGAGAGAGAGATTCTTGCTTTTTCCTGTTTTTATGTTGGGTTTTTATCTTTGTCACTGAGGATGAATTGAATGGCCACATACATTCTTTTAAATTATTATTATTATTATTATTATTATTATTATTATTATTATTAATAATAATAATAATAATAATAATAATAATAATAATAATAATAATAATAATAATGTTGGAAGGGACCTTGGAGCTCATCTAGTCCAACCCCCTGCTCAGGCAGGAAACCCCAGACCACTTCAGACAAATGGCTGTCCAGTCTCTTCTTAAAAACGTCCAGTGTTGGAGCATTCACTTCTTCTGGAGGCAGGTTGTTCCACTGGTTAATTGTTCTCACTGTCAGGAAGTTTCTCCTTAGTTCCAGGTTTATTTATTTATTATTTATTTATTATTGGGACTTATATACCGCCCTATCTCCCGAAGGACTCAGGGCGGCTAACAACAATAAGATACAATAGTACAAAAGTTAAGAAAGAATTAAATTAATAGCCCCAGTAAAATTAAAATTAAGTTAAAAATTGTAAACATAATTAAAATCCCTGTCAGTCCAGGTCAGCCTGATGGAAAAGGAGTGTTTTGAGGCCACGGCGAAAGGACCGGAGATCCGGGGCCGTCCGAAGTTCAAGGGGGAGTTGGTTCCATAGGGCTGGCGCTCCCACAGAGAAGGCCCTCCCCCTGGGGGTCGCCAGCCGACATTGTCTAGCCTACGGCACCCTGAGAAGGCCCTCTCTGTGTGAGCGCACTGGGCGATGGGAAGTCGTTCCCGGCAGCAGACGGTCCTGCAAATATCCCGGGCCTAAGCCATGTAGGGCTTTAAAGGTAAGTACCAGCACCTTAAATCTCATCCGGTGGACAACCGGTAACCAATGCAGCTCACGCAGGAGGGGTGTAATATGGGAGTATCGGGATGCTCCCATCACTACCCGCGCGGCCGCATTCTGCACCAGTTGAAGCCTCCGGGTGGTCTTCAAGGGCAGCCCCATGTAGAGAGGATTGCAATAATCTATTCTCTCCTTGACTAGTTTCCATCCGTTGTTTCTTGTCCTGCCTTCAGGAGCTTTGGAGAATAGCTTGACTGCCTCTTCTTTGGGGCAGCCCCTGAGATATTGGAACACTGCTATCATGTCCCCCCTCACCCTTCTCTTCATTAAACTACACATCCCCAATTCCAGCAACCATTCCCTATATGTTTTAGCCTCCAGTTCCCTATTCATCTTTGTTGCTCTTCTCTGTACCCTTTCTAGAGTCTCGACATCTTTTTTACATCGTGGTGACCAAAACTGGATGCAGTATTCCAGGTGTGGCCTTACCAAGGCCTTGTAAAGTGGTATTAGTACTTCACGCAATCTTGATTCTGTCCCTCTGTTCATGCAGCCTAGCACTGTGTTGGCTTTTTTGGCAGCTGCAGCACACGGCTGGCTCATATTGAAGTGATTGTCTACTAGGACTCCGAGATCCCTCTCACAGTTACTACTATTGAGCAAGGTACCACCTATACTATACCTGTGCATATGATTTTTCCTGCCTAAATGTAGAACCTTACTTTTTTCACCATTAAATTTCATTTTGTTAGATAGCACCCAGTGTTCGAGTCTGTCCAAATCCTCCTGTATCTTACGCCTGTCTTCTGGAGTAATTGGAACAAAGCTACTATGCAATGCCAAAGAAGGGCTGTGACCTTGCCTGGACTGGGAGGCCTTGCTCACCATCACTCATGCCTTGGTCATCTCCCGTCTAGATTACTGCAACCCACTCTACGTGGGGCTGCCCTTGAAGACCACCCGGAAACTTCAACTGGTCTAGAAGGCGCCAGCGTGCCCAGTAATGGGGGCCTCAGGTTTGCCCATGCAATCCTTTTTGTGCGCAAGCTGCACACAAGCTGGTTTCCCCCAGGTGCAATTCAAGGTGCTAGTCCTCACCTTGAAAACCCCTACTTGGTCCAGGGGCCAGGTTATCTGCGGGACCACCTCTCCCAAAGGATGCCTACCTGGGTCCTACCAGGTCAGATAAGTGCGCATGTTCCTAGTCCCTACCATTTTGTGTCAGCTAGGAAGTACTTTTTTTAATTTTAATTCCATTTATATCCCGCCCTTCTCCGAAGACTCAGGGCGGCTTACAAGCTTAGCAGTAGCCTTCATTCTATGTATATGCCTGCTTATTAGGGCTTTCACACACACACCCCAAGCGGCATTATTACAAAGTCAGCTTAATTGCCCCCAACAATCTGGGTCCTCATTTGACCTACCTCGGAAGGATGGAAGGCTGAGTCAACCTTGAGCCTGGTGGGACGCGAACCTGCACTAATTGCAGGCAGCTGGTGTTACTTAAGGAGGCATTAGCCCACTGCTCCACCAAGGCTCTACGGTAAGCCTTTTTCTTGGTAGCCCCTGCCCCATGGAAAACTCTGCCCATTGGGTTTTTTTTTAAATCCCATTTATATCCCGCCCTTCTCCAAAGACTCAGGGCAGCTTACAATTTAAGCACAAACCAATGTGCTTAGCATTTGGCAGGCCTGCCCCCCTCCTCGCCTTCCCTGAAACAGAAAGATAGAAACTGACAGCAGCGGTTGAGTGATCCTGCCCTTTGAATTTTGATTTTTGTTTAGCAATAGCACATAGACTTATATACCACTTCACAGTGCTTTACAGCCCTCTCTAAGCGTTTTACAGAATCAGCATGTTGCCCCCTGCAACAATCTGGGTCCTCATTTTATGGACCTCGGAAGGACGGAAGGCTGAGTCAACCTTGAGTCAGTGAGACTCGAACTGCTGGCAGTGGGCGTAATTATCCTGCAGTTCTGCATTCTAACCACTGCTCCACCATGGCCCTTCCTTCCTTCCTTCCTTCCTTCCTTCCTTCCTTCCTTCCTTCCTTCCTTCCTTCCTCTCATTACCATTTCTTTCCTTCCTCCCTCCTTCCCTCCCTCCTTGCTTCTTTCTTCCCATTCCCATTCCCTCCCTCCCTCCCTCCCTTCCTTCCCACTTAGCACTAGCACTTAGGCTTATACTCCACTTCCTAGTGCTTTACAGCATCTTATGAGTCAGCATATTTGCCCCCAACAATCTGGCTCCTCATTTTATGGACCTCGGAAGGACGGAAGGCTGAGTCAACCTTGAGTCAGTGAGACTCGAACCGCTGGCAGTGGGCAGAATTAGCCTTTAATGCCACAATGTCGCCACTGCACCACCACGGTTCTATTTTCCCCTGTTAATTTTTTTTTTAAAAAATATTACTTTTATTGTTTTATGAGCTGATGGACATGTGTTTATCCCAAGCATGTTTAAGCATGTGGAAGTTTGGCCAGGCTTTTCCCGCTCCTGAAGTGCTGGGACAAAGTGAGCTGACTGCAGATCAGAGGTTTGACTTTCTGCCAGAGTTTTGTTGCCCTTAAGGTTTAATGGACTTAGTTTTATGGCTGTAATATGGCTTTTATGAGGCTTTAACTTTTCATTGGGTTATAAAGTGGGTGGCTGTATTAATGTTTTAAATGAATAAATAGAAGAAGGAACTCTGCACATCCTAATTCTAAAACCAAAAAAAATCCATTCGTGTCCCGGGAGGCCTCAGAAAGAATCTGGATTGCAGATAGTCCTCGATTTACCACAGTTCATTTACTGACTGTTCCAAAGGTACAACAGCACTGAAAAAGATGACTTGTGCCCATTTTTCACACCTAAAAATGAACTTAAACGAACCTAACACTGTAGTAGTAGCGTCCTCCTGGTCACGTGGCATTTGAAAAAATACCATGGGAAATCAGGAAAAAATATGAGAGAATAGAATAGAATAGAATAGAATAGAATAGAATAGAATAGAATAGAATAGAATAGAATAGAATAGAATAGAATAGAATAGAAAATAGAATAGAATAGAATAGAATAGAATAGAATAGAATAGAATAGAATAGAATAGAATAGAATAGAATAGAATAGAATAGAATAGAATAGAATAGAATAGAATAGAATAGAACAGAATATGGAATAAATGGAATAAATAGAATAGAATAGAATAGAATAGAATAGAATAGAATAGAATAGAATAGAAAATAGAATAGAATAGAATAGAATAGAATAGAATAGAATAGAACAGAACAGAACAGAACAGAACAGAACAGAACAGAACAGAACAGAACAGAACAGAATAGAATAGAATAGAATAGAATAGAATATGGAATAAATGGAATAAAGAATAGAATAGAATAGAATAGAATAGAATAGAATAGAATAGAATAGAATAGAATAGAATAGAATAGAATATTTATTTTTATTTTAATTCCATTTATATCCCGCCCTTCTCCGAAGACTCAGGGCGGCTTACAAGCTTAGCAGTAGAATAGAATAGAATAGAATAGAATAGAATAGAATAGAATAGAATAGAATAGAATAGAATAGAATAGAATAGAATAGAATATGGAACAAATAGAATAGAATAGAATAGAATAGAATAGAATAGAATAGAATAGAATAGAATAGAATAGAATAGAATAGAATAGAATAGAATAGAATAGAATAGAATATGGAATAAATAGAATAGAATAGAATAGAATAGAATAGAATAGAATAGAATAGAATAGAATAGAATAGAATAGAATAGAATAGAATAGAATAGAATAGAATAAAGTTGGAAGGGACCTTGGAGGTCTTCTAGTCCAACCCCCTGCTCAGGCAGGAAACTCTAACCCATTTCAGACAAATGGCTGTCCAGTCTCTTCTTAAAAACCTCCAGTGTTTTTAAGGAGAGAAGCAACCTAAAAATAAGGAGAAACTTCCTGACATTCAGAACAATTAATCAGTGGAACAACTGGTTCTCACAGTCAGGAAGTTTCTCCTTTAATTCCAGGTTGCTTCTCTCCTTGGTGAGTTTCCTTCCGTTGCTTCTCGTCCTGCCTTCAGGGGCTTTGCAGAAGAGTTTGACTCCCTCTTCTTTGGGGCAGCCCCTGAGATACTGGAAGGCTGCTATTGTGGTGACCAAAACTGGATGCAGTATTCCAGGTGTGGTCTTACCGAGGCATTATAAAACGGTACGACCACTGACATCCCCGCAGTGGTTTTGCTCCTAGTGATGTTCTGCAAAGGGCCTTCCACCCCCCAAGAGCCTCTTGCAATATACGGGGATTTGTAATAAGCATGAATAAACATTTGACTAATCCCATTTGAAAGGCCAGCTCAGCTCGTGCCGTGAAGACAGTTATAACTCTGGAATCTGAGACAGGAAGGCTGGTCCCCAGGAATTGCTTACTCAAAGGCAGACATCCCCTCAGACCAAATTCCCATGAAATGAATCAATGCGGATAATATTCAAGCAGTAAAACCTTTCTCCCCAAAAAGGCACATCATTGCACGAGAACCTTTATTATTATTAATGGTTCTGCAGCTGCAGCTGCCAAAAAAGCCAACACAGTGCTAGGCTGCATTAACAGAGGGATAGAATCAAGATCACGTGAAGTACTAATACCACTTTACAATGCTTTGGTAAGGCCACACCTGGAATACTGCATCCAGTTTTGGTCACCACGATGTAAAAAAGATGTTGAGACTCTAGAAAGAGTGCAGAGAAGAGCAACAAAGATGATTGGGGGACTGGAGGCTAAAACGTATAGGGAACGGTTGCTGGAATTGGGTATGTGTAGTTTAACGAAGAGAAGGGTGAGGGGTGACATGTTAGCAGTGTTCCAAAATCTCAGGGGCTGCCCCAAAGAAGAGGGAGTCAAGCTCTTCTCCAAAGCCCCTGAAAGCAGGACAAGAAGCAATGGATGGAAACTAGTCAAGGAGAGAAGCAACCTAGAACTAAGGAGAAACTTCCTGACAGTTAGAACAACTAACCAGTGGAACAACCTGCCTCCAGAGGTTGTGGGTGCTCCAACACTGGAGGTTTTTAAGAAGAGACTGGACAGCCATTTGCCTGAAATGGTATAAGGTTTCCTGCCTGAGCAAGGGGTTGGACTAGATGACCTCCAAGGTCCCTTCCAACTTATTATTATTATTATTATTATTATTATTATTATTATTATTATTATTATTATTATTATTATTATTATTATTACCACATCGAGTCCTCTCTGTAAGAGCGGCCGGCCTTACATGTGCACACCACGGGGTACCGTATAGAATCAAAATCACGCGAAGTCTTAGCACCGCTTTATAAAGCCTTAGGTCAGGCCACACCTGGAGTACCTGCATCCAGTTTTGGTCATCATATCACAAAAAAGATGTTGAGACTTTGGGGGGGGGGGAAGTGCAGAGAAAAGCAACTAAGACAATTATAAGGCCTGGAGACTAAAATATACGAATTGGATTTAGCTAGTCTGGAGAAAAGAAGAAATAGGGGAGACATGATAGCAGCATTCCAGTATTTGAGGGGCTGCCACAAAGAAGAGGAGGGGGGGTGTCACGTTGTTCAGCAAAGCACCAGAGGGAAGGACGAGAAACAACGGTTGGAAAGTAATCGAGGAGAGAAGCAACCTGGAACTAAGGAGGAATTTCCTGACACAATTAACCAGTGGAAGAACTTGTGGGTGTTTCATCATTGGAGGTTTTTAAGAAGAGACTGGACAGCCACTCGTCTGAAATGGTAGAGAGTCTCCTGCTTAAGGAGGGGGTTGGACTAGAAGACCTCCAAGGTCCCTTTCCAGATCTATTCTGGAATCGAACCGAATTGTTCTGCTGCGCTCCCTAATTCTCCAAAGTTTGATTGAATTGCCTACACATATCAGCTGGCTCTCATACAAGTCTCATGTCTATGCAAGCGTACAATGAAATCCGAATAAAGCCCACCACATCATCACAACAAAGCCAAGGGTAGCCCAGCCTTTGTTTTCTGCTCAAACAGCCGCAATTCCAGTTGATCCTTTGTTCCCACTGACTCGGGAGGCAGGATCTGGATTTAATTGCAAAAGGGGTTATGCGGATTACCCTTCCACAAAGCAGTTGATTGGGTTAGATTGGGGTCTTTCCCTGTGGCAATCTTGATGTGATTAACTGATTATCTCTGTTTTAGAAGTCTGTTTCCTTCGGAGAGAAGCGGTTTATGAAAAGTGAGTAGGTCTATTTTAATGAAAAGGAGGACTAGGGGCGACAGGATAGCATCTTCCAATATCTGAGGGGCTGCCCCAAAGAAGAGGAGGGGGGCTACACCTGTTCTCCAAAGCACCTGAAGGCAGGAGAAGAAGCAACGGATGGAAACTAACCAAGGAGAGAAGCAACCTGGAACTAAGGGAGAAACTTCCTGACAGTGAGAACGATTAACCAGCGGAACTACTCGCCTCCAGAAATTGTAGGCGCTCCATCACTGGAGGTTTTTACGAAGAGGCTAAATGACCATTTGTCTGGGATGCGATAAGGTCTCCTGCTTGAGCAGGGGGTTGGACTAGAAGACCTCCAAGGTCCCTTCCAACTTCGTTATCCTGTTCTGTTCTAAATGTCCACCTTTAAGAGGGATCTTTAAAAAACCAACGGGAGTTTCAGGGGACCACTAATCCTTGTGGACCTTCTGTGATCACAGGTGGTATGACCCTTACACATTACCCAGCGATGGTGTGAGAACCTCAAAATTATGCACACGTTTGACTTTCTCAGCATGCCGAAGCTCTTAGAAGGTTTGGCCAATTGTGCGATGTTTTAAAAAATGTGAAAATCTAGGAACCTCTGAAGTATCCTAGCACTTATTTATTTATTTTATTTTAATTCCATTTATATCCCGCCCTTCTCCGAAGACTCAGGGCGGCTTACAAGCTTAGCAGTAGCCTTCATTCTATGTATATGCCTGCTTATACATGAATACAGACAGTCCTCAACTTACAGTGTCAACTGATCCAAAAACTTCCATTACTAAGCAAGGCCGTTGTTAAGTGAGTCGTGTGCCATTTTGCGACCTTTTTTGCCATGATTATTAAGTGAATCACCATTGCTAAGTGAACCATGTGGGCGTTAAGCGAATCTGGCTTTCCCCCATTGACTTTGCTCGTCAAAAGCCAGCTGGGAAGGTTATAAATGGTGATCACGTGACCCCAGGATTCTGCAACAATCATTAGTACATGTCAGTTACCAAGCATCTGAAATTTGATCACGTGACCACAGGGAAGCTGCAACGGTCAGAACTCTGAAAAAGGGTCCTAAGTCACTACAGCATCAGACTTATCGTGGAATTGCGCGCCAGGTGTCCAACTGAAGCTAGAGATCCTGACAGAAACTTGTAGTTTTACATAAATAAATATATTTAACATCTGCATTCACTGCAGACGAGATAGGAACATCATGAGGTAAATGTAAACAGCAGAAGAAAAAGGCAGGAAAAAGGGGTCCTCCCCGTTTTCACTCACAGCAACCAATCACAGCATAGATTGCCTCATGCATGAGCAGACAAGATAGTCAGGAACACAGAAACATTGTGAGGTAAACAGTATACAGAGCACACAGAAGAAAAAGGCGGGAAAAAGGGGTAACTCCTCCTTTTCACCCACAGCAACCAATCACAGTGTAGATTGCCTCATGCATTAACCAGCACTCCAACCAATCAGCTACAACTGTGTGTTCTGGCCTAGACCACACATAGACCAATAGCCTGAGGCCAACTGGCATGTAAGAGTACAGGTAGTCCTCAACTTATGACCACAATGGAGCCCAAAATCTTTGTTACTAAGTGAGACACTTGTTAAGTGAGTTTTGCCCCATTTTACAACTTTTCTTGCCACAGGTTAAGTGAATCTCTGCAGTTGTTAAACCAGTAATGCAGTAGTGAAGTCCCCATTGACTTCCCCATTGACTTCGCTGGTCAGAAGGTTGTCAAAGGGGATCACATGACCCCGGGACACTGCAACTGTCATAACTACAAGTCAGTTGCCAAGCCATGTGTATTTTGATCACATGACCATGGTTGCAAAGATTGTAAATATGAAAAGCGGTCATAAGTCACTTTTTTTTAGTGATGTTGTAACTTCGAACAGTCACTCAACTAGCAGTTGTAAGTTGAGGACTACTTGTAGAAGATCAGCTGAAATCAGGCCACGCTCGGAGAGGGATAAAAACCCTCGGAGGTTCCTGGACACTCCCGTTGCACCCGAGACAGGAACAGACACAACAACTTACACTGGGAGATCAGTGACCTGTGGCGTCCCAGCTCCCGTGGACGTCTTCTGGACCCCTGGGCCAACGAGGAGGAGGAGGAGGAGGCGTCAGTGGCGTCAGTTCTGGAGAACAGCGACAAAGGGAAGGCAGCGGATTTGAGGCGCCGTCTGAGCACATCTCTACAAACCAAAACGGAGAGCATGGAGCCGAAAACCATGGTGCCTAGGGCTGCAAACTTCCATACCTTCATCTTAGACCCAGTCAGGACATTGGAAATCTGGAAGACAGTCAAAAGCAACAGGCTTAATTCCACCTGTCCTCCCACATCTGCAAAATCCAAAGAAGTTGGGCCCAGGGTCTACTTTTTCTCCACCACCAATCCGTCCTGTCGAATGCAAGCTGACTTAGAGCCTGTGGCGGAGAGGCCCAGCTGTCTTCCCCGTTAGAAAACGATTCCACGTTTGCAGGACACCTGACTAATAAGGACTTGTTTCATTTTCCCGGGCTGTGTACCCTTTCACCCCAACTGAAGTGCTCCGCCTTTCGCAACACCTGTGTGTTTCATGCCCTCAGTCCTTGCACATGATTGCTTGATTGCTACAGGGTTTACCTAACTGCTGAAAAATACCTATATATATATGTATATGTATATGTGTGTGTGTGTGTGTGTGTATATATATATATATATATATATATATATATATATATATATGTGTGTGTAGATCTTTGGTCATTCGGGTTTTTTCCCACGTACATACAAACACCCGCGAAAACCTCAGAAAACATATATATATATATATATATATATATATATATATATATATATATATGTATGTATGTATGTATGTATGTATGTATGTATGTATGTATGTGACGCAGTGGCTCAGTGGGTTAGGACGCTGAGCTTGTCGATCAGATGGTCGGCAGTTTGGCGGGTCGAATCCCGAGTGCCGCGTAACAGAGTGAGCGCCTGTTACTCATCCCAGCTTCTGCCAACCTAGCAGTTCGAAAGCACGTAAAAATGCAAGTAGAAAAATAGGGACCAGTACGGTGGGAAGGTAACAGTGCTCCGTGCGCCTTTGGTGTCTAGTCATGCCGGCCACATGACCACGGAGACGTCCTCGGACAAGCGCTGGCTCTTTGGCTTTGAAACGAAGATGAGCACCAGCCCCTAGAGTTGGAAACTACTAGCACACATGTGCGTGGAATAATGCTGAGGTCATGTGATCATCATCTGTAACCTTCCCAACTGGCTTCCAATAAGTAAAGTCAATGGGAGAAACCAGATTTGTTTAATGACTGCAGGACTCACTGAAGCACCGGCCCCTAGAGTCGGAAACGACTAGCACGCATGTGCAGGGGAACCTTTACCTTTATACCTTTACCTTTTATATATATATATATATATATATATATATATATATATATATATATATATATATATATATATATATATATATATATAATCAGAAGCCAGTCAGGAAGGTTACAAATGATGATCACCTCAGCATTATTCCAACCATCATAAATACATGCCAGTTGCCAAGCGCCGAAATTTTGATCATGTGACCACCGGGATGCTGCCACCGTCATAAATGTAAATGCCAGTCAAAAGTCACTTTTTTCAGTGCCTTTGTAACTTCAAATGATCACTAAACAAATGATTATAAGTTGAGTGCTATCTGCAATTTAGTTTGATTTTTAAAAATAATATTTTAAAAAAAACTCCAATCAGATAATATTTTCCCAACCTAACAGATGAATTTTGTATCACCTTATCCAAATGCACATAGTTTTGCACTGTTAACATTCCCCTGTTTTGTAAGTGGTTTTCCTTAGTACCCTATGTTGTAGGTCTGCGGGAAAGTTATGCAGCCCATGCTTCGTGGGGCAAGGGACAACTTGGTGTGGCCAACTGGGGGCGAGCAGTTGGAGGAGGCCCCCTTGCTACCACCAAGTCATCTCTGTCAATTCACTGCCACTAAGTCATTGCAGGACAACTCAACACAGGCAATTTGTTGAGAGGACAACTCGCAGGGAGTGTCACAATGGAGAGCCGGGTGGGCGGGTGGGCAAGCGATTGGGTGGGTGGGCAGAATGAACATCAGCAGTGGCAGCAGCTGGGGGCTTCCCATTTTCACACTGCTATGAACAAGGAGATACATTCGGTTTTGCAGCTACTAAGATTGTTGGCTGAGCAGGGACAAAAACAGCCAGGGAAGTGATTGAAGCCTGGGAAACAGGCCCCTCGTCAGTCAACAGGAGTGCTGACTTACCACCAGCTCATCAACTACTTAGAAGGTGAGAGCTGGGCAGCACAAGCAAACAACAGCCAGCAACTTAAAAACTAGCATCAATACACCCCAAAGGTGTCTTAAAAGCCACATACAACAGGCGCCATGTAACTACCACATCTTCAAAAGCACACCCTCTGCTAGAAAGAAGTTCCACCAAGATAGGCCCCAGAACAATAATAATAATAATAATAATAAATAAATAAATAATAATAAAACCTTTATTGTCAAAGTACAACATGTGTACATTGAGATTAGCTGAGCCTCCCCCCGTGCTCTCACCCCCCAACACACAGTGACAACAAACCCTCCATCCTACCACACCATGTGAACCAACTACACTACACACTGGCCTCCCAAGTCAATTCTGCATAAGTTCACAGAGATTATGTCCCATTTAAAAGCCTAACAGCCCACGGAAAGCTCAGAAGACAAGCTGGTGCCTGGTGCCTGACCCATATTGGATCCTGCATGTTCACTTTCCCCACCGCCATCACTTCTATTGCTTCCGTGCTGAGCTCCGGGGCGTTCAGGGTTTGGGCCATTTGGCGGTGGTGGTAGCGGGCAGGGGGTGTGACAGGGAGGAGGTGGTGGCTGGGAGCTTCCTGTGGGGGATGTGAAAATGGGAAGCCCCTAGCCGCAGCCACCACTGTACGTTCTGCCCACCTGCTCGGTCACTTGCATGCCCAGCTCTCCATCCAGGTGCCTCTTTCGTACGTTGAGTTGTCCCGCAACAACTTGGTGGCACTAGACCCTGCTTCTATGCCGCTGGGAGTCGGGCGGCATAGAAATTTAATGAACGATTCTTATTGTGATTATTCACAGACTTTTCACGGCGTCTTTGTACCCAGCAACAATGCCATTTTCCCACCAAAAATGCAGTTCTGCATTTCCCAGACAGACGCATTCCTCTTCCCCTCCTTTCCAACTTGAGCATAAAATTCAGAAGAGGATTAAGTCTGGCGTAACGTGGGCCACAATGGAAAGTCTGAAGACACTGCATAAGAATTAAAAACCTGGTCTCCATCATCACGATGGTCGCAATGAAAATTATCCATGGTGAGGGAAGAGGGAAGGGACCATCTTCACGACATAGGCAATCCTTGACTTACGATCACAATCAAAACTAGAATTTCCATTGCTAAGCAAGACAGTTGTTTCCAGGTGTCAAGGTTTTATTAGTTTGTCAGAACAGTTTAATATTTTGAAAGCAAGGCAGTGCCTGGTTTTATGACTCCTTCACCATGATTGCTAAGAGAATCACTGCAGCCGCTAAGCAAATTGTCTGGTTGTTACTGTAAACAAACCCAGCTTCCACCAATGACTTTGCTCGTCAGACGCCAGCTGGGAAGGTCATAAAAAGGTGATCATGTGACACCGTGACGCTGCAATCATTATAAATATGCACTACGTTGGGTGCAAAGTGCCTGAATTTTGATTATGTGGCCAAGGGGAATGCTACGACTGTCATAAGTGTGAGGCCTGGTCATAATCCACTTTTTCCAGTGCTGCTGTAACTTTGAACAGTTGCCAAATGAACGGTTGCTAAAGTCAAGGACTACAATGTGCATTAAAAGCAAAAAAAAAAACCCACATCTCTATTTATGCAGAGGATAAATTATTCTTCCTGGTCAAGAGAGGTGGTGGCGCCGTGGTTAGCATGTGGTACTGCAGGTGCCCACTGCCAGGAGTTCGATCCTGACCGGCTCAAGGTTGACTCAGCCTTCCGTCCATCCGAGGTCAGTAAAATGACGACCCAGATTGTTGGGGGCAAATAGGCTGACTCTGTAAATGGCTTAGAGAGGGCTGTGGAAGTGCTGTGAAGCAGTATATAAGTCTAAGTGCTAGTTGTAAGTGGGAAGGAAGGAAGGAAGGAAGGAAGGAAGGAAGGAAGGAAGGAAGGAAGGAAGGAAGGGAGGGAGGGAGGGAGGGAGGGAGGGAGGGAGGGAGGGAGGGAGGGAGGAAGGAAGGAAGGAAGGAAGGAAGGAAGGAAGGAAGGAAGGAAGGAAGGAAGGAAGGAAGGAAGGGCAAGCCATGGTAGTGCAGTGGTTAGAGTGCAGCATTGCAGGCTAATTCTGCCCACTGTCAGCAGTTTGATCCTGACCGTCTCAAGGTTGACTCAGCGTTCCGTCCTTCCCAGGTTGGTAAAATGAGGGCCCAGATTGTTGGGCGAAACAGGCTGACTCTGTAAACTACTTAGAGAGGGCTGTAAAGCGCTGCAAGGTGTATAAATCTAAATGCTATTATAAGCTCCTTTGGGGTACTGGCAAAAATTGCTGCATAGGCTAGAACAGGGGTCCCCAACCCACCCATCTGTGGACCAGCACCGGGTCGCGGTGTGCCAGAAACCGGGTCCCGCAAAGAAGTGAAGCCCCATCCGCGGGATGCGGGAAGCACGGAAAACCACGTTCCCTCTGGTCCACAAAAAAAAAACCCCTCTCTTTTTGGAATGGGTCCCTGGTGCCCAAAAGATTCCTGTCTCAGCACTGTCCTTCATTGACTTTGCCTTCTGCGATGCCCCAGGATGCCAATGTGTGAAGCCCAAAATAACTCATCTCTGGGCTTCCCAAACCTGCGTTCATGCACACGCTTGCACCCAGCCGACATGGTGGCTCTTCTGCCGCCCTCCTCCTCCAGAATTATCTTGGCATAAAAAGCAAGAAAATCCTCAAGTTCCAAAGAAGGGTGAGCAAACTAAACACACACACACACACACACCCGCTCTTACATTTCTGACGCGCTCCTGCTATCACCAGCACAGCCTCTTCCCCCCCCACCACACACACACTCTTTGCACACCAACTTGTTACCCCGAAGACCAGCTGGGATACGTTTCAAGTAAGGTCTTAATTTCATATTTTTTGTTTTAAATGGCTTGTATATTCGTCCGTGGGGTAGACACAAGGCTGAGCCACACGCAGAAACAAAACACAAGGCGACAAAAGCTCTCTGTTTTGTTTTTTTAAAAAATAATATATCGGTATTTAAGTTGGGTCAGTCCCTTTCGGAGCCTTTCCAGAGGGGTCAGGGGTGAGGGAGGGGAGACAGGGTCAGCCACAGGTTTCATGGGGAGCTGCTCTTCGGGGTCCACCTCTGTCTGCCCGCTGAAGGACCCACGTCCCACTCTCCAAGGACAGCTGGACAAATGGCCACCACTTGGCAGGGGCTAAAGCAAGTTGACCCCTTTCCTCCTTGCGTCCTCTGAGCAAGGTTCCCAGCAGGAGCAAAGCAAATTCCCAGCTCCCCTTGCATATTCTGCCCTCAAATTCCCTGTAATTCCCATGTCTAGCCCTGATGACGTTCCCTAGTTGGGTCATGAAACGTCTGCGAGAAAACAAGCAAGTTCAGAGAGCACCCAGGACTCCACAGTTCTCCTACTACTACTACTACTACTACTACTACTACTCTCCACAAACCTCGCTCCCTTCTAGCTCTGATGATGTGACCTAGTTAGATAATGAAACCTCTGCATGAAAACTACCAAGCTCAGAGAGCACCAAGGACCCCACAGTTTTCCTCCTCCTCCTCCTCCTCCTGGCAAATTCCTTCTAGCACTGATGATGTTACCTAGTTGGATCATGAAACGCCTGCAAAACCACAGTTCAACCGTACGCTACAAATATTCCCTTCTTTTGGGACAAGTATTATATTCTTTTAATGGTTTTTGTTTTTAAAATTTTCAAATCCCTACTCAGAGTCACTTGGTAAGACGGAGGGCTGCTCAAATTGCATTCCCTGAAAGACAGAAATATTCTTGCCGAATTCTCCGGCCACAAAGGGCGGGCAGAGCCACAAATTCTCCCCAAAGCACCAGAGGGAAGGACGAGAAACAAAGGATGGAATCTGACCAAGGAGAGAAGCAACCTGGAATTAAGGCGAAACTTCCTGACAGGGAAGACAATCAACCTGAGCCTTGGTGGAGCAGTGGGCTAATGCCTCCTTAAGTAACACCAGCTGCCTGCAATTAGTGCAGGTTCGAGTCCCACCAGGCTCAAGGTTGACTCAGCCTTCCATCCTTCCGAGGTAGGTAAAATGAGGACCCAGATTGTTGGGGGGCAATAGGCTGACTTTGTAATAATGCCGCTTGGGGTGTGTGTGAAAGCCCTAATAAGCAGGCATATACATAGAATGAAGGCTACTGCTAAGCTTGTAAGCCGCCCTGAGTCTTCGGAGAAGGGCGGGATATAAATGGAATTAATAAAAAAAACCAGTGGAACAGCTCGCCACCAGAAATCATGGGCGCTCCATCGCTGGACGTTTTTAAAAAGAGACTGGACAATCACCTGTCTGAGATGGTATAGGTTCTCCTGCTTGAGCAGGGGGCTAGACTAGAAGACCTCCAAGGTCCCTTCCAGCTCTATTCTATTCTATTCAGTTCCTGCGCTGGGGGAGGAAGGAACCAGCCCCCGAGAAACATGGCGGGCCTTTTAGCTCCTGCGCCTGAGCTAGAAAACCAGCGGTCCTTGCTTAATGAAGTTGCTTAAAGTTACGACGACACCCCACCCCGCAAGAGCTACTGTGGTCACCATATGAGCCGTGGTGGCACCGTGATTAGAATGCAGCATTGCAGGCTAATTCTGCCCACTGTCAGCAGTTCGATCCTCTCACCAGCTCAAGCTTGACTCAGCCTTTCGTCCTTCTGAGGTCGGTAAAAGGAGGACCCAGATTGTCGGGGGCAAAGAGGCTGACTCTGTAAACCGCTTAGAGAGGGCTCTGAAGCGGTATATAAGTCTAAGCGCTGTTGCTATTCTCTCCCTCCCTCTCTCCTTCCTTCACGCCCTTTCTCTTTCTACCTTTCTTTTCTTTCCTTCCTTCTACCCTCTCCTTCCTTCCCTTTCCCCCCCATTTCTTTCTTTCTCTCCTGCCCTCTCCATCTCTTCTTTCCCTTCTCTTTTTCTCTCCCTCTTCTTTCCTCTCCTCCCTCCCTCCCTCCTTTTTTTCTCCTTTTCTTTCTCTTCTTTCCTTCCTTCCTCTTGTAAGAGACCTGGTGGCGCCGTGGTTAGAATGCAGCGTTGCAGGCTGACTCTGCCCACAGCCAGGAAGTTCGATCCTGACCGGCTCAAGGTCGACTCAGCCTTCCACCCTTCTGAGGTCACTAAAATGAGGACCCAGATTGTTGGGGGGCAAAGAGGCTGACTCTGTAATCCACTTAGGGGGGGGCTGTAAAGCACTGTGAAGCGGTATATTGCTATTGCTATGACTGTATTTCAGCGCCTTTACGGCCAGCGTTCCGTGGTCATGTGGCCACGATTTACAATGTCTTGGGGTTGTTGTGGGGGTTTTCTGTTTTGCCAGATTCTAAGCAAATGTTAAGCGATACGTGCCTGCGTTTAACAACCACCATTTTCACCCCAAAAAATAACATCGTACAATCGAGTCTGATCACATGGACAACGGTCATGACTTGGGATGGAGATTCTGAGCGCCATTTAGGGTTGTTAAGTCGAGGCCTACCCATAACTATCCCAGCTGGCCCTACCTTGCAGGCCTGTTGCAAAGATGCTATTTAAGCTCTTCTCCAAAGCCCCTGAAGGCAGGACAAGAAGCAACGGATGGAAACTAATCAAGGAGAAAAGCAACCTAGAACTAAGGAGAAACTTCCTGACAGTTAGAACAACTAACCAGTGGAACAACCTGCCTCCAAAAGCTGTGAATGCTCCAACACTGGAGGTTTTTAAGAAGAGACTGGACAGCCATTTGCCTGAAATGGTATAAGGTTTCCTGCCTGAGCAGGGGGTTGGACTAGATGACCTCCAAGGTCCCTTTCAACATTATTATGATGATGAGGATGAGGAGGAGGAGGAGGAGGAGGAGGAGGAGGAGGATATTGCTCACGAAACGTAAAAACACTCGGAAAGGGTTTTATTTTGGCTCTTTTCTTTTCTTTTTTTTTCCTTTTTAAAAATGAGCGCTCTGGTTCCTTTCTTCCCCAATCTGCTACTTGAAGGGGAAATGGCTTTTCCGCTTTAATGCACTCTGACATATTGTTTCCTGCCCTGGGGGTTATTCAAGGAAGCATTTTGATGTGCTTCAATTGCTTAGAATTCATGAGCTCAGCCCTCCTCCCCTCCCCCCCCACCCCCCCACCCCCACCCCCGGATTTAGCCTTGAGGAGAGAAGATGGAGTGAAGAGAAGACAGCTAACTCCTTTATGCCCAAATGTGGCACATCTTCCTCCGAGGTGCTGAATTCAAATCCCCGGAAGACAGACTCGAGCTGAAGGGTAAGAGAATCCAATAAATCAATCAGAATAGATCTAGAAGGGATCTCAGAGGTCTCCTAGTCCAACCACACCAAGCCCACCTGCCATTTCAGACAAGTAGCTGTCTAGTCTCTTCAAATGTTGGAGCATCCACAACCTCTGGTGGCAGGCTGTTCCACTGGCTAACTGTCCTCACTGTCAGGAAGTTTCTCCTCAATTCCAGGTTGCCTCTCACTTTGATCAGTTTCCAACCATTGTTTCTTGGCAGGATTCGAAGACGCAGAAGCCAGCTGCAAAGACCAGCAGAATGCCCAAGGTTGGAAGGCTGCACAAATTTGACATCAAGAAACCAGAAGGATGGCCCTCGTACCTGTCCCAGGTCGAAAACGTCCTTCAGGCAAACCAGGTTGCAGAGGACGGACTGAAGGCTGCCACACTGCTCTGTGTGTGCGGCCCAGCAACGTTCGATCTGGCTGAAAACCTGTTCACGGCCACGCCACTGGAATCTGTGTCCTACGCCAAACTGAAGAAGAAGCTCGGAGAACACTTCCAGCCGAAAATGTCGGTGATTGCTTGGCACTACGCCTTCGAGCAAGGAATACAGCAGCCGGGAGAGACCGCATCCAAATACATCGCGGCCTTGAGGCAGGCCACACGCTTCTGTCGATTTTCAGACATCGAAGAGCGACTTCAAAACCAGCTCGTCTGCGGCCTCCGCAACAGAGAGCTGCAGCAAAAACTTTTTACAAGAGACGTCCTGTCATTCACAGATGCCCAGAATGAGGTTATGGCAGACGAAGCTGCTGGTGGAACCGTCCGAACAATCTGGTCCGCCAAAACAACACTATGCAAAGAAGCCATCCACCACAAGGACGCCGAACTCATTGAGGAATCAGAAGAAGATGCCGAAGTCGACAAGCTACACAAACAGCCCAACACACAGCACCGCAGCAGCAAGCAACAAGAGACTCCTTACAAGGCAGATCTCTTACCTAGATGTCCAGGTTGTGGCAGCTGCCACCAACGCTCGGACTGCAGGTTCTGGTCAGCCACATGGTGGGCCTGCAGCAAAACTGGCCACATCACAGAAGTATGCAGAGGTCGCCAGAGGGACCGGCCATCAAAGCGCCAGTCGGAAGATCCGACCAGGAGAGGTACCGGGGCCCTGGGGCTGTCCAGCATGGGGTTTTGTGCAAGCTGCAGAAGTGTCTGCCATACCGGGGCCCAACGCCCCCTCAGACCCAAATTTAAACTTCAGGTGGAGCTGCAAGGTGTCCCCTGTAAAATGGAGCTGGACACAGGCTCAGCCGTTTCCATTATTTTTCTGGACACATTTAATTTCGTGTGCAGTCGCAGTAGAAAATGGGCCAAGCTAAGGCCCTCTGACATACTTTTAACAGATTTTCAAAATGCTAAAGTCACAGAAGGGTGAAGCTACCTTGGCCGTTAAATTTAAAGGATTTTTTGGGCACCTGGATGTCATAGTAGTAGGGGGCCAGAGGACGAGCCTAATTGGGCTCGATTGGTTTGATGCATTAGGCATCCAAGTAACCGGTATGAACTGGACACAAGTTGCGAGTTTAGCATCAGTTTGCAAGGACTTCGCAGACGTATTTGATTCAGCCCTAGGAACTTACACAGGCCCGCCTATAACATTCAAGTTAAACCCCAACGTAGTCCCCATTAGGATTAAGCCTCGCAGGGTTCCCTTTGCCCTCAAACACAAAATTGACACGGAAATAGACAAACTTGTTGAACAGGGCGTTTTGCAACCAGTAGATGGTGGGGAGTGGGAAACTCCTATTGTAACACCACTTAAGGCCAATGGGGAAATTAGAATATGCGCAGACTACAAATGCACAATTAATAAGGCCCTTAAGCAACACGCATATCCTGTCCCTGTGGTGAGCCACATCTTGGCATCTTTGCAAGGGGGCGCCATTTTTGCGAAGTTAGATTTGGCACAGGCCTATCAGCAACTGCCGGTTGATGAGGCCACGGCTACAGCTCAGACGATCGTGACTCACAGGGGGGCTTTCAAAATGAAGTAATTGCAATTTGGGGTTAGTGTGGCCCCAGGCATTTTTCAGGGAATCATGGAACGCTCGCTTAAAGGCATTCCAGGTGTTTGCCCTTATTTTGATGATGTGCTTATTGCTGGAGAATCCACAGAGGTGTTAGCTTGCAGGCTCAGAGCCTACAGAGGCTGCGTGAAGCAGGCCTCAAACTGAAAAAGAGCAAATGCAGTATTGGGGTTTCTTCAACCGAATTTTTGGGATTTCACATTGATGCTAACGGCATCCACCCAGCTGAGTCCAAAGTGAAGGCCATTCAAATGGCACCTAGCCCTAGATCAAAAGGAGAGCTACAAGCATTCTTGGGCCTCCTCAACTTCTACCACGCATTCCTGCCTAACAAGGCCGCAATAGCGGAGCCCCTTCACAGGGTCTTAGATAAAAAAGCTTCATGGAAATGGACCAGCGTTCACGAGGAAAGTTTTCAAAACCTGAAGGCACTTTTGTCAGTCAGCTCTACTGTCGCTCATTTCAGGGAGTCTAAACCAGTCTGTTTGGCATGTAATGCGTCTCCATACGGGGTGGGGGCAGTCTTGAGTCATTTAGAGAAAAATGGAACACAAGTCCCTATTGCATTTTATTCAAGGACACTGTCCTCTGCTGAGCGTAATTACGCTCAAATAGACAAAGAGGCCTTAGCCATTGTAGCGGGAGTTAAAAAAATTCCATGACTACTTATATGGCAGGGACTTCACAGTCTTCACAGACCACAAACCACTACTGGGACTCTTTACCACAGACAAACAAATACCCCACATACTTTCCCCAAGAATGTTGAGGTGGTCTATTTTCCTATCAGCTTATACGTTTAAGCTGGTTCACAAACCTGGCAAAGAATTGGGCCATGCTGATGGCCTGAGCAGACTCCCACTGCCACTAATCGAACCAGATCTGGCCCCTGCAGCCAGAATCCTATCCATTCAGGACTTGCCAGAATTTCCCCTCCATGCAGGGGACATAGCTGCAGAAACAGCAGCCGATAAAACACTAAGTAGAGTGCTTTCATGGGTACATACACGGTGGTTAGATAAAAGCCCAGACTGAATTTCAGAGTTATTTAGCAAGAAGACATAAGCTATCAGCTCACAAGGGTTGTATCCTATGGGGGAACAGGGTCATAATTCCCACTTCACTGAGAGATAGAGTTTTACAGTCACTACATGAAGGCCATCCAGGTATTGTCCGTATGAAAGCTTTAGCTAGAAGCTACTTATGGTGGCCTGGATTAGACAAGGCCATTGAGGCACAAGTGCATGGATGTTATACATGCCAGCAATCAAGGCCTGAAATGCCACACACTCCAGTTCATAGGGGGGAGGAAACACACACTCCCTGGTCTAGAATTCACATAGACTTCGCTGGGCCCTTTCAGGGACAGCTCTTCCTTATAGTGGTAGACAGCCACTCCAAATGGTTTGAAGTAATTCCAGTTACAAACATGACTACTGCTAGGACCATCCAGGTGCTTAGAAAACTCTTTGCCATGCATGGGTTGCCTGATGTCTTAGTATCAGACAATGGGGCCCAGTTTACTGCAGCTGAATTTCAGGCTTTCCTGAGAGCAAATCTCATCAGACACGCAACGTCGGCCCTGTTTCATCCGTCCAGTAATGGTCAAGCTGAACGCATGGTAAGGACCACAAAGGAGTCACTGAAGCGTATAGTGACTGGAGACTGGCATCACAGATTGGCAGATTTTTTACTTTGCCAGCATTCCACGCCCTGCACTGCTACTGGGAAAAGCCCGGCAGAACTACGTTGGGGGAGGCACCTGATCACAAAACTGGACAGGTTGCATCCAGATAGAGTGGCAGCAGAAGCCTTTCGACCAAAACCCCCGAGGGGGCTGCAAGTGGGCGATGGGGTGTGGGCCAGAAACTATGGGCATGGGAATCTGTGGGCTCCTGGTAAAATTACTAAAGTGTCTGGCCCCCTCTCTTACGAACTGGGGCTGGAGGGAGGACGAGTTGTCAGACACCACATTGATCAACTCAGAAAGTGGTTTCCAGAACGGCCACTAAGCGAGGACTGCATCATAAGTCCCTCCCAAGGTCCCCAAACTGGCAGTCAAGCCGGCCCACGCATAGACTCTGAAGACTCTAACAGCACAAGTTATGAGGAGTTGGCCGTAGAGGAGGGGAGTCCGGAAGTGCAACATGGGTCCCCTGACGGAGCAAGCCAACCTGACTTTCACAACCGCTGTGCTAACTCTGCTGAACAAACTGACTCTGGTGTGGGCCAACCTGGAGAGGCCAGCCAGAGAGCACCAAATCCTTCTGACTCAATTGCATTAAAGGACACTGGTCTGCCCGGCCCGGCGGATAAGCTGGTAGACCAGAAAGTGAATGGTTCCCTCAAGCGTTCCACAAGGGCACGCAAGCCTCCTGCTTATTTAGCAGATAATGTGACAAAATAAAGAGCTATAATGTTGTATGTACTTTGACCTATGAGACTGTACCAAAAAATAATGGAGCTATAATGTTGTTAAGTGTGTTATCATACTGTTAATTTGGATCCTATTGTTAAATCTTGTAAACTGTATTGCTGTAATCACTTTTGTTGTTGCTATGATGTTGTTCATTCTAAGAGGGGAGGGTTGTAATGTATTGGGCTTGAGTGTAACACCAGTGATAAGCTGGAGCTAGCTAACGGCTCCCAGCAACTCAGACACCCCATCTCCAGTGCTGCTATTGGCTGCCCCTAGGCGGCAATAGGTTGCTTTAAACCTATTGGCTGCCGCCTAGGGGCCAGGCTATAAATTGCTGCAGCTGCAGCCCAGTTCCCCAGTTCAGATCCTGCAAACAAATAAACATGATCATTGCTGAACTCACTCGCCTCGTCTTCATCCCTGTGCAACAAACCCTCTACACAACAGCTGGCTTTTTTAAAAACGTGACTACAAATAGCCTTTTGAGATTCTCCATCTGATATTTAGGCAGAGAAATTTGGTGGAAAAGCTGCCTGATTTCCTACCTAGGGGAGGCACCTTCCCTAACACACTCATGAATGCAAAACTTGGCCTTGGTTGGTTCAAGACACCCACCCACCCATACATACCACTTCAGAAGATGGTTCTCACCTCTGGGCTTCCTTCCTTCACTTCTTTTTTTTCCCCACAATAACCCTGCAAGGTAGGCTGGGCTGAGAGAGAAAGACTGATGTAAATTCACTTTTGTGCCTAAGGCAGGACTAGAACTCACCCTCTCCTACTCATTGGCCCAAAGTCATCAAGTCAGCTTTCATGCCTAAGGCGGGACTAGAACTCACCCTCTCCTGGTGACTGGCCCAAGTCACCCAGCTGGCTTCCATGCCTAAGGCGGGACTATAACTCACTGTCTCCTGGTAATTGGCCCAAAATCTCCCTGCTGGCTTTTGTAGCTAAAGTGAGACTAGAACTCACTGTCTCCTGGTTATTGACCCAAAGCAGTGGTGGGATTCAGCCGGTTCGCACCACTTCGGCAGAACCGGTAGCTAATTTTTTATTGCCCAGGCCCAGAACGGACTTCCGGAAGCGGCATCCACACAGAGAACCAGTTGCTCACCTATTTGAATCCCAGCACTGGCCCAAAGTCATGGCTGAATCGGGACTAGAACTCACTGTCTCCTGGTAATTGGCCCAAAGTATCCCTGCTGGCTTTTATGGCTAAGGTGAGACTAGAACTCACCGTCTCCCGGTGATCGGCCCAAAGTCATGTCTAAGGGGGGGACTAGAACTCACTGTCTCCTGGTAATTGGCCCAATATCAACCAGCTGGCTTTCATGCCAACGCGGAACTAGAATTCACCATCTCCCGGTGATTGACCTAAAGTCCCTTAACCAGATTTTGTGCCTAAGACAAAACCAGGATTCGCATTCTCCTGGTGAGTTCGTGCCTCAGGCTGGGACTAGAACTAAGGAACCTAGGTTCTAAGCCGGCCCCTGACCCACGCCGTCCTAACTTCCAGCGGTCACTAAACGAGGCAGTCGGGAAGTGAGATCTACCTCTACAATAAAGCAAGACACAAGCAATTGTTATTATTTCCAAAACTCAAGGAGGCTGAGTCTGGCAGCAGAGCGGAAAGTGTTGACGGATCTGTTTTTTCAATTACGTTTCCCCCCCCCACACACACACACACACAAACACCCACCCCTGTCCTGTACCCATCTGTCTGTTAAGGAGACATTGTCAAGATGTTTAGGAAAAGGCCAGGATTAGAAAGCTTGAAGACATTTTGCAAAACGGAGTGGGGGGAGGAGGAGGGGGGGACGGGATCTCCGGCAGAAAAAAAAACAGAACAGGCTGGCTGGCTCACTCTTTCTCTCCAAGCCCCCCCCCCGCACGTCCCCATTTTTTTTAAATTTCCAGTGTGTAAGTAAAAACAGTTGTTCTTGTGGGCACCAAGGAACCCCTGCGAAGGTTCTCAAGCGTACTTGGGGAGCTGGGGGGGGCAATATCGGGAGATAGGGAGGGGGAAAGGAGAAGAAAAGGATACAATTCCATGTTTACTAAATTCTAACTGAGTTTATTAAAAGGTTATTTCTAAGCAAGATTGCATCCTAACTTTTTGTATACTAGGAGAAGCAGATTAAAAATTCCACAGTTTTATTTAATCTTGTAGCTTTAGACGCCTAAATGTATATCCCACATACATACAGCGCCCGACCTTCGCTCCTTCCGACGGGATCTAAAGACTTACTTGTTTGAACAAGCCGCCCTGGCCTGATGGGTTTGGGTTTTATTATTGTTTTAATGTTTTAAATGTATTTTAACTTATTGTTCTGAAATACTGGGCTCTTTGTTTAATCCATTCTTAATTTTTGTATTTCTGTATTTTACTATTTATTGCCCTGTTCACCACCCTGAGTCCTTCGGGAGAAGGGCGGTATACAAATAAAATTATTATTATTATTATTATTATTATTATTATTATTATTATTATTATTATTATTATTATTATTATTATTATTATTATTATTATTATTATTATTCTTCTCGCCAGCAAGACCGAATTCATCCCATCCAGCCGGTTCCCCAGTCTAGCAACATAAACCGCCCCTTGGGCAGCGTTCCCCTTCCGACTGGGAATTTAAAAGGACGACTTTATCCCCATGTATAATTTCCCTTTTTGCAATGGGTCCTTCACGGAAGACAGAATAAACAGAGTTGGAAGCAACCTTTGGGGTCCTCTAGTCCAACCCCCTGCTCAGGGAGGAAACCCTAGACCATTTCAGACAAATGGCTGTCCGGTCTCTTCTTAAAAGCCTCCAGTGATGGAGCACCCACAACCTCTGGAGGCCAGCTGCTCCACTGGTTAATTGTTCTCACTGTCAGGGAGTTTCTCCTTAGTTCTAGGTTGCTCCTCTCCTTGATCTGTTTCCATCTGTTGCTTCTTGTTCTGCCTTCAGGGGGGTTTGGAACATAAATTGCCCCCCCCCTCTTCTTTGTGGCAGCCCCTCAAATACTGGGAACGCCGCTATCATGTCCCCCCTTTTCTCCTCCTTTTCTCTCGACTGGCCATACCCAAATCCTGCAACCGTTCTTCATATGTTTGTGTCTCCAGGCCTTTAATCATCCAAAGTCTCAACATCTTTTTTTTTTGTAATGTGGTGACCAAAACTGGATGCACCTGGATCCAGGTGTGGCCTTACTAAGGCTTTATAAAGCGGTACTAAGACTTCAATCTGGGGTCCTCATTTCGCTAAGCGGTTTACAGCATCAGCATCTTTGCCCCCAACAATCTGGGCTCTGATTTTACTGACCTGGGAAGGATGCAAGGCAACCTAATCAGGATCGAACTCCTGGCAGTGAGCAGTGAGTTAGCCTGCAATAGATTTTTTGCAATACAAAAAATCCTAGTGGACGATCCCTTAAACGTGAGCCAGGCCTGTGCTGCAGCAGCCAAAAAAACCAATACAATCCTGGGTTGCATAAACAGAGGCATAGAATCAAAATCAGGTGACGTTACTAGTGCCGCTTTACAAGGCCTTGGTAAGGCTACACCTGGAATACGGCATCCAGGTTTGGCCACCACATTACAAAAAAAAAGATGTTGACACTCTAGAAAGAGTGCAGAGAAGAGCAACAAAGATGACCAGGGCTAAAACATTAGAACAGTTGCTGGAATTGGGTCTGTCCAGTTTAATGAAGAGAAGGACGAGGGGAGACATGATAGCAGCCTTCCAATATCTCAGGGGCTGCCCCAAAGAAGAGGGGGGGTCCACCGATTCTCCACAGTTTATGAATCAACCTTAGTAACGGTCATAAGTGTGAGTCAGATGCCAAAGCATGATCATGGGGATGCTGCAAAGGTCATGAGTATGAAAAAACAGCCAGGAGTCACATTGTTCAATGCCGTTGTAATTTTGAAATGTCGCTAAATGAATTAAACTAAAGGATTTTTTTTTCCATTTTCTCTGGATCGGATGAAAGGTAGCCTTCGGCGTAGAAGAGTCCATTTAGTGATCATTCAAAGTTACAACGGCATTGAAAAAAGTGACTCATGGCCATTTTTCATACACACACACACACACACACACACACACACAGAGAGTATTGGCTTTCCTGCTTGAGCAGGGGGTTGGACTAGAAGACCTCCAAGGTCCCTTCCAACTCTGCTATTCTATTCCATTCCGTTCCGTTCCGTTCTGTTCTATGCTGCTCTATTTCTAGTCTGTTCTGTTCTGTTCTGTTCTGTTCTGTTCATTTCCACTCCGTTCTATGCTATGCTATGCTATGCTTTGATTTGAAGCAATCTTTCTGAATGGCTAGTAATCAAACATATGCATATGTATGTGTATGTATGTGCATACACGTATGGGTATGTTGATAGATATAGATATAGGTGTAGACATATATTAATGCATAGTACAGTATAATAATATAGTACCACTTTATAAAGCCTTAGTAAGGCCACACCTGGAATCCTGCATCCTGTTTTGGTCACACCGTTACAAAAAAGATGTCGAGACTCTAGAAAGAGTGCAGAGAAGAGCAACAAAGATGATTGGGGGACGGGAGGCTAAAACATATAGGGAACGGTTGCTGGAATTGGGTATGTGTAGTTTAATGAAGAGAAGGGTAAGGGGTGACATGATAGCAGTGTTCCAATATCTAAGGGGCTGCCCCAAAGAAGAGGGAGTCAAGCTATTCTCCAAAGTGCCCGAAGGCAGGACAAGAAGCAACGGATGGAAACTAGTCAAGGAGAGAAGCAACCTAGAACTAAGGAGAAACTTCCTGACAGTGAGAACAATTCACCAGTGGAACAACCTGCCTCCAGAAGCTGTGAATGCTCCAACACGGGAAGTTTTTAAGAAGAGACTGGACAGCCTTTTGTCCGAAATGGTACAGGGTTTCCTGCCTGAGCAGGGGGTTGGACTAGATGACCTCCAAGGTCCCTTCCAACCTTATTATTATTATTACTATTAAAACATGCAAAGAACAACTGCAGGACTTGGGTTTGGCTAGTCTAAAGAAAAGAAGGACCAGGGGAGACAGGATAGCACCGTTCCGGTATCTGAGGGGCTGCCACAAAGAGGAAGGGCCAGGGGAGTCAGCCTATTCTCCAAAGCACCCGAAGGCCAGATAAGAAACAAGGGATGGAAACGAATCAAGGAGAGAAGCAACCTGGAACTAAGGAGAAACCTCCTGACGGTGAGGACAGTCAACCAGGGGAACAGAAGTTGCCTCCAGAAATCGTGGGCGCTCCATCACTGGAGGCTTTTAAGAAGAGGCTGGTGGTCCACTCGTCTGAAATGGAACAGGGTGTCTTGCTTGAGCAGGGGGTTGGACTAGAAGACCCCTGAGGTCCCTCCTAGTTCTGTCCTGTGTCAAGCAATAATATTCGAGCGAGCATTTGCCAGTGTATTAGGACTTTTAAGGCAAACAATGCCTCAGAGTCGCTTGGAAAGCCCATAGGTCGGAATCTTGACATCCTGATGGACTGACACGTTCCTGGGATGCCTTCAAAGGCAGCCCCATGCCCAGCGCATGGCAGTAGCCCAGCCGAGTGCAGATCAAGGCGTCCCACAGCTGGAGCTGGGATGCCAAACATCAGCAGCAGCAGCAGCTCCGGCTTTAAGGGAGAAGATGGACCAGCCCTTCCAGGCCCCGTCTTGTCTGAACTTGGCCCTCCCGTTGGAGCGCTGCGCCCAAAAAAGACACTCAGGTCTTTGTCCGATTCCGCCAAGACATACATTGCTTTTTTTTTTTGGTCCTGACATGGAAGATAATTACGGTATTTCCTTCTCGCTACCCCCCACCCCCACCCCTCACCCCCTCCTCGGATAACTCTGAATCTCCTCCAGCAAAATGCAGAGCGAAAGAAAGCCCGTGTTGTTTGCGTGATGGATTGTTTGGCGGCAGGTTCCCGTCAACAAATTGTCTTCGGGTGGGGTGGGGGGGAGGCAAAGCTGGAAGAGACACGTCCCATCCCGCCCCCCCCCCGAAGGTGGAAGGAGCCAGCCAGGCCCACCTCCCTTGCGTTTATCTTGGCCAACCTGAAAGGATTCAGCTCGAGAGGGAAATTATGATTTATCTCCCATATCCGCTGGGCAAAAGTTGGTAAGAGCCTCTTGGCAGATCTGGGCGAAGGAGGCTTGCCAACCCCCGCCCCCACCCCTTTTATTTCTTGAATGGAGACGGGGTCCCCACGCACCCCAAAAGTCGTGCAGGCGTGTCCCAAAGGGAAGAAGGAAGAGTCTCTTCCTCGCTCAGGCCTCCCCAAGAAAGACACCCGAGATGGACACAGAATAAAAACACTGGAAGATTTTTAAGAAGAGACTGGACCGCCATTTGTCTGAAATGGTAGAGTCTTTCCTGCCTGAGCAGGGGGTTGGACTAGAAGACCTCCAAGGTCCCTTCCAACTCTGTTATTCTATTCTGTTCTGTTCTGTTCCGTTCTATTCTATTCTATGTTCTGTTCTAGTTCTGAATTCTATTCTCTTCTCTTCTCTATTTTTATTCTATTTTATTTCTATTTCTATTCTATTCTATATTCTGTTCTATATTCTATTCTCTTCTAATTCTGAATTCTGTTCTATTCTATTCTATATTTATTCTAATTCTGAATTCTCTTCTCTTCTCTTCTATTCTGTATTTCTATTCTATTTTATTTTTATTTCTATTCTATTCTATTCTATTCTATTCTATTCTATTCTATTCTATTCTATTCTATATTCTATTCTATTCTAATTCTGAATTCTCCTCTTCTCTTCTATTCTGTATTTCTATTCTATTTTATTTCTATTCTATTCTATTCTATTCTATATTCTATATTCTAAATTCTATATTCTAAATTCTATATTCTATATTCTATATTCTATATTCTATATTCTATATTCTAAATTCTATATTCTATATTCTATATTCTATATTCTATATTCTATTCTAATTCTGAATTCTATTCTATTCTATTCTATTCTATTCTATTCTATTCTATTCTATTCTATTCTAATTCTGAATTCTATTCTATTCTATTCTATTCTATTCTATTCTATTCTATTCTATTCTATTCTATTCTATATCAAATTTTCTGCTCCAAATCCACTCCAGCTTCTTCTGGTTTTATGAATCTCTCTGGGCTGCCTTGTTGGTTGGAATAGAAGGAAAGATGCGAGGAAAAATATTACTCGCAGGTACTACCTACTCAACTTGCGTTTCTATTCTGTTTTTTATGGCACTGGTTTGGGTAGGTTGGACAAATCTGTTCTTAATCATCTCCCAAAAGCCTACATTCCCAGTACACACACTGTAATTAATGGGAAAGAGGCACGGTGAGTGGATAAGGAAGGGGAAATCCACACACCCCCTTTTTTCCTGGCCTGGAGAAGCTCGCCCGGTTGCATCCCCGCCTGCTCGCCCCAGGTTGCCACGGACGGCTGGTAAGAGGAGAGCCTGGGTGGGATTTGGAAGGGCCTGAACGCGGATGATACAAGGGCACACCTGGAATCCTGCATCAGTTTGGGCCACCAGGATACAAAAAAGATGTCGAGACTTTGGAAAAAGGGCAGAGAAGAGCAACAAAGATGATCAGGGGCCTGGAGGCTAAAACCTAGGAAGAGCGGATGTGGGAACTGGGCAGGGCTAATCTAGTGAAGAGAAGGACCAGGGGAGACATGATAACCGTCTTCCAGTATTTGAGAGGCTGCCATGGAGGGGAGGAGGAACGTCCACCTATTTTGCAAAGCACCTGAAGGCCAGACAAGGAACAGTGGACGGAAACTGATCAAGGAGAGATTCAACCTGGAAATAAGGAGACATTTCCTGACAGTGAGGACAATCAACCAGTGGAACAGAAGTTGCCTTCAGAAGTTGTAGGAGCTCCATCACTGGAGGCTTTCAAGAAGAGAATCTGTCAGAAATGGTCCCTGGTTGGGGGGGGTTGGACTAGATGACCTACAAGGTCCCTTCCAACTCTGTTATTCTGATTCTGATAGCAGTCTTCCAGTATCTGAGGGGCTTCTCCAACTCAGGGGCTGCCAATATCTCAGGGGCTGCCCCAAAGAAGAGGCAGTCAAGCTATTCTCCAAGGCACCTGAAGGCAGGACAAGAAGCAACAGATGGAAACTAGTCAAGGAGAGAAGCAACCTAGAACTAAGGAGAAACTTCCTGACAGTTAGAACAATTAACCAGTGGAACTCCTTGCCTCCAGAAGCTGTGGATGCTCCAACACTGGAAGTTTTTAAGAAGAGACTGGACAGCCATTTGCCTGAAATGGTATAAGGTTTCCTGCCTGAGTTGGACTAGATGACCTCCAAGGTCCCTTCCAACTTTTTTATCATTATCATTATCATTATCATTATCATTATTTTATTTATTTATTTATTTATTTATTTTCCGAAGACCCAGAAGGGAAGACAAGAAAACAACAGATGGAAACCGATTAAGGAGAGAAGCAACCTGGAATTAAGGAGAAACTTCGTGACAGCGAGAACAATTAACCAGTGGAACAGCTGCTTTCAGGGGTTGGACTAGAAGACCTCCAAGGTCCCTTCCAACTCTGCTATCCTGAGGGGTGTGTGTGTGTGTGTGTGCTGTGTGTTTGTGTGTGTAGGTATATTTATTCTTGTGAACATGCAGTCCCTCTGGGAGACCTAATTTAATTAACTCTTTGTTTGCAGACCTTATCCTTTGATATGTGGATAAGGGCCAGGTAACTTATTTTGGGGAGGGTTAGGGTTTGAGGTAGTTTGCTAATTTTAATTGATTACCTTCGTTTCAGCTCGATTACCTCATGGGGATTCTCAGACCATTGTGGATTCTGTTAATATTTTCAGAGAAGATGGAAACAGTATAAAGGATAAAATATATTTGGATGTAAAACTTCTCACGTCTGGGTTCATAGACCAAGGAGCAGACACACACCCCCATCCTCCCCCGCCTCTGCTCCTCCAGGGACCATCTCTGGCCAAGGAGCGAGCAAGCAAATGTAGGCGTGCCACGGAAAGCCAGCCAAGCTAGCCCCCACCCCACCCCCACCCCCGGAAAACCTCCCATGTTATAAATGGTCAAGTGATAAAAAAAAATTTAAAAAAAAAATTGCAAAGCCCCAGGAACCAACTCAAGCAGATGCAGAAGAAAGAAAGAAAGAAAGAAAGAAAGAAAGAAAGAAAGAAAGAAAGAAAGAAAGAAAGAAAGAAAGAAAGAAAGAAAGAAAGAGGGAGGGAGGGAGGGAGGGAGGGAGGGAGGGAGGAGGAGGAGGAGGAAGGAAGGAAGGATGGAAGGAAGGAAGAAAGAAAGAAGGGAGGGAGGGAGGGAGGGAGGGAGGGAGGGAGGGAGGGAGGAGAAGGAAGGAAGGAAGGAAGGAAGGAAGGAAGGAGGGAGGGAGGGAGGGAGGGAGGGAGGGAGGGAGGGAGGGAAACAGAACTATTGGGGGGGGCAGACAGGCAGGGAGAGGCGCAAAGGTCACCCCGAGAAATGGACAGAGGAAAAAAAAACCATTTGGGATGCAGATTCCACCAGCTGAAAATAAGAGACTGGAAGGCTTAGGAAAAAAACTGGAAAAATTGGGGGGTGGGGGGTGGTAAATGAGTTATTTTTTGGTTGTTTTTTTTCCAAATGGCTTTAGAAACCCTGTTTTCCCCCCCCAAATTTTTCCAGGCCTTCCCATCTCTAGCTGGAAATTACAGCAGGCATATTTTAAGCCTGGGGGTGGGGGGTGGGGGTGGGGAAGGGATGCTTGAAGCCTGGAATTGCCATCCAGGGGTCCCTGAAGACCCCCTCCATCATCCTGAGCTCCCCCATCTCCCAGATGAGAGGACGGGCATCTGGAAGCCCCACCCAACTGGGGGAAGAGGGACCCCCCCATTTCCGGGGATGGAAACGGACCCTGCCCGAAAGACACTCCTGCAAGCCGTTGCCTCTGCATGCTGTCAAACATGCTGCAGGTGAGAAAGACGCGTGAAGGTGGGTAGTGGGGAGACCAACATCTTACGGGCAAAATATTCACCTAGAAACACACGCGCGCACACGCACACACACACACACACACACACACACACCTGTGCGGCTTCATTTCTGTACTTGACCCGCTGCACCGCTTGCAGAGACATTTTCCACCCCTCCCCCCCACAAGGGCAGCCATGTTTAGGGGCATCGGCAGACTTTTTGCTTCGGGGGGGGGGGCCTCGAACAAGCCAGCATGGATGCGAAAGCAGAGAAACCTGGTTCGCAAACGGTCAGAGCGGAAGAGGGTCACGCTTAGCCTCCCTCTGCCCCTCCAAGTGCCTGGACGGCTATGGGTGAATCCAGCCCCTTTTCTCTACCCATCCATCTGGGACACCGCCACCACCCCTAATCCCCAGCCAGGACTGGCCTTTGGGCAGCTGGGGATTATGGAAAGCTGGACAGCTCAACCACGCACATTTTAAGGGCCCCTGATTTGGGAGGGCTGGGCTAACCCGAGGGGGGGGAGAACCTAGAACTCGGGACCCTTGGGTGCCACCCTAAGCCTGGCCCAGGACCGCTGCCAGGCTGGGGGTCGGGGGGGGGGAAGAGACAAAAACCCAAGAGAAGCAGCCTGCATTGACTCTACTTTTAAAAAAATTTGGTGCCCTGCAAGGACGTAACCGAGAAAGCAGCCGGGGCTGGCAAGGAGGCTGGAGCCCAAGCAGCCCTCCCCCCTCCCTTGAAAGCCTGATACCCAAGGCCACCCACCCCCCACCCCATCTTTTCAAGGAGGCTGGCATCCTTGCTAGGAAATTCCTTTGTTGACTTGCAGGATATTGATGTAAAGCCTTCAACACCGTCCACCCTCTCCCTGGCACCTGGGCACCTGGGCACACCGGGGCTGCCAAAGCACGGTGCCAGGGGAGGTTTGCCAACGCAGGTCTCAACCAGACACCCCGAAGCTTGCACAAGCTGAATGGCACCGCTGGAATCCAGCTGGCACAGCCCAGGCCAATGGCTCTCGGCAGCTGGTCCTGGGTGTTGCACATTCTAGCTGATCGCTTGATGGGATTGATCCAGCTGCCCGACGCGAACACAGCCACTCTGGGAATGGCTGGCCACAAGCCGCGGGGAAAAGAACACGTCTCGTTAGAAACCAGAGACTGCCAAAGAGGTGACCAGGATTCGCACTCGTGCCCCCTTCGTCCCGACCCCAACCCCAAGGGGAAAACAAAACCCCAGGTTGTTTTTTTAAAATGTCTTTCTGAAGATCGATACAATCAAACCAGGAGACGGCGAGTTCTAGTCCCACCTTAGGCACGAAAGCCAGCTGATTGACTTTGGGCCAATCACCAGGAGATGGTGAATTCTAGTCCCGCCTTCAGAATGAAAGCCAGCTGGGTGACTTTGGGCCAATCACTGGGAGATGGTAAGCTCTAGTCCCGCCTTCAGAATGAAAGCCAGCTGGGTGACTTTGGGCCAATCACCGGGAGACAGTGAGTTCTAGTCCCACCTTAGGCATGAAAGCAAATGGGTGACTTTGGGCCAATCACTGGGAGACGGTGAGTTCTATTCCAGGCTTCAGAATGAAAGCTGGCTGGGTGACTTTGGGCCAATCACCAGCAGATGGTGAGTTCTAGTCCCGCCTTCAGAATGAAAGCCGGCTGGGTGACTTTGGGCCAATCACCAGGAGATGGTGAGTTCTAGTCCTACATTAGACACAAAAGCATGGCTTCAGGGCAAAAGGTAATCACAAGACTCTGGGACGCTACAGCCGTCATAAATTTTGAGCCAGTTGCCATGATCACATGAGCACATGGATGCTGCCACAGTCGTACGAGTGAAAAATAGTCATGAATTGCTTTTTCAGGATGGTTGTAAGTTTGAATCATCGCTAAATGAATGGTTGTAAGTCAAGGACTGCCTGTATACCTGGTGCCAAACTCCCTATGCTACCTGAAATTAAATACCAGAAATTAAACATTAAAAGAGCTGATTTTAACAAACTCAGAGAGAGCCTAAGCAAAATTCCATGGATGAAAATCGTAAAGGGGAAAACAACTCAAGATGCGTGGGAAACTCTGAAAAATATGATCATAAAAGCCCAGACCAGCACAATACCACTGAAAAAGAAAAAAAAACCAAGAAATTCAAGAAGAAACCTACACGATTGCACAAAGATCTCTCTGATAAACCCAAAGACAAAAAGGTGCAAAAAATGGAAAGAGGGACACATAAATAAGGAAGAGAATCTGCAAAGATGAAGTCAGGAAAGCAAAGGCTCAGAATGAACAAAGACTGGCAACGAAAGTCAAAGGTAATAAAAAGAAGTTTCTTTTCACATATAAATAACAAGAAAAAAAAAATCAAGGAAGCTGTCAGTCCACTAAAGACGGCAAGGAAGTAACAGGCAGCAGAGAGAAAGCAGAGCTGCTTAACTCATTCTTTGCATCAGTCTTCACACAAAAACATAACTGTAAAAGACAGACCAGTAATAAAAATCAAAAGAAGTGTTGTGATTCAGGGTCAGCCTGTGGGTTCGGCAGTTGGGTCGGACGACTCAGAGGAGGAGGAGGGGGGTGTTGAAGAGCTTTCTGATGATGGCCTTGAGGCTCCGCAGAGCCCTCAGCCGGGCCCCTCCCACCTGGTCACGACGGAGACCCAGCTGTGTGAGCCTGACAGCGTGGATGAAGATGACCCACAGCTGGCCCTGTTCAAGGACGCCCGACGCAGGAGGCAGTCAATCAGGAGTAAACAGAGGAAGGCAATGGGGCACCTCGGAAGGAGGCAGAGAGAGGCCATGCCCTGAACTGTATTTAAGGGGAATGTGTGGGAGGGCTGGTTTGCTGAAGGCAACCGCTTGGATACAGTAGTTCCTGTTTCATAGCTCCTGTTTCATGGTTGGTGTCTTGTCTTGCTCTGTTTTATGTTAATAAATTTGGCAGGCTTTATTCCAGCCTCTTGCCATTTGTAAAGGGGTTGTCCCTGCTTTTGCTGCAGGGCCGGTAGCAGGCTGGTACAGAACAGGAAGCAAGAACATGGTAAGAGAACATCTGTCTGACCTTGACGAATATAAATCACCGGGACCTGACAGATTACATCCCAGAGTTCTGAAGGAGCTGGCAGATATTATCTCAGAACCATTACTGAATCATATCTTTCAAAAAATCTTGGAGCATCGGAGAACTAGCAGAGGATTGGAAAAAGAGCTGATGTGGTTCCCATCTTCAAAAAAAAGGGGGTGGGGGTGGGGAACAGATCCAGGAAATTATAAACCAATCAGCCTAACATCAGTACCTTGGAAGATACCAGAAAAAATAACAATTAAAAAAAACACAGATCTGTGAACATCTAGAAACAAATAAAGTTATAATTAATTAAAAGCCAGCATGGATTTGTTAAAAATAAATCATGCCAAACCAATCTTATTTCATTCTTTGATAAAGTGACTAAAAACTAGTAGACCAGCGAAATGCTGTGGACCTAGTATACTTAGATTTCAGTAAGGCATTTGACAAGGTAGACCACACCCTAAAGGTAAAAGGTAAAGGTTCCCCCCCACATGCGTGCTAGTCGTTTCCGACTCTAGGGGCCAGTGCTCATCTCCGTTTCAAAGCCGAAGAGCCAGCGCTTGTCCCAGGACGTCTCCGTGGTCATGTGGCCGGCATGACTAGACGCCAAAGGCGCACGGAACACTGTTCCCTTCCCACCGGAGTGGTCCCTATTTTTCTACTTGCATTTTTACGTGCTTTCAAACTGCTAGGTTGGCAGAAGCTGGGACGAGTAACAGTCGCTCACTCTGCTACGCGGCACTCGGGATTCGACCCGCCAAACTGCCGACCTTCTGATCGACACACCCTACTCCTTGGCAAAATAGAAGAAGGTGGAATAGACAACATCACCACCGGATGGATCTGTAGCTGGCTGGCAAACCTTACTCAAGAGAGTAGCCCTCAATGGTACTACATCCACATGGAGGGAAGTCAGCAGGGGGTCCCACAAGGCTCCGTCTTAGGCCCAGTAAACTCTTCAATATCTCCATTAATGACTTAGATGAGGGAATAGAAGGGGAACACATCAAATTTGCGGAGGACACTAAGCTGGCGGGCGTAGCCAGCACCCCAGAAGACGCGCTCAGGATCCAAAAAGATCTTGACAAACTTGTAAACAATGGGCCCTAGCCAACAAAATGAAATGTAATGAGGAGAAAAGCAAAGTTTTACACCTGGGCAGCAAAAACCCAAAGGGACAAGTCCAGGGGTAGGCAACCTCGGCTCTTTTATGACTCATGGACTTCAACTCCCAGAATTCCTGAGTCTGCTGAGTCAGGAATTCTGGGAGTTGAAGTCCATGAGTCATAAAAGAGCCGAGGTTGCCTACCCCTGGATTAGGCGAAACCTGGCTCCAAAACAGTAACTGTGAGAGGGACCTTGGAATCCTGGAGGACGATCCCTTAAAAATGAATTGGTCATAGGGTTTCCCCGCCTGAGCAGGGGGGCTGGACTAGACGACCTCCAAGGTCCCTTCCTTCCAACTCGCTTATTCTGTTAGCAACACGACTGTTGAGGGAATCTGACTTCCCCATTGACTTTGTGGGTCATAAATGAGTCAATTGCCAAGCGTTTGAATTTTGACTCACCCGACCCCGGGGATGTTGCAACGGTTGTAAATGTTGGGGGGTGGGGGAAAAACCGGTCATAACTCACTTTTTTCAGGGCCCCTGTTACTTTGAATGGTCACTGCGCAAACGATTGTAAGTTGAGGATTAATTACTTGTATCTGTGTGCTCACTAAGGGCCAGCAGTGACTTCCTGGTCTCTCACCAATCAATTAAGTTAATTACAGCTTCAAAGCACACACCACCAGAGTCGGCTGTTAAAGTTTAACAGATTTGTTCTTCCCTGTGTTTACTCTCTCATGATTTTGGGGTTGTTGTGTTGTTTTTTTTAATTCTCGGAAAGCTGATCTGGAAATAAACCCATTCCCTCCCAAAGGAGCAAAGAAAGTATAGGGGAACTACACAGGATTTCCCCCCCACACACACACACACACGCACTCACACTCTTCAAGGCACCCATTTTAACTTCCAAAGTCATGAACTGCTTGGGGATGGGGGGGGGGAGGAGAAATCTCTCTCTTTTCTTTTCTTTTTTTGTTCCTTTCCTTTCCTTTCCTTTTCCAAAGCCAGATCCAAGTCTTTGCAAAGTCCTTGGCCTGTTGAAGCCAAGAGGAGTGAAATCTCCCTTTGATCCTCTTCCCATCACCTCCGTCCTCCACCGAGCTTTAAATAACTCGCATTTTCTACGATCCACGGTCTGCTTTCTTCCCCCCCCCCGCCGTAGAAAAATTAAATGTCATATTTTAAACCCTGCATCATACATGGACCGCTTTCCTCCTGCCTTCTGTGCCAGAGAATTTATATGTATGCAAAGGTCAGGCAAAGGTGGGGAACAGAATGAAAGGCGGCAGATAAATGGAGGAAATGAATATTATTTCACAAACATAGATTTGCAGGTCCTGTGGGCACTGCCGATACTAAGCCGTCGTCCGTTTAGGATCGGCTTCTGGGAGTTGTAGTCTCCGGACCCAACTTGTAGGGATTTGATTCTCACCTTATGGTCCCTTCCAGAAACGAGTTAAGGGTCCTCAAGACTCTGAATAAATAGCAGATTCAAATTGAAAGCAGAGAGAGAGAGATGGGAAGAGGGAGGGAGGGAGGGAGGGAGGGAGGGAGGGAGGGAGGGAGGGAGGGAGGGAGGGAGGGAGGAAGGAAGGAAGGAAGGAAGGAAGGAAGGAAGGAAGGAAGGAAGGAAGGAAAGAAGGAAGGAAGGAAGGAAGGAAGGAAGGAAGGAAGGAAGATGGGAAAGAGGGAGGGAGGGAGGAAGGACACAGATGGGAGTGAAAGAAGGATGCAGGGAAGGGAAGATGTGGGACGGGAAGGGAGGAAGGGAGGAAGGGAAGGGGTGGGATGGGAAGGGAGGAAGGAAGGACGGAAGTGAGGAAGGGAAGTGGTGAGAAGGGAAGGGAGGAAGGAAGGAAGGAAGTGAGGAAGGGAAGGGGTGGGGTGGGAAGGGAAGGGAAGGGAGGAAGGAAGGAAGTGAGGAAGGGAAGGGGTGGGACGGGAAGGGAGGAAGGATGCGGTGAAGGGAAGGGAGGGTGGAAAGGGAAGGAAGGAAGGAAGGAACTGAGGGAGGGAGGGAGCGAGGGAGGAAAGAAGGATGCAGGGAAGGGAAGGGGTGGGACAGGAAGGAAGGAAGGAAGGAAGTGAGGAAGGATGCTTGATCCATCCAGCCCAAAGGATGCTTGAAATATTCCTCTCAGAGAAGGATTTCCCCGTGCTGGGACACACACACCCCCACCCAGCTTGGAGGCCTCCAGACTGAAACCCCCCCCCCCCCCGCTTCCTTGCATTGCGTGACCATTCCCAGACGGACTTTGCGCAAAGCTTTCAAGCGCCGCACCTGCCGTGGGGAGAGAGAGGGAGGAGGAGGAGGAGGCGTCGTCCAGGGGGCTTCTGCAGCCCCCAGGCCAGGGGCAGAGCCAAGCCCAGAGCCAGGCCAGACCCCCCCCCCGTCCCCTTGAGCCCTCCCTCTCCTTTTCCCGCCCGGGGCCCGAGGATCAGAGGCGGGGACCACGCGGAGACCCTCTTTCACCTCTCCGGCTTGGCCTTTTGCGCCCCAGAGGCCGGCAGGAAGCGCTGCGGGGGGGGGGGGGATTTTTCTAATTTCCCGCTGCTTCCATCCACCCCCTTCCCTGCCGGGACCCAAGGTCGGAAAAGTCAGGCGGAGCAGCCTAAAGAAAGCGCGCCCGTTTGGGCAGAGGAGCGCGCAAACCCCGCGCTCGGCGAAGGGAGCGTCGCGAAGGAAAAGGAAAGCCGGCGGGGACCCAGAAGAAGCCTCTCCGGCCAAGCTGGAAAACACGACCCTGCGGATCCAAAGAAAGAAAACTGGAGATTTATTTATTTGTTTCTTTTTCAAAACTAGAAAACCGCCCGGAACGGATGGACAGGTGTTTCTCTCTCTCTCTCTCTCTCTCTCTCTCTCTCTCTCTCTCTCTCTCTCTCTCTCTCTGTGTTGGGGGGGGGCGTTCCAAGGCCCACTGAAAGCGAAGCCCCCACAAAGGGAAGCTCAAGGCTCTTTGGGGGGAAATGAGGCCCTCACTTTTTTTTTTTTTTTTTTTTTGCAATTTAAGGACGAAATTCCCCCTCCTGCCCTTTTCTTCTTTCCTTCCTTCCTTCTTCCCTCCCTCCCTCCTGCCCGCCTTCCTTCTTTCCTTCCTTCCTTCTTTCCTTCCTACCTTCCTCGACCTCTAATATCATCTGTACTCAAGGCTCAGCAGGGCAAGTGGCTCCAACTCCCCCTTCTTAAGACTTGGATTCCAGGACCCATCATCCCGTTCCAGGGTCACGAGAACCAAGCGGCAAACCTCTAGCCCAGGGGTGTCAAACTCAATTTCATGGAGGGCCGCATCAGCATTGCAGTTGCCCTCAGGGGGCCAGGTGGGTATGGCCTGGGTGGGCGTGGCCTACTGGCTGGGCGTGGCTAGATTGCATATGGCCTACTGGGTGGGCGTGGCTAGAGTGCTTATGGCCTACTGGGTGGGCGTGGCCAGCTCTACATCATTCGCCTCAAGGGTGCCTATGGGGGCCTGGGCAGGAGTGGGACAGATCTGGGGGTCTCTGGCAGGAGGAGGGTCTCTGGGCCAGGGCCAAGGCAGTGGGGGCCGTTCCCTCACTGGTTCCAGGATGGCTTCGCGAGCCACATGAAACCACTTTGCGGGCCGGATTTGGCCCCCGGGGCTTGTGTTTGACATGTCTGCTCTAGCCCCTTTCCGACCCTTTGTGCGCCTTCTGAGCTTGGCCGGGAGTCCTGGACAGATTGCTTGGCGTTCAGAGTTATGACGGAGCCCCTCCAGAATGGTGCTTACCTCCCAGATCTGACATTCTCACCGGCTGCCTCCAGGCACAGCCCTGCATTCGGCAGTGTATGGGGTTTTCCCCGTATCTGGTGGGGGGGGGGGAAACACCCCTTAGCAAACAATGGTTTTGCTTAATGATCTCTGCGCTCGCTTGTCCCAAAGTGGCTTTTTTTTTCAGGAGGCAACTGCAGTTCCTTGTTTTATCCTTGAAGGCGTTTCGCTTCACCTGCAAGGAGCTTCTTCGGCTCTGACCGGATGGTGGGGAATGGGAGGATTTATAGTCCTTGTAGATCAGACATGTCAAACACAAGGCCCGGGGCCCGGATCTGGCCCTCAAAGTGGTTTCATGCAGACCGCGAAGCCATCCTGGAAACAGGGAGGGAACGGCCCCCACTGCCTTGGCCCTGGCCCAGAGACCCTCCTCCTGCCAGAGACCCCCAGATCTGTCCCACTCCTGCCCAGGCCCCCATAGGCACCCTTGATGCCAACGATGTAGAGCTGGCCATGCCCACCCAGTAGGCCATACACACTCTAGCCACGCCCACCCAGTAGGCCACGCCCACCCAGGCCACACCCACCCAGCCCCCTGAGGGCAACCGCAATGCTGATGCAGCCCTCAATGAAATTGAGTTTGACAACCCTGTTTTAGATAGCTGGTCATTTGCTTCCTTTTTGGAGAGCCGTTGAGGCCACTTGGAAGTTCATCTGTGTCCTCAGGGTCACCTGAGTGGTGCACATGGGTGTGGAGCCTCCTTGGAACAACACAGTCCTTTCGGCAGTTCCAAGGATGCTCTACACCCCTTTGCACCACTCAGGTGACCCCGAGGACACAGATGAACCTCCAGGTGGCCTCAACGGCCCTCTAAAAGGATGCAAATGACCAGCTGTCTGCAAGGAGTATAAATCCTCCCCTTCCCCACCATCCGGTCAGAGCTGAAGAAGCTTCTTGGGTGAGAAGCAAAATGTCTTCAAAGGAAAAACAAAGAAAGTCCAGTTGCCTCCTGGAAAAAGCCCCTTTGGGACAACCGTGGCCTGGGTGAAGGAGAAGCTCCAAAGACATCTGTGTTAGCTTAATGACCATCACATTCCCTTTGGGACTGCTGCAAAAAAAGATTGCAGAACTGGGCCTGGTCACATGATCATCCACTTTATAAGCATCATGGCTTACAACTGTAACTGCCAAACTCAACTATGGTCATGTGGCAATTACGGTTGTAAGTAACTCTGAACTGGCAATCTGGTCTGGATTCTCACGTGCACCTGCTCCAAACTTGCTGAATCCCTCTCTTTCTCTCTCTTTCTTACACACACACACACACACACACACACACACACACACCTGGGTAGGCGTGCAGGTGAGGCAGGAACGGGTCCCTTTTTCAGAGGCCTTTCAGAAACATCCCTGACTACAAACATCCTTTGTTCTAAAAGAGCTCCCAGCTCCACATGTCTCAACCTGAACATGGCTCCCAGTTCTTCCCAGCTCTGCCTGGAAATGCTCAAACTTGAACCCAGCACTTTCTACAGGCAAACAGGAGCACCAGGACAGAGTTGAAAGGGACTTTGGAGGTCTTCCAGTCCAACCCCCTGCTCAGGCAGGAAACCCCAGACCATTTCAGACAAATGGCTGTCCAGTCTCTTCTTAAAAGCTTCCAGTGTTGGAGCATCCACAGCTTCTGGAGGCAGGTTGTTCCACTGGTTAATTATTCTAACTGTCAGGAAGTTTCTCCTTAGTTTCAGCTTGTATAGAATAGAATAGAATAGAATAGAATAGAATAGAATAGAATAGAATAGAATAGAATAGAATAGAATAGAATAGAATAGAATAGAATAACAGAATAAAATAGAATTACAGAACAGAATAATTAGAATAGAACAGAATTACAGAATAAAATAGAATTACAGAACAGAATAATTAGAATAGAATAGAATTACAGAATAAAATAGAATTACAGAACAGAATAATTAGAATAGAATAGAATAGAATAGAATTACAGAATAAAATAGAATTACAGAACAAAATAAGAGAAGAGAAGAGAAAAAGAATAGAATATAATTTAGTTCTATTCTGCGTTCCATTCTATTCTGTTCTATTCTGCATTTTATTCTATTACTATTATTCTGCTTCTCACCTCTCTCAAAAAAGGACGCCTCACTCTTGTGGCTGAATCTGCTCGCAGCCCCTCCCTCCCCGCCTGCCTCTTCCTGCTTCTGCCAGCCCCCCCTCCAATGCCCCCACATGCACACCCTTTTCATGCACCCCCGAGCACCAATCACACCCAGGCCTGCTCTAAATACGGCTGGTTTCACAGCAATAAAGCAGCAAACAAAACAGGATCCTTGAAAGGTTTCAAACATCTGTTGAACAAATGAGGAACGGCTGCTTCCAGATGTTTTCCACTAGGAGCCCCCCCCCACACCCCCAGCCCAGCCTTGGCAGTGCATCATCGCCTGATATTTGGGCAGGAGGAGGTGGCCGGCACCAGGTTGTCCCAGAGTCAGCTGCCCCCTGGCAAACGCCTCCCCCCAGGCCAAAGGGGGCCAAGCCAAGACCGCAGGGGGACACAGAAACCCTCATTTGCAGCAAAGTCCGGTTTGTGCCAGCTGCTAAGCCATGATAGGATAGCTTGATGTTTAAGGAGCTGGTCCGGGCTGAGCAGGTTGTGAGAATGGAGCCAATTGTGGCTTCTTTGTGGCTTAGCAAAATGTGTCCAGCCCCTTAATGAGAGTATGTTAATTTGAACCTCAGGCCCGTTATGCATGCAGTCCTCGAGTTAACAGCCATTCATTTATTGACCGTTCAAAGTTACAACGGGACTGAAAAAAGTGACTTACGACCGTTTTTCCCCCCTTACGACCGTTGCAGCCTCCCCGTGGTGCCATGATGTACATTCAGACCTTTGGCAACTGGCTGACATTTACGACGGTTGCGGTATGCCGGGAGTCAAGTGATCCCAGGAGATCTTAGTTGGAGTCCTGCCTTAGGCATAAAGCCAGCCGGAGAGAGATCTTGGGCCAGCCACTCTCTCTCAACCCTAGGAAGGAGGCAATGGCAAGCCACTTCTGAAAAACCTTGCTAAGGAAACTACAGGGACTTACCCAGGCAATATCCAGGGTTCAAAAACTGACTCAAAGACATCCCAAAGGTGCTTTGTTTTTTCAGGAGGCCACTGGACTTTCTTGTTTTACCTTGAAGACGTTTCTCTTCTCATCCCAGAAGCTTCTTCAGCTCTGACTGGATGGTGGGGAGTGGACAGATTTATACTCCTTGCAGACAGCTGGTCATTTGCATCCTTTTAGAGAGTCGTTGAGGCCACTTGGAGGCTTATCTCTGTGTCCTCAGGGTCACCTGAGGGGTGCAAATGGGCGTGGAGCCTTGTTGGAGCTGCCGAAAGGACTGCATTGTAGACTGGAGATGGATGACGTCTCGTGTCCCTCCCCATCTGTTGAGAGAGAGTTGTTCAGCTTTGACCTTGATGGCCTCCTTGACCCCAAAATGTGGACAGAGAGGACCGCAGGTTTGAAAGAGGGGACAAAGAGGCCGTCTGAACAGCCCTCCCTCAACAGAGGGGGAGGGATACGAGACATCATCCATCTCCAGTCCACAACACATTTCTTTTGGCAGTTCCAAGGAGGCTCCACACACCCCTTTGCACCACTCAGCTGACCCCGAGGACACGGGTAAGCCTCCAGGTGGTCTCAACGACTCTCAGAGAGAATACTAATGAGCAGATGACTGCAAGGCGTGTAAATCCTTCCCTTCCCCACCATCCAGTGGGGAGCTGAAGAAGCTTCTTGGAGAAGCGAAATGTCTTCAAATAAAAGGCTCCACACCCACTTGCACCACTCAGGTGACCCCGAGGACACAGACAAACCTCCAAGTGGCCTCAACAACTCTCTAAAAGAAGGCAAATGACCAGTTGTCTGCAAGGAGTATAAATCCTTCCCTTCCCCACCATCCAATCAGAGCTGAAAAAGCTTCATGGATGAGAAGCGAAACGTCTTCCAAGAAAAGCAAGAAAGTCCAGTTGTCTCCTGAAAAAAAAGCACCTTTGGGGACTTCCATGAGCTGGATGACAGAGAATCTCCACAGACATGGCTCATTATGCAAACATTTTCCTAAGCCATGAAAGAAAAGGCCATGCCATCACCCTAAGGTGCCTAGAACATTCATGATCAGTGGCAGTCTACCACAGACGACAGAGTGCCGTTTATTTTCTCACAATCTCAACATCTCTGCTTGGCCTCCCATTGAAAAACAGACACTGGTCTGGGCTAGGACACCAGTACAGTTTGAACTGGGCTGGGGGGGGGAGGTTGGAGAGCCCACCCTTTTCCTGAGGGTGACTGTCTTGAAGGTGTGTGTGTGTGTGTGTGTGTGTGTGTGCAAGAGCAGAAGTATTAGGACCACTTTATAAAACGTTAGTGAGGCCACACCTGGAATTCCGTGTCCAGTTTTGGTCACCAGGTTACAAAAAAAGATGTTGAGAGTTTAGAAAAAGTGCAGAGAAGAGCAACTAAGATGATCAAAGGAGACTGGAGACTAAAATATATGAAGAACAGCTGCAGGATTTGGGTTTGACCAGTCTAGAGAAAAGAAGAAATAGGGGTGACAGGATAGCAGCGTTCCAGTATCTGAGGGGCTGCCCCAAAGAAGAGGAGGGGGGGGGTCAAACTATTCTCCAAAGCACCAGAGGGCAGGACAAGAAACAATGGATGTCTCAAATGGTATAGGTTCTGCTTGAACAGGGGGCTGGACTAGAAGGCCTCCAAGGTCCCTTCCAGCTCTATTCTATTCTATTCTATTCTATTCTATTCTATTCTATTCTATTCTATTCTTTAAAAAGGTAAAGGTTCCCCCGCACATGCGTGCTAGTCGTTTCCGACTCTAGGGGCCGGTGCTCATCTCCGTTTCAAAGCCGAAGAGCCAGCGCTTGTCCGAGGACGTCTCCGTGGTCATGTGGCCGGCACGACTAGACGCCAAAGGCGCACGGAACGCTGTTACCTTCCCACCGGAGTGGTCCCTATTTTTCTACTTGCATTTTTACGTGCTTTCGAACTGCTAGGTTGGCAGAAGCTGGGACGAGTAACAGGCGCTCA
>CM044354.1:1747394-1979894 GCA_024294585.1 Vipera latastei | reverse complement strand
CGTTAACAACCAAGCTTACACAACATCATCATCATCATCTCTTGGGGGGGGCGGTGTCAACGCCCTTCCTGACCCCTGCCTCCAAATCAGCCCAGGTTTTCCAGCCCGCATCGCCCTCTTAGGATCCCCTTGTAGCCGCTCTCCACCACCTCCACCACCTTACCTGGGTCGAGGTGCAGAATTGCACTTTTGGGGAGACGAGCGAGTGCACGGGCTGAGCAATCCAGGCGTTGAAGGATTTCCTGGGAAGGAAGCAGAAGAAACCATTCACACCGGCATCCCTCTCCAATTAATGTACTTTATTTAGATCCCTTAAATTAATGTACTTTATTTAGATCCCTGCAGCTGCACACAGGAGCCAGCTGTGTGCAGCTGCAGCCAAAAAAGCCAACACAATCCTGGGTTGCATAAACAGAGGTGTAGAATCAAGATCACGCAAAGTATTTGCACCGCTTTATAAAACCCTAGTGAGGCCACACCTGGAATATTGCAGCCAATTTTGGTCACCATATCACAAAAAAGATGTTGAGAGTTTAGAAAAAGTGCAGAGAAGAGCAACTAAGATGATCAAAGGAGACTGGAGACTAAAACATACGAAGAACGGCTGCGGGACTTGTGTTTGGCTAGTCTGGAGAAAAGAAGAAATAGGGGGGACAGGATAGCAGCATTCAGGTATCTGAGCGGCTGCCACAAAGAAGAGGAGGGGGTCACGTTGTTCACCAAAGCACCAGAGGGAAGGACGAGAAACAACGGTTGGAAACTGATCAAAGTGAGAAGCAAACCTGGAATTAAGGAGAAACTTCCTGACAGTGAGGACAATTAACCAATGGAACAGCTCGCCACCAGAAGTCGGGGATGCTCCATCACTGGAGATTTTTAAGAAGAGGCTAGACAGTCACTTGTCTAAGAGGGTATAGGTTCTCCTGCTTGAGTAGGGGGCTGGACTAGATGACCTCCAAGGTCCCATTCTATTCTATTCCATTCCATTCCATTCCATTCCATTCCATTCCATTCCATTCCATTCCATTCCATTCCATTCTATTCTATTCTATTCTTCTATTCTATTCTATTTTATTCTATTCTATTTCATTCCATTCCATTCTATTCTATTTGTAGCTGGCTGACAGGCCGTACTCAGCGTGTGGTCCTCAATGGAACCGCATCTACATGGAAGGAAGTGTGTACTGGGGTGCCCCAGGGCTCTGTTCTGGGTCCGGTGCTCTTCAACACCTTCATCAACGATTTGGATGAGGGGATAGATGGGGAACATCAAATTTGCAGACAACACCAAGCTGGCAGGAATAGCCAATACTCCAGAAGATAGGCTTAAAATACAGGAGGATCTGGACAGACTCCAACACTGGGCACTATCTAACAAAATGAAATTCAGTGGTGAAAAAAGTAAGGTTCTACATTTAGGCAAGAAAACCCAAATACACAAGTATAGCATAGGTGGTACCTTGCTCAGTAGTAGTAACTGTGAGAGAGATCTCGGAGTCCTAGTAGACAATCACTTCAATATGAGCCAGCTGTGTGCTGCAGCTGCCAAAAAAGCCAACACAGTGCTAGGCTGCATTAACAGAGGGTTAGAATCAAGATCAAGTGAAGTACTAATACCACTTTACAAGGCCTTGGTAAGGCCACACCTGGAATCCTGCATCCAGTTTTGGTCACCACAATGTAAAAAAGATGTTGAGACTCTAGAAAGAGTACAGAGAAGAGCAACAAAGATGATTGGGGGACTGGAGGCTAAAACATACAAGAAAAGGTTGCTGGAATTGGGGGTGTCTAGTTTAATGAAGAGAAGGGTGAGGGGGGACATGATAGCAGCGTTCCAATATCTCAGGGGCTGCCACAAAGAAGAGGCAGTCAAGCTATCCTCCAAAGCGCCTGAAGGCAGGACAAGAAGCAACGGATGGAAACTAATCAAGGAGAGAAGCAACCTAGAACTAAGGAGAAACTTCCAGACAGTTAGAACAATTAACCAGTGGAACAACCTGCCTCCAGAGGTGGTGAATGCTCCAACACTGGAAATCTTTAAGAGGAGACTGGACAGCCATTTGCCTGAAATGGTATAAGGTTTCCTGCCTGAGCAGGGGGTTGGACTAGATGACCTCCAAGGTCCCTTCCAACTTTTATTATTATTATTATTATTAGTAGTAGTAGTAGTAGTAGTAGTAGTAGTAGTAGTAGTAGTAGTAGTACCGGTAGTATTATTCCATTCCATTCTACTCTTTGAGCAGGGAGGTAGACTAGAATGACCTCCATGGTTGCTTTCAGCTCTGTCATTCTATTACTCAAACATGCCCTAAGAAAGTCTCTGTCTCAAAGCTGGGGGGAACCAATTTCAAGACCCCACAGCCTTGGAGACCCCAGCGGAGGGCTCAGCCAGTTGCCACCCCTGGGCCTGGCCAACATGAGGCTTCTCTTGCAGTGATGAATCTCCAGAAAGATCAGGAAACACACACTTGGAAATACCTGCATCCAATTTTGGTCACCACATTACAGAAAAGATGTTGAGACTCTGGAAAGGGCAGAGAAGAGTGATCAGGGAGCTGAAGGCTAAAACACAGTGAAGAACAGTTGCAGGGATTGGGTATGTCTGTTGTTGTTAGCTGCGAAGTCGTGTCCGACCCATCGCGACCCCACGGACAACGTTCCTCCAGGCCTTCCTGTCCTCTACCATCTTCTGGAGTCCCTTTAAGCTCACGCCTCCTGCTTCAGTGACTCCATCCAGCCACCTCATTCTCTGTCGTCCCTTTCTTCTCTTGCCCTCAACCTTTCCCAGCATGAGGCTCTTCTCCAGTGAGTCCTTCCTTCTCATTAGGTGGCCAAAGGATTTGAGTTTTAGCTTCAGGATCTGGCCTTCTAAAGAGCAGTCAGGATTGATCTCCTCTGGGACTGACCGGTTTGATCGCCTTGCAGGCCAAGGGACTCGCAGGAGTCTTCTCCAGCACCAGAGTTCAAAGGACTCCATTCTTTGGTGCTCAGCCTTTCTTATGGTCCAACTTTCACTGCCATACATTGCAACTGGGAAGACCAGAGCCTTGACTATACGCACTTTTGTTGGCAGGGTGATGTCTCTGCTTTTTAGTGTGCTGTCTAGATTTGCCATGGCTTTCCTCCCCAGGAGCAAGCGTCTTTTAATTTCTTGGCTGCCATCCCCGTCTGTGGTGATCTTGGAGCCCATGGGTATGTCTAGTTTAATGAAAAGGAGGATTAGGGGAGACATGATAATAGCAGTGTTCCAGCATTGAGGGGCTACCGCAAAGAAGAGGGGGGGGTCAACTAATTTTCTAAAGCACCAGAAGACAAGAGAAGAAACAACGGATGGAAACTAATCAAGGAGAAAAGCAACCTGGAATTAAGGAGAAATTAAGGACAATTAACCAGTGGAACAGCTTGCCACCAGAGGTTGTAGGTGCTCCATCACTGGAGACTTTTAAGAAGAGACTAGACAGCCACTTGTCTGTAATGGTCTAGCGTCCCCTGCTTGAGCAGGGCGTTGGACTGGAAGACCTCCAAGGTCCCTTCCAACTCTTGTTATTCTGTGAGATTTAATGTCATTGCCTTGCAAAACGTCATCTTTGGCGCAGCATCTCCAGCTCTGCAAAAGAGGCCCAGGGGCACATTCAGAGGCCCAGGGTAATTCATCTGAGATTCCCCCACAGAGGGCTTCGCTGCTGGTGCGCCAGGGGGAAAGCCAGAACTATGCAAAACCAGGAGGGGAGCCCATTTCCCCCCATTTGCATAATAGGCTCCATCCGGCTTCCTTGGCACTGTGTTCCTTTGGCATGCTAATTCACAGCCAGGCCCATCCGCCTGGAGTGGCCAGGCCCATGTCCCAACCTTCTCATGACTCTGGAGAGGGCTGATGGGCTATGGCAGGGGTGTCAAACTCAATTTCATTGAGGGCCGTATCAGCATTGCGGTTGCCCTCAGGGGGCCGAGTGGGTATGGCCAGGGTGGGCGTGGCCTACTGGGTGGGCGTGGCTAGAGTGCGTATGGCCTACTGGGTGGGCGTGGCCAGCTCTACATCGTTCGCATCAAGGGTGCCTATGGGGGCCTGGGCAGGAGTGGGACAGATCTGAGGGTCTCTGGCAGGAGGAGGGTCTCTGGGCCAGGGCCAAGGCAGTGGGGGCCGTTCCCTCCCTGTTTCCAGGATGGCTTCGCGGTCCGCATGAAACCACTTTGCGGGCCGGATCCAGCCCCCGGGCCTTGTGTTTGACATGACTGGGCTATGGCATACCCTTAGAATAGAGAATACAGAATAACAGAGTTGGAAGGGACCGTGGAGGTCTTCTAGTCCAACCCCCTGCTCAAGCAGGGGACCCTATACCCGTGGTGGTGAACCTATGGCACGGGTGCCACAAGGGGCATGCAGAGCCCTCTCTGTAGGCACGCATGCCGTCGCCCCAGTCCTAGGCCTTCAGCTGGGTTTTATAAAACCTTTTCGCTTTAGGCTTCCGCCGCCGTGTGCAAAAAAAGAAAAAAAAGGTTCAATTTTAAGTTCTCGCTGCGGGGGGGGGAAAGATCTCGCAAAGTTGGAATTGATTGAACTTTTTAGACCCACCCAGTCTGCAGCTACCACTGCGGCCACGCCCACCCAATTGGCCACGCCCACCAGGCACCTGATGATACATAAGTGGGTTTTGGGTTGCAGTTTGGGCACTCGGTCTCTAAAAGGTTCGCCATCACTGGCCTATACCATTTCAGACAAATGGCTGTCCAGTCTCTTCTTAAAAACTTGCAGTGTTGGAGCCATTCACAGCTTCTGGAGGCAAGGAGTTCCACTGATTAATTGTTCCAACTGTCATGAAGTTTCTCCTTAGTTCCAGGTTGCTTCTCTCCTCGATCAGTTTCCATCCCTTGCTTCTTTTTCCTGCCTTCAGGTGCTTTGGAGAATAGCTTGACTCCCTCTTCTTTGTGGGCAGCCCCTGAGATACTGGAACACGGCTATCGCTTGAAAGAAAACCGGGAAGCCTGCGTTTGCGGAGTCTGTCTGGAAAGGACAAAGAGTGTTTTACTCACAGAAAATTTGCACGTGCAAACACCTGTATCCACTGTAGGAGAAGTGAGGACAGTAACAAAGAGTTAGACGTTCGGCGTAGCTGAGCTAGAAGTTAGGAATAGGGAAGGTCTGGAGCAAATCGGATGTGTGTTAGGCAACTCCTGGAGCGTCCATTAGCCAAGGCTTATGAATAGGGACGGGTAGAAACCAACAGAACCAACTGGTTACTAAAATATTGATTAGACGATATTTCTCACACAGTAGTGGCCAAAATTGTGGATACCTTTTTGGGAAAAGTGTATTTTTAAGGTTTGATGGCTAATAACACCACTTTTTTGGGGGGGAGCAGTACCATAAAATTAGATATCAATGGAAAGATAATTTAATCAATGATGTAATGCAGCAAAGTTTGTTCAATGATCTGTACTGTATTTCTGTGAAAGTAAAGGTAAAGGTAAAGGTTCCCCCGCACATGCGTGCTAGTCGTTTCCGACTCTAGGGGCCGGTGCTCATCTCCGTTTCAAAGCCGAAGAGCCAGCGCTTGTCCGAGGACGTCTCCGTGGTCATGTGGCCGGCATGACTAGACGCCAAAGGGGCACGGAACGCTGTTACCTTCCCTCCGTGGTGGTCCCTATTTTTCTACTTGCATTTTTACGTGCTTTCGAACTGCTAGGTTGGCAGAAGCTGGGATGAGTAACAGGCGCTCACTCTGCTACGCGGCACTCGGGATTCGACCCACCAAACTGCCGACCTTCTGATCGACAAGCTCAGCGTCCTAACCCACTGAGCCACCGCGTCCCTTTTATTCTGTGAAAAGTGATAGCCAAATCACCAGAAAAAGGAAGCACACCTTGCTTAGAGTTGATATCCAGTAGCTTTCCTTCATCTGATTGTAGCCAATGAGCATGAGTGTTTAGAAAGCCAATCAGGTGTCATCTTCTTTTGGCAAGGAGCCAATCAGATCCCAGTAGGATTCAGTTATTGATCTCCTGTACTGAAGCTGAGAGCAGGAGATTTGTCAGTGAATTCTGGGATCATTATCGAGTTGGTTGGGGTTGTTTTTTTTTAATTTTACTTTATTTTAATCCCATTTATGTCCTGCCCTTCTCCGAAGACTCAGGGCGGCTTACAATCTAAGCACAAATCAAATGTGCTTAGAAATAGCCTTCATTCTATGTATATGCCTGCTTATTAGGGCTTTCGGGCCCCCCACCCAAGCGGCATTATTACAAAGTCAGCTTATTGCCCCCAACAATCTGGGTCCTCATTTTACCTACCTCGGAAGGATGGAAGGCTGAGTCAACCTTGAGCCTGGTGGGACTCGAACCTGCACTAATTGCAGGCATTACTTAAGGAGGCATTAGCCCACTGCTCCACCAAGGCTCTTTTGTGTGTGTTCTTCCATTTAGTGAGGTTGTAAAACGTAATAAAATTAAAGTCATGGTGCAAAGAGTTGACCGGTTGCCCAGAAAGCGATGCAAAATAGTATTATTAAGTGAACAAGGCTACAGTTGTAAAGAAATTAGAAGAAAAATAGGTGGAAACATAACCAAAGGTGGCATTCCTACTGTACGCTTTTCCCAAAAGGTGTCCACAATTTTGGCCACTGCTGTATATCCCGCCTCGCCCCGCCGTCCACTTTAGTGAAATTGTATAAAGCTTTCTTAATCCTTTGTTCTGGGTCCTGGCATTTTGCTGGCCGGGACCCCTTTTGCCGAAGCGCTTCAATAAAAGGAAACAAAACCGTCATTCCTGCTCTTCTTCATCAGCTTCGGCCCCAGGCTCAGACCCAAATTGGGGACCCCAAGCCCTCCTCTGAACCTCAATGACAGGGCTGGGTTTTGGACTACAACTCCCTCAATCCCCTGCTGCTGGCCCAACGGGTTGGAGTCAAACATTTGCAGGACGAACCACAATTGTGGGTTGGTTGATTCTCAAACCCAAAGAACCGCCTGCCTCTCTGGTTCCTCTCTTCCAGAATCCTGCTTCAAACTGGTAAAATGCTTGGCTGCATCAACAGAGGGACAGAATCGAGACCACGTGGAGGGTTAATACCACTTTACAAGGCCTTGGTAAGGCCACACTTGGAATACGGCATACAGTTTTGGTCACCACGATGTAAAGAAAATGTTGAGACTCTAGAAAGAGTACAGAGAAGAGCAACAAAGATGATCAGGGGACTGGAGGCCAAAACATATAAAGAACAGTTGCTGGAATTGGGGGTGTCTAGTTTAATGAAGAGAAGGACGAGGGGGGACATGATAGCAGGGTTCCAGTATCTCAGGGGCTGCCCCAAAGAAGTGGGAGTCAAGCTATTCTTCAAAGCAGCTGAGGGCAGGAAAAGAAGCAATGGATGGAAACTAAGCAAAGAGAGAAGCAACCTGGAACTAAGGAGAAATTTCCTGACACTTGGAACAATTAACCAGTGGAACCACCTGCCTCCAGAAGCTGTGAATGGCTCCAACACTGGAAGTTTTCAAGAAGAGATTGGACAACCATTTGTCTGGAATGGTGAAAGGGTTTCCAGGTTGGACTAGAACAAGGCTTTTCAACCAGTGGTACGGGTACCACCTGTGGTACATCGGCACCTGGCAGGCGGTACGCGACCATCCTAGACAAGTGGTAGCGGGGGAGGGGAATGAGCTGAACCGGTGGCAGCACCGCACAAGCCTGAGCGAGAGACGGCTGGAGCTGCAGGGCTGTCGGGGCTCAGCAGAAGCACCAGGCTCAGCGCCAGGATCCAGGTGGAGCTCAGCACTGATCCCAGTGCTTCTGCTGAGCCCTGAAGAAGCGCTGATCAGCTGGAATGTGGCAGCATCTCCAGGGTCTTGTGATTTACATTCCGATGCTTAGCAACCGATTCATATTTATGACGGTCACAGTGTCCCAGGGTCATGTGAAATGACCAAAACCTGCAGCAAGGGAGGGGAATGAAAACCAAGCACCCCCACTCCACCCCCTCTGCCAATCCTCAACAGAAATGCTCACAACCATGAAAACCTCGGACAGGAGGAAGAGCGCCACCGGGCGGGCGGGCAGGTCTCTTGCTCGGCTGTGGCTTGGGGGGGCGCTTTTTCAGTGCCATTGTAACTTCGAACAGTCACTAAGCGAACTGTTGTAAGTCGAGGACTACCTGTACTTCATCACTTTTTTCCTTTTTTGGTCATCACGTTTTTAACACCTTGCTAGGCGACTGGTGGTCCTCGGATGTTGCCATATCCTAAAAGTGGTACATTGGGTGAAAAGGTTGAAAAGCCCTGGATTAGGGGACTGCCAAGTCCCTTCCAACTCTTCTCTTATTCTGTTATCCTTTTGTTATCCTCTTGTGGGGCAGAGATCGATCCAGACAGACCTCCAGACCTCAGCTGAGGCTAAGCCAGCAGGATTGGATCGGTGACATTCATCCAGATGCCTGCGCTTCCCCTTATTTCATTTCCCCCTGGTCCTCCTTGCAGTTCAGAAGTGCCCGATCCAGGAGGATAATGCACATTTGGGTCCTTGGTGGGAACAACGGTGTGCAAAACAGACACACACACACACACCATTTTTATTTTTATTTTTATTTTTTGAGCAAAGCTTTTGGCATGCCAAAGAGCCCGCCAACTTTTTGCAAGACACTTTGAACTGTAATGCAGTAAAAGTTTATATGATACACAGACACAGACCAGCAGCGCCCAACAGCCATCGAGAAGGAGCGAGCAGTTGGTGATATTTACAGCCAAAGCCCCATCCATCAGAGAGGGAAACAGAGAGAGAGAGAGAGAGAGGAGAGAGAGAAAGAGAGGAAGAGAAAGAGGGAGAATGAAAGAGAGAGGAGCGAGAAAGAGAGAAAAGGAATGAAAGACAGAGGAAAGAGAGGAGAGAGAGAGGGTGGGAGAGAAAGAGAAAGAGAGAAAGAAAGAAAAAGAATGAGAGAAAGAGAGAAAAAGGGAGAGAAAGAGAAACAGAAAGAATGAGAAAGAGAGAGAGAGGAGAGAGAGAAAGAGAGGAAGAGAAAGAGAGAGAGGAGAAAGAGGGAGAATGAAAGAGAGAGGAGCGAGAAAGAGAGAAAAGGAATGAAAGACAGAGGAAACAGAAAGAGTAAGAGAGAGAGACACAGAGAGAGGAGAGAGAGAAAGAGAGAAAAGGAATGAAAGGCAGAGGAAACAGAAAGAGTAAGAGAGAGACACAGAGAGAGGAGAGAGAGAAAGAGAGAAAAGGAATGAAAGAGAGAGGAGAGAGAAAGAGAGACAGGGTGGGAGAGAAAGAGAAAGAAAGAAAAAGAATGAGAGAAAGAGAGGAGAGAGAGAAAGGGAGAGAGAATGAAAGAGAGAGAGAGAGAAACAGAAAGAACGAGAAAGAGAGGAGAGAGAGAGGGTGGGAGAGAAAGAGAAAGAGAGAGAGAAAGAAAGAAAAAGAATGAGAGAAAGAGAAGAGAGAGAGAAAGGGAAAGAATGAAAGAGAGAGAGAGAGAAACAGAAAGAACGAGAAAGAGAGGAGAGAGAGAGGGTGGGAGAGAAAGAGAAAGAGAGAGAAAGAAAGAAAAAGAATGAGAGAAAGAGAGAAGAGAGAGAGAAAGGGAAAGAATGAAAGAGAGAGAGAGAGAAACAAAGAACGAGAAAGAGAGGAGAGAGGGTGGGAGAGAAAGAGAGAGAGAGAAAGAAAAAGAATGAGAGAAAGAGAGAAGAGAGAGAGAAAGGGAGAGAAAGAATGAAAGAGAGAAAGAGAGAAACAGAAAGAACGAGAAAGAGAGAGAGAGAGGAGAGAGAGAAAGAGAGAGAGAGAGAGAGAGAGAGGAAGGGGGAAACTTGAAAGGGAGAATAATCTTCTGATTCACCAAACCAGCCAAACTATTTTGTCCCTCGGAGACAAAAGCCTTAAACACGGTTAATAGCTTTGTTTTTCAAACCCTGGAGCTGAGCTGCAAAGCAGATCCAAAAGCCTCCTTTGCAGACTTCATTCTTGGGGTGGGGGGGAGGGGCTGGGTGTACATTTCGGGCAAGGGAATCCTGACCTCCCTCTGCCAACCATTGGATCCCACAGGTCCCACCTGCAGCTCAGGCTCACCTGGGCCGGCCCAAGGTGAATGGCAAGAGGAGAGGTGCTGAATCTTTCTCTCCTGCCTGCCTTAAGTCCCCTTCACACCTGGGGTCTCTCAACCTCAGCAACTTTAAGACCTGTGGACTTCAACTCCCAGAATTCCCCAGCCAGCCAGGCTGGCTGGGGATTTCTGGGATTTGAAGTCCAGACGTCTTAAAGTTGAGAAACACTCTTTATGCAGCATAGATGGGGGAGGGGGGGGAAACTACTGCAGAAACATATTACAGGCAGTCCTCAGCTTACAACAATCCATTTAGTGACTGTTCCAAGTTACGACGGCGCTGGAAAAAGCCATTTATGACCATTTTTCACACTCCCAACCCTTGCAGCAGTCGCGCGATTTACGTTCACGTGCTTGAGAACGGGCGCCTATTTACGGCGGTCGCCGTGTCCCCAGGAGTCGCGCGATCCCCGTTTGCGACCTCCTGACAAGCAAGGTCCATGGGGAAAACCAGATCGGCTTCACGGCCGGGTTGCTAACTGAACACCTGCAGTGATTCGCTTAACGAATGCGGCAAGGAAAGTCGTGAAATGGGGACAAAACTGGGCTCCGTTTGTGATCGCAAGCCGCGGACCACTTATACACTGAACTCAAAGGCCTTCAAATCCCAGCCCGGCCACGGGAATTGCAAGTTCCAAAGAATGACCACGGTCCAACAGACACTGTTTAAAGAAAAGGGATTTGCAAAAGCAAAATATTTTCTTTTTCCTTTTGTAATCATAAACCCTTTCTTTGTAAATAGCCAGCAGTAAGTAGCCTTTCAGGGGAGGGGAAATGCATCATTCCAGAGAAACGGAAGGAAAACAAGCTCCAGAAAATTTAGTTTATCAATTTGATAAATAAAAATGGTTAAATCCTTAGTCAGGCCACACCTGGCATGCTGCATCCAGTGTTTTGGTCACCACATTCCAAAAAAAGATATTGAGACTTTGTGGGGGGGGGAATGTGCAGAGAAGAGCAACTAAGACAATTATAAGGCCTGGAGACTAAAACATAGAAATTGGATTTAGCTAGTCTAGAGAAAAGAATAGGGGGGACATGATAGCAGCATTCCAGTATTTGAGGGGCTGCCACAAAGAAGAGGGGGGTGGGTCACGTTATTCACCAAAGCGCCAGAGGGAAGGACGAGAAACAACGGATGGAGACTAATCAAGGAGAGAAGCAACCTGGAATTAAGGAGAAACTTCCTGACAGTGAGAACAATTAACCAGTGGAACGGCTTCCTCCAGAAGTTGTGGGTGCTCCATGACTGGAGATGTTTAAACATAGACTGGACAGCCACCAGTCTGAAATGATATAGGGTCTCCTGCTTGAGCAGGGGGCTGGACTAGATGACCTCCAAGGTCCCTTCCATTATTGTTGTTGTTGTTGATGTTATTGATCATCGCACAGTCAGCCAGATGTTCAGACTGGATTTGGTATTTCTGTCTACCTATCTAGTCCTTACCAAGGACCTGGGATAGGCAGATGTGGATGTTTGATGGTATTAGAGATCTCGCCACAGGATGGAAACAGTTCCTAGTAAGGCCGCCTTTTGCAATTGACTAACGGCGAATTTGTCAATGCCGATGATGGTGTCCAAGTGGTGCTCCAGTTGTTTTGGGATTGCACCCAAGGCGCCTGTTACTATTGGTGCTACCCTTGCTTGCCTTTGCCTCAGTCTTTCTATTTCTATTTGTGGGTGTTCATATTTGGTGATCTTCTCCAGTTCTTTCTCGCCTATTCTGCTGTCTCCAGGCACTGCCATGTACTACTACTACTACTACTACTACTATTAATTATTATTATTATTATTGTTGTTGTTGTTGTTGTTGTTGTTGTTGTTGGTTGTTGTTGTTGTTGTTATTATTATTATTATTATTATTATTATTATTATTATTATTATTATTATTATTATTATTATTATTATTATTATTATTATTCTGAAATGGTAGGAGGTTGGACTAGAAGACCCCCAAGGTCCCCTCCAGCTCTGTAATTCTGTAAGGGTCTCCTGCTTGAGCAGGGGGCTGGACTAGAAGACCTCCAAGGTCCCCTCCAGCTCTATTCGGATTGATAGCGACCGGGTTCTCGTAATTTCGGGAGGCGAATTCTGAGCTCCAAGCACATCTATCCTCGGGCCCCGAAACCCTTTAACAACAACAACAACAACAATAACAACAACAACAACACACACAAAAAAAGACTAACCCAACGCTGCCTACTTTACGCCTGCGGTTTCGCGTGCACGTGTGTTTAATCTTGCTAAAATATGCGGGCAACGTCATCCCTGCTCTTCTTGCAAGTCTCCTCTGGTCGCGCATATCGGGAATCCGGGCTTCTAGTTCATTAGTTAATTAATTTAAATCTGGGAGGAATTTGCGGCAGGGATCTTTGCTCGACACAGATGTTTCTTTTTTTTTTTCCAGCCGCGTCTGGACAGCAGGGAAAAACCGGAGATCAAAGTTGGCTTGTTTGGCAGCGCAGCAGCAGCAGCAAGCGATCTGCTCCCCTTTCTCAGGAGGAGACAAACCGCGCGCCCCCCCCCCATCCAAAGGGGCTGTGCTGGTCTGCCTTCCCCCCCCCCCCACACACACACAGTCCGACCAGCACTGCCACAATTTTCGAGGAAAGGGAAGAACAAGCCGAGTGGGGAGGGAGGGAAACCCACGTGAGATCTGCAAAACTTTATTTTGCGCGGCGGAGGCAGCTGGGGGGGGGGAGGCGCGGCCCCCTCCGCCACGTTTCCGAACCCCGTTTGGTCTTCCGCCAAGCTGGGACTCCGCGCCCAGGGAGGGAATCCCCGTTGGAAAGATGCACCCCCAATCCGTCCCAGAAGGGACACACACACCCCGCCCGCCCTCCACACACCCAGGTTGGAGCGACTCGCAGGTTGCATTCAGACAACGACCCGATGCATCGGGTCACCCCGGTCCTGGCTTGCTGCTTCCACCCACCCCCCACCCACCCCCACCCACCCCCGCACCAACGCCGCGATCCGCCCGAAGGCAAAGGCGGACCCCGGAGCTTTAGCCGCCCTCTTTGAAAGGACCCGCAATCCGCACCTCGTATGAACGCAGCCACAACCACCTCCTGGAAATGCCTTTTGGGGAGGGGAGATGGGGGTCCGTGCAGAATTGTGTGTGTGTGTTTGTATGTGTGTGTGTGTGAGAGAGAGAGAGACTCTTTTCCCGAACAACTTGGACCACCGGGCAAACGGCGGGGCCCAGCGCACCGGCTCCAGATGTGCCCGGTGCGTAGAGGGGCTGTTTATTTATTTATTTATTTATTTATTATATTTTTATACCGCCCTTCTCCCGAAGGACTCAGGGCGGTGTACACGGCAATCAATATAAAAACAGAATACCAAAGTTAAAAAAAAAAACGATTAAATATAACGCCCAAATTTAAAACAATAATTAAAAAACATATTAAAACCCCTGCCCTAGCCCATCAAACCAGGTCGGGACCCTCCCCTCCGAGACGGCCTCGACCACCGCCCGCTTGCTTCCCCCTTCCCAGGAGCAAGATCGCCCCCTTACTTACCTTCTTCCCCCCGGCGGCTCCTCCGAGGCGCGCCCTCCGGCCGGGCGAACCCCGAGCGCTCAGGATCGCTTCCCGCCAGGCGCGCCGGGCAGACTCACGCCCAGGCGGGGGTCGTCATGACGCGGGGTGGGGGGGTGGGAAGGCGTCGCCTTCAGATGGCCCCCCCGGGGGAGCCGGTCCCGGCGCCCAGCCGCCGTCGCCTCCGCCGTCGCCGCGCGGGATCCAAGCCGGCTCGCCGCCCGGGCATCTTCAGCCTGGGGCTCCGCGCGGCCCGCGATCCGGGCACGGCCGGCAGCCGGCGGGGGTTGGGTGTCTCCCTTCGGGCGGCGCAGGCGAAACCAGGCGAGGTTTTTTTTTTTGGGGGGGGGGGAAGAGATTCCGCGCTGCTCGGCTCCGGATCTCCCCCCTCGCGCCGTCTTCTGGCCGCGATCCCGGCCGGGGCAGCGCAAGAGCCGGAGAGGCGCGCGGTGGTGGCAGCGGCGACGGCAGCTCTGCGCGTTTCGGGCTCCGCGGGGCAGGGTCCGCTGCCAGCCGAGAGGCGACGGGGGGGGCTGGGGGTGGGCAGGCCCCTCCTCCGTCCCACCGCTGGCCTGCGGGTGTCGGGTTTCGCCCGGGCGGAGGCTCCGGGAAGCGCCCTGCGGGAAGGGCTGGGAGGGGGGGGTCCTGTCCCGGGACGCCCCTTCCCCCGCCTGGATTCCCTCTCGGCCCTTTGCAACCCCCGCAAATGTAGCCCGGCGTGGGGGGCGGGGGGGGGGCTGGAGAACGGACTCGCGGGGAAGGTTAGGGAGAGTCTCGAGGATTCGCAGCCTGAAACCTGGTCTGATGGGTTAGGGTCGGGGTTTTAATATGTTTTAATACTGTTTTAAACTGGGCTAAATATTTAATCGTGTTTTTTTTTAAACTTTTTTTAACTTTTGTATTCCGCTTTTTTATATTTATTGCCCTGTACACCGCCCTGAGTCCTTCGGGAGAAGGGCGGTATAAAAATATAATAAAATAAAATAAATAAATAAATAAACCAAGAGCCTTGGTGGAGCAGTGGGCTAATGCCTCCTTAAGTAACACCAGCTGCCTGCAATTAGTGCAGGTTCGAGGTTGACTCAGCCTTCCATCCTTCCGAGGTAGGTAAAATGAGGACCCAGATTGTTGGGGGCAATAAGCTGACTTTGTAATAATGCCGCTTGGGGGCTGTGTGAAAGCCCTAATAAGCAGGCATATACATAGAATGAAGGCTACTGCTAAGCTTGTAAGCCGCCCTGAGTCTTCGGAGAAGGGCGGGATATAAATGTAATAAAAAAAAAAAAAAAAAAACCCCGCGCCCCCCCCTCCCTCTCCCACCCACACCTTCCAAGCCAGCAAGAGCGTGGCGAACGAACGAAGCGAAGGCTTTTTGCTCTCTCCGTTCGGTCGCGAATCGCCGGGGCTGAGCTGGATGACCTCTGGCGTCCCTTTCGGCCCGTTCTGTTGTAGATTGCCTTCTCTGATTCGGCTGCATCTCAGGATTCTGCCCTCTCGGGTGGGGGAAGGGGCAGCGCAGCCGGAGCAGTTCCAGGGAATGGAGGCTGGGCGGGAGAAAGCCCCCACCACCACACACACACACACACACACACCTCCCCAAAATGTGTTTTTTTCAGAGGCGGTTTGCGGGGAGGGGTGGGGGATAAAAAGAGGCATTTTGGAGCTACTGTGCCTTCTCTAATAGATCCACATGCCTTTCCTGACAGTGCAGAGTAACAGAATAACAAGAGTTGGAAGGGACCCTGGAGATAATAATAATAATGTTGGAAGGGACCTTGGAGGTCTTCTAGTCCAACCCCCTGCTCAAGTAGGAAGACTTTATATTATAAAAAGGATTGTCCAGTCTCTTCTTAAAAACTTACAGTGTTGCAGCACCCACAACTTCTGGAGGCAGGCTGTTCCACCGGTTAATTGTTCTCACTGTTGGGAAATTCTTCCTAAATTCCATGTTGCTTCTCTCCTTGATTAGTTTCCATCTGTTGTTTCTTGTCCTGCCCTCTGCTGCTTTGGAGAAGAGGTGGAAACACCCCCCCACACACACACACACACACCTTTCTGGCAGCCCCTTAAATAGTGGAACACTGCTATCATGTCCCAGTCCTTCTCTTCATTAAACTAGACATGCCCAATTCCAGCAACCGGTCTTCCTATGTTTTAGCCTCCAGTCCCCTAATCATCTTTGTTGCTCTTCTCTGCAAGCACGATATATTTTCATGTTGCATTGTAAAAATGGCACTTGGGATGTGCACGGGTTTTCCTTCTCACCCCAGAAGTGAATGGTAACTCCTGAGAAGGGGAAAAGGGGGGTAGGGGAGTTAAATCAATGACAATAATTGCCCCCCTCTGCAGGGCTTGTCCTTGGTTATAATGCTAAATTACTCTTTGATGTGGATCTATATTGCTGTAGGCATCCCTCGCCTGGGAGATGGACGGCCACGGGAATGTGACTGATCAATCAGTGCAGATTGTGACGTAGCCACGGCAGGCCAGGTCAAACCTAGGAACGCCAGGGATAAAAGGACAGGGGCTTTGAGGCCTACAAGCTGTGCTTGGGAAGGGCTGGATTGCTGCAATCTCTTCCAGGAGCTGCCGTGTTTCCTTGGGAAAAATCATGAGGTTCGGCATCTTTTCCAAGGAACAAATGGTTATTGTAAAGAGCCAAAGCCAGGCAAGGGTGCCCTGTGGAGGTCTATATGCAGGAGGGTGACAGGCCGTCACTACCACCCGACTCTGAGTCGGTTCACGTCCTCGGCACCTCTTGTACGGCTGCTTGCTAATCAGGAAGTTGCGGCTTCGAACGCAGGCCTCCCCAACCACTGGCAAAACTGGACTTTCAACTTTGTACACCGCCGGGTCTGTGCCAAGGGGTTTTCTTTGGTGGTGCCAGGGCTCAGCTAGGTGTGCGAAGCACCCTGGAGCATTGCTAAGGACTTTTAACCCCGCCTTATAGCAATAGCCCTTAGCGCTTGGACTTATATCCCGCTTCGCAGCCCTCTCTAAGAGGTTTACAGAGGCGGCATATGAGCCCCCAGCAATCTGGGTCCCCATTTTACCGACCTGGGAAGATTGGAGGACCGAATGAACCTTGAGCCCCATCAGAATCAGAATAGAGCTCGGAGGTCATCTAGTCCAACCCCCTGCTTAGGCAGGAAACCCTATACCATTTCAGACAAATGGCTGTCCAGTCTCTTCTTAAAAACTTCCAGTGTTGGAGCATTCAGAGCTTCTGGAGGCAGGTTGTTCCACTGGTTAATTGTCCTCACTGTCAGGAAGTTTCTCCTTAGTTCTGGGTTGCTTCTCTCCTTGATCAGTTTCCATTTGTTGCTTCTTGTTTGGAAAATAAATTGACCCCCCTCTTCTTTGGGGCAGCCCCTCAAATACTGGGAACGCTGCTATCATGTCCCCCCTTTTTTCTCTAGACTGGCCATACCCAAATCCTGCAACCGTTCTTCATATGTTTTTGTCTCCAGGCCTTTAATCATCCTAGATAATAATAATAATAATAATAATAATAATAATAATAATAATAATAATAATAATAATAATAATAATAATGATGATGATGATGATGATGATGATGAAGAAGAAGAAGAAGAAGAAGTTGGAAGGGACCTTGGAGGTCATCTAGTCCAACCCCCTGCTCAGGCAGGAAACCCTATACCATTTCAGGCAAATGGCTGTCCAGCCTCTTCTTAAAAACCTCCAGTGTTGCAGCATTCACCACCTCTGGAGGCAGGTTGCTCTTCTCTGCACTTTTTCCAAAGTCTCAACATCTTTTTTTTGTAATGTGACCAAAACTGGATGCACCTGGATCCAGGTGTGGCCTTACTAAGGCTTTATAAAGCGGTACTAAGACTTCAATCTGGGGTCCTCATTTCGCTAAGCGGTTTACAGCATCAGCATCTTTGCCCCCAACAATCTGGGCCCTGATTTTACCGACCTGGGAAGGATGCAAGGCAACCTAATCAGGATCGAACTCCTGGCAGTGAGCAGTGAGTTAGCCTGCAATAGATTTTTTGCAATACAAAAAATCCTAGTGGACGATCCCTTAAACGTGAGCCAGGCCTGTGCTGCAGCAGCCAAAAAAACCAATACAATCCTGGGTTGCATAAACGGAGGCATAGAATCAAAATCAGGTGACGTTACTAGTGCCGCTTTACAAGGCCTTGGTAAGGCCACACCTGGAATACGGCATCCAGGTTTGGCCACCACATTACAAAAAAAGAGGTTGAGACTCTAGAAAGAGTGCAGAGAAGGGCAACAAAGAGGATCAGGGGACTGGAGGCTAAAACATACAAGGAACGGTTGCTGGATTTGGGTGTGGCCAGTCTAGAGAAAAGAAGGACTGGTGGGGGGGACGGGACATGACAGCTGTATTCCAGTATTTGAGGGGCTGCCTTCAAGAGGAGGGGGGGTCAATTAATTTTCCAAAGCACGAGAAGGCAAGACAGGAAAGAATGGTTGGAAACTAATCAAGGAGAGAAGCAACCTGGAATTAAGGAGAAACTTCCTATCAGTGAGGACAATTCACCAGTGGAACAGCTTGCCACCAGAAGTTATGGGTGCTCCATCACTGGAGGCTTTTAAGAAGAGACTGGACAGCCACTTGTCTGAGATGGTAGAGGGTCTCCTGCCTGAGCGTAGGGTTGGACTAGAAGACCTCCAAGATCCCTTCCAGTTCTATTCTGATTGATTGATTGATTGATTGATTGATTGATTGATTGATTGATTGATTGATTGAAATTGCTTTCTAACCACTGCGCCACCAGGGCTCTTATGGACCCTGGTTGGATCCCGTCCTCCAGAGATCCCTTGATGATCTGAGGTAGCCCAGCTGCCACTTGCCTTTGACTCATCCGCCTTAAGACAGATTCAGACTGGTGGGAGAGATGGGGCCTGCCTTCCCACCCCCTCCGCCCCCCCCCAGGCAGACAAAGGTGGGGAGCGAAGGGTGGGACAGGCCAAGGGGGCCAGCAGACGTGTAAGGCCTTGCTCTGCACATGCCCAGATGCCCTCTGGGAGGTGGTGGAGAATCCCTTTCTCCCACCACTAAAACATCCCACTCGTTTAGGGGCTTAAAGGGAAGCAGGCCAACTCTGAGACTCGGTGCCGACAGGTAGAGTGCTCCTCAAAATGCAGGCTCCACGGACCCATGGCGAAGGGGGTCTCTGCTTGTAGGGGGGATGGACGGTCTCCCCCCCCCCCTCGCGCGTGACCTTAGTGGAAAGGGAAGTGAGAAAAACCGAAGTGGGGAAAACCTCCTGCTCGTCTCTGGAATTTCTCCTCCTAGGTACAAAAGGAAAAACGGATTATTGTTAACAACTGCATTCCAACTTCCTGGTGGCTTTTATTGCGGGAGGACTCCCCAGAGGCGCCATACGTTAATTAAAAGCCCGATTAATCCTCTGCTGCAAAAAACCGACCGCTGGCAGCAGATCACAGGACAAGCCCTTGCATAACTTTCCAGGCCACGGTAGTAAAGAGGTTTGAATGTTGCAGCTGCTGAACCCCTAAACCCAGCTTAGCCACGCGCAACAGAGGTGTGGCGACCATGTTATGCAAGCGTGCAAACCACCTTACGATGACTTCAGGTCTTGGCTCACCCAGCGTGCAAAGCCACACTCCGCATGCCTCCGGATTGCCTCGCCAGCTCCCGGTTTGCGGAATCTGGAGGGTTGTGTGAAGGCAGCCAGAGCTTTTAGAAAGCAAGGAAAGAAGTGGGAGGGGGGAGGAGGAGGAGGAGGAGAAGGGGGGTGGTCTCTCCACCTCTCCAATGTTTACGGTGCCCCCCACCCCCTCCTGCTGAACTGTAAAGCCGCCGGGTTCAAGAGGGCTTATTCCCAAGAATCAGCGATCAAATCAGGTAGTCCTTGACTTATGACCGAAATTGGGACAGCGCTTCCTATCGCTAAGCCAAGTGGTTGTTCGCTGAAGCAGCACGTGACCACAACCAATTTTATCCCCCCCCTTTTTTTTGCCGTGCTTGTTAAGGTAATCATACGGTTGCTAAGTAAATCCAGCTTAATTGTGCATCAGCAAGCTGCACTGAAATGCCTCCATGTGTTTACCTTTCTCAAGCTGCTTGGGGCGGAGGAAGGCAATGGATTTGCTGTCGGAGTCCCCCTCCCCATTAAATCTGGGCCTTTCAACAGAATAACAGGGTTCAACCAATCAGAATAGAGCCGGAAGGGACCTTGGAGGTCTTCTAGTCCAGCCCCTTCCCCCCCCCCCCCCCCCGCTCAAGCAGGAGAACCCATACCATCTCAGACAGGTGAATGTCTAGTTTCTTCTTAAAAATCTCCAGTGATGGAGCGCCCACAATTTCTGGTGGCAAGCTGTTCCACTGGTTAATTGTCCTCACCGTCAGGAAGTTTCTCCTTAATTCCAGGTTGCTTCTCTCTTTGTTCAGTTTCCAGCCATTGTTTCCTGTCCTTCCCTCTGGTGCTTTGTTGAATAATGTCACACACACACACACACACACACACACACACACACACACGTCTTCTTTGTGGCAGCCCCTCAGATACTGGAACGCTGCTAATATGTCCCTCGTTTCTTCTTTTTCTCTAGACTAGCTAGTATGCTCTCTACTATGTTTTAGTCTCCAGGCCTTGGATCATCTTACTTGCTCTTCTCTGCACTCTCATCGAGAAGCCGACTGACTTGAAATTCTCCCCCGCTATCTGCGATTGGATTCAAGACTTTCTCAGGGACCGGTTACAAACAGTGAGGGTCGGGTCTGCTTTGTCCACCCCCACCCCCCGAAGCTTTGCACCGGCTCGCCACAGGGCTGCGTGCCTAGCCCCTACCTGTACTCTTTGTACACATATGACTGTGTATCATCCGACCCATCTACTGCGATAATTAAGTTCGGAGATGATACGACCGTGGTGGGTCTTATTACAGGTGGGGATGAGACAGCATACAGGGCGGAGGTACAAAAACTATCCATATGGTGTAGTAACAACAACTTGCACCTAAACATCGGCAAGACGAAAGAGATGGTGTTAGGCTTCCAGAGAAAAAAGGAGGAACCTGCCCCACTTTACATCGGGGAGGACTGTGTGGAGAGAGTTTCCTCCTTTAAATTTCTGGGAGTCTACCTCTGCGAAGATCTGACCTGGAAAGTTAACACAACCCAGGTGGCTAGAAAGGCCCAACAGAGGCTTCACTTTCTTAGGTTCTTGCGGAAGAACAGGGTAGAACAACGGCTAATGACCCTCTTTTACCGGTCTACTATAGAGAGCGTCCTCTCGTACGGTATCGTGGTTTGGTATGCTGGTCTGACAGCCGCGGATAGGAAAGTATTACAGAGGGTAGTGAGCACAGCACAAGACATTGTGGGCTGTCCCCCGACACCACTGGATGACCTCGCCAGGGTCCGCTGCCTTGCAAGAGTGAGGAAAATCCTCAGGGACGACTCACACCCTGGACGACTCACACCCTGGACGGTATCTCTTTACTCTCCTACCATCGGGTAGGAGATACAGGAGTATAGCCAGATGTACCAACAGGCTGAAGAAAAAGCTTTTATCCGTGGGCTGTCAGGCTTTTGAACGGGAAATAATTTTTATAAACTTTATGCATGATTGACTTGCGAGGCCGGTGCGTGGTGCAATTAGCTCACAGGGTGTAATAGGATGGAGGGTTTGTTGTCACTGTGAGTTGTGGGGGGGGGTGAGGGCACGAAGGGAGGCTCAGCCAATCTCAAGGTATATACATGGTGGTCAGTGCTTTTTTTGTAAAAGGAAAAGGTGCCGGAACTCACACACGTCATACAACCCACCTTGCCTACCCTACAAGGTTCCATCCAAAAAAGGTGCCGGAACTCCGTACTGAGCGTTCTATGAGAAAAAAAGCCCTGATGGTGGTACTTTGACAATCAAGGTTCATTCATTCATTCATTCATTCCATTTCAGACACGTGGCGGGCCAACCTCTTCCTAAAAATCCTCCAGTGCTGGGAGCCCCAACAACTTCGGGGGTGGGGGGAGCCCCCCCCCCCGAATGAATTCGGCACGAGCCTTTTTCTCCTTCCTCTGTGCAGCCTTCGGCTTTGCCAGCTGACTCATCTCCTCATTCCAGGAGGGTGACACACGCCCCCCCCCCACCGTCCCGTCCCACTCTCGGCCGAGCCGCCCCCATCCTCACCCGGGGGGGGGGTGTGTGGCAGATGTTGGACATGAAGCCTTTTCAGCCGGGGCTTCCTCGAAGAGGCGGTCTCCAGATGGGGAAGGGGCGGACGTGGCTCTCCCCCCACCCACCCCCGGAAAGGATATTAGCGGGTGAAGGGAGCCGCAGCGGCCGTCACTCCGCCGTCCGGCCCGGCTCGCCTTGCTCTCTCCGGCCGCGGCTTCAAAGGCACCGGCTGGTCGGGATTGCCGGCGGAGGGAAAGAAACACCCACCCCCCCCAGGGGGGGAATCATCCCCCAAACGCCGGCAAAGCTGCCTCCCGGTACCCATGGGCGGGGGGGGGAGAGAGAGAGATGCGGGGGGGGGGGGAAAGCTTCTTCTGGTGCAGAGAGATCCCTGAAGATCCCCGAGGCTGCTTTGCGGGAATGACAGCAAAAAAACCGGGAATTCCCCCCCCCCCCCCACCACCACCACCACCCCGTGCCTCGATGGGCCCGTCGTTCTTGTGCATCTGACAGGGGGGGGGAGAGGAAGGAGGGGGGGAGCTTGTGGCTTCTCTGCACGAGTCCCTGATGCGTTGATCGGCACCTGCATCCAGACGCTATGGAGGAGGAAGAGGAGGGGGGAGGAGGAGGAGGAGGATGGGAAGGATGGGGGGGGAAGAAGGATGGGAGGGAGGAGCAGGAGTGGGAAAAAAGAGCAGGAGGATGGGAGGGAGGAGGAGGAGGAGGAGGAGGAGGACCTAAGAATAGACATTGGAGGTCATCTAGTCCAGCCCCCTGCTTAAGCAGGAGACCCTATCCCAGGGGTAGGCAACCTTGGCTCTTTTATGCTGGCTCAGGAATTCTGGGAGTTGAAGTCCACGCGTCATAAAAGAGCCGAGGTTGCCTACCCCTGCCCTAGAGTCCATCTCAGACAAGTGACTGTCCGGCCTCTTCTTAAAAGCCTCCAAGGATGGAGCGCCCACGACTTCTGGTGGCAAGCTGTTCCACTGGTTCACCTCCAGAAGCGGTGAATGGCTCCAACACTGGAAGTTTTTAAGAAGAGACTGGACAGCCAGTTGTCTGAAATGGTATAGGGTTTCCTGCCTGAGCAGGGGGTTGGACTAGATGACCTCCAAGGTCCCTTCCAACTTATTATTATTATTATTATTGTCCTTTGCTTCTCTCTTTGATCAGTTTCCAACCATTGTTTCTCGTCCTTCCCTCTGGTGCTTTGGAGAATAGTTTGACACCCCCCCCCCCTCTCCTCTTCTTTGTGGCAGCCCCTCAAATACTGGAAGACTGTTGTCATTTCTTCTTTTCTTTAGACTGGCCAAGCCCAAATCCTGCAGCCGTTCTTCCTATCTTTTAGCCTCCAGTCTCCTTGGATCGTCTTAGTTGCTCTTCTCTGAATTTCTTCCAAACTCTCAACATCTTTTTTGTGACACGGTGACCAAAATTGGCTGCAGCATTCCAGGTGTGGCCTCACTAGGGTTTTATAAAGCGGTACTAATACTTCGCGCGATCTTGATTCTATGCCTCTGCTTTATGCAACCCAGGATTGTGTTGGCTTTTTTGGCCGCTGCTGCACACGGCTGGCTCACGGTTAAGTGATCGTCCACTAGGACTCCGAGGTCCCTCTCACAGTGGCTGATTTTAAGCCCAGTCTCGCCTAATCCGTACTTAAACCTTGGGTTTTTCCTGCCTAAGTGTAAAACTTTGCTTTTCTCCACACTGAAACTCATTTTGTTGGGTAGGGCCCATTGTTCCAGTTGGTCAAGATCTTTTTGGATCCTGAGTTTGTCTTCTGGGGTGTCGGCTACTCCTGCCAGTTTGGTGTCATCTGCAAATCGGATGAGTTCCCCTTCAATTCCCTCGTCTAAGTCATTGATGAAGACCTTGAAGAGTTTACTGGGCCTAAGACGGAGCCTTGTGGGACCCCACTGCTTCCTTCTCTCTGTGTGGATGTGGTGCCACTGAGGACTACTCGTGGAGTAGGGTTTGCCAGCCAGCTACAGATCCATCTGGTGGTGATGTTGTCTATTCCAGGGCTTTTCAAGCAGTGGTACGGGTACCACCTGTGGTACATCGGCACCTGGCAGGCGGTACGCGACCATCCTAGAAAAGTGGTAGCGGGGGAGGGGAATGAGCTGAACCGGTGGCAGCACCGCACAAGCCTGAGCGAGAGACGGCTGGAGCTGCAGGGCTGTCGGGGCTCAGCAGAAGCGCCAGGATCCAGCTGGAGCTCAGCGCTGATCCCGGTGCTTCTGAGCCCAGAAGAAGCGCCGATCAGCTGGAATATTGCGGCATCTCCAGGGTCTTGTGATTTACGTTCAGATGCTTGGCAACTGATTCCTATTTATGACGGTCACAGTGTCCCAGGGTCATGTGAAGTGACCAAAACCTGCTGCAACCACCCAGCAGACGAGGGGGGGGGAATAAAAACCAAACACCCCCCACCCCACCCCCACTGCCAATCCTCAACAGAAATGCTCACAACCATGAAAACCTCGGACAGGAGGAAGAACGCCGCCGGGCGGGCAGGCAGGTGTCTTACTCGGCTGTGGCTTGGGGGCCACTTTTTTCTGTGCCGTGGTAACTTCGAACAGTCACTAAGCAAACTGTTGTAAGTCGAGGACTACCTGTACTTCATCACTTTTTTCCTTCTTTTTTTTTTTGGTCATCCAAGTTTTTGACCCCTTGCTAAGTGACTGGTGCTACTTGGACGTTGCCCTATCCTAAAATTGGTACAAAGGGTGAAAAGGTTGAAAAGTCCTGGTCTATTCCAGGAGCCCTCTTTGTGGGCTCTGCTCCTACCACCCTCAGGTCAATCATCTTTCCCTAATTGGGAAGGGTAGGGAGTCTGCTGGAAAAAGCTGGCTGAACTTTCCAGCTGAAGCCTAACCCCGTCCTGCTCCAAGAAACACACCTGCTTTGCGATTCTTTCCTCTTTCGTGACCCTCACACCTTTCACGGAGAGGGGTGTCTATTTCTTCCACATCCCAAACATTTCAGTCCTTCAGATCACCAATAGTAGTAACTGTGAGAGGGATCTCGGAGTCCTAGTAGACAATCACTTAAATATGAGCCAGCAGTGTTCTGCAACTGCCAAAAAAGCCAACACAGTGCTAGACTGCATTAACAGAGGGATAGAATCAAGATCACGTGAAGTACTAATACCACTTTACAAGGCCTTGGTAAGGCCACACCTGGAATACTGCATCCAGTTTTGGTCACCACGATGTAAAAAAGATTTCGAGACTCTAGAAAGAGTGCAGAGAAGAGCAACAAAGATGATTGGGGGGCTGGAGGCTAAAACGTATAGGGAACGGTTGCTGGAATTGGGTATGTGTAGTTTAACGAAGAGAAGGGTGAGGGGTGACATGATAGCAGTCTTCCAATATCTCAGGGGCTGCCACAAAGAAGAGGGAGTCAAGCTCTTCTCCAAAGCCCCTGAAAGCAGGACAAGAAGCAACGGATGGAAACTAGTCAAGGAGAGAAGCAACCTGGAACTAAGGAGAAACTTCCTGACAGTTAGAACAATTAACCAGTGGAACAACCTGCCTCCAGAGGTGGTGAATGCTCCAACACTGGAAGTTTTTAAGAAGAGACTGGACAGCCATTTGTCTGAAATGGTATAGGGTTTCCTGCCTGAGCAGGGGGTTGGACTAGATGACCTCCAAGGTCCCTTCCAACTACTACTACTACTACTACTACTACTACTACTTCTTCTTCTTCTTCTTCTTCTTCTTCTTCTTCTTCTTCTTCTTCTTCTTCTTCTTATTATTATTATTATTATTATTATTATTATTATTATTATTATTATTATTATTATTATTCGCCTGGTGCGCCAGTTGCGGCCCTATCTAAGCCGGGATGATTTATGCACGGTCACTCACGCGCTCGTGACCTCTCGACTAGACTGCTGCAACGCTCTCTACATGGGGCTGCCCTTGAGGACCACCCGGAAGCTCCAACTGGCACAGAATGCAGCCGCGAGAGTTGTGTTGGGAATTTCCCGATACTCCCATGTTACACCTCTGCTCCGTGAGCTGCATTGGTTGCCAGTTGTCTTCCGGGTGAGATTCAAGGTACTAGTAATGGTGTTTAAAGCCCTACATGGCAGGGGTCCGGAGTACCTTAGGGAACACCTGCTGCCGGCGTCAACTTCCCTCCGCCCTGTGCGTTCCCACAGAGAGGGACTCCTCAGGGTGCCACCGGTCAGAGAATGTAGATTGGTGGCCCCCAGGGGGAGATCTTTCTCTGTGGGCGCCCCGGAGCTATGGAACCAGTTACCGGTTGAGCTCCGGACGGCACCCGATCTGCGCTCCTTTCGCCGCGATCTGAAAACATACCTGTTCGAACAAGCCGGCCTGGCCTGAGGGGGGATTGGTGGGGTTTTTATTATCATTTTATTGGGGTTTTTATTAATGTATTAACTGTTTTTATGGGCATGTATTTAATTATTTTTTAATTTTTGTAACTTCTGTTTTATTCTTGCCCTGTACACCGCCCTGAGTCCTTCGGGAGAAGGGCGGTATAGAAATATTAATAAATTAAATTAAAATTAAATTATATTATTATTATTATTATTATTATTATTATTATTATTATTATTATTATTATTATTATTTATTATACCACGCCAGGGTCCAAGGGAGTTCCACCCTTTGGGACGCTGAGAACAGGCCCCGGGCGCACTCACAAAATGGCTGGTGGGGTGGGTGTGGCCTGTTGCACCGCGCCCACTCAGCCGAAGGCCACCGGGGTGCTCTTCTGGGTCCCAGGATCTTCTCCAGCCGCCCGGTTCATCTTGGCCTGGCTTCAGTGGCTCCTCTCTGCTGGAACTTCTTGGAAATCGCCTTTGTCGTTAATTTGTTTATTCTTCCCTGTTTATAGAGCAATTCCTTTAGAAGTCCCAAGAGCAGGAACCAGAAAACATCTGCGAGAGAGCAGTTGGGGAAACAATTGAAACAAGGTGCCCGACAACAAGGTTAAAAAAAGCACAACGTGGCACCCTGTGCAGTTAAAAGCACAACTTGACAGATCATGCAGCCGGCTGGCCTTCTAAGCCGCCGAAGCTATTTTTAAATGCAGATTGTTGTTTTTCAAAAGTGTAAATGTTGTGGTTTTTTTTTTAAAAAAAGATGAAAGTAAATCTGGGGTGCCCGGACACAATTGGGCACCGGCACAGTTTCTGCTGGGTACTTTGGCGCCTGCGAGCACTGCGTTGGGCATGCAAGGCACACGAGCCTCAAGCAGGGCGCCGAGATTCCCTGCATGATCCCGAATCAAGCCAGTTCCTACGAGGAGCAAACTGGGGTGGGGTGAAACTTCCCTTCTTCTAAAGAAATCAGCGCTTTGCTCACTTGAGGAAAAGGGATCTGCCACCCCACTGAGCCTTTTCTTCCCTCCCTTTGGGATCTCTAATCTTCGCTTCCTTTTCCGGCCTGCTTCGCATTAAGCGGTTCGCTTCGCAGCTCCTGGAGTTAGCCAGAAACCTTTGTGTTTCTTTCGCCTTTTGTTGCGGCGAATCCTTTGATCCTAGGAGAAATTCTGTTTCCTGGAGTCCACACCGCACAGATGTGTGTGAATACACACACACACACACACACACACACACACACACACACACAAAGATGGATGGATGGATGATGGATAATGGATGGATAGATGAATGAAAGATAGATAGATAGACAGGTGATAGATAGATAGATAGATAGATAGATAGATAGATAGATAGATAGATAGATAGATAGATAGTAGGTGGATGATATATGACAGAGATAGATGGATGATAGATAGACAGACAGATAATAGGTAGATAGGAAGATTGGATGGATGGATGGATGGATGGATGGATGGATGGATAGATAATGGATGGATAAATGAATGATATATATGATAGATAGATAGATGATAGATAGATAGATAGATAGATAGATAGATAGATAGATAGATAGATAGATAGATAGATAGATATAGTAGGTAGATAATAGGTAGAAGAAGGGGACGACAGAATGAGGTGGCTGGATGGAGTCACTGAAGCAGGAGGCGTGAGCTTAAATGGATTCCAGAAGATGGTAGAGGACAGGAAGGCCTGGAGGAATGTTGTCCATGGGATCATGATGGGTCGGACACGACTTCGCAGCTAACAAAACAAATAGGTAGATAGGAAGACTGGATGGATGGATAAATGAAAGAGAGAGAGAGAGAGAGAGAGAGAGAATGATAGAAGATAGATTAATAGATAGAAGATAGATAAACAGACAGACAGATAGATAATAGGTAGATAGGTGGATGATGAAAGAAAGAAGAAAGAAAAGAAAGAGAAAGAAAGAAAGAAAGAAAGAAAGAAAGAAAGAAAGAAAGAAAGAAAGAAAGAAAGAAAGAAAGAAAGAAAGAAAGAAAGGGTAGATGGATAGACAGACAGACAGATGACAGAGATAGATAGAAATGCCAGAAGCTGCCAGTGGGCACTTCCTCTGCCCGTCTCCCTGACTTCCGGCCTTGGGCCAGCCTCTACGGCTTCCTCCCCTGCCTGTCACGGTAGTTGGAAGTCAAGCAGTGTAGAAATGAACAGTCTCCATTTCCCTCAAGGCCACCCAAAATTTCTGCTGGCCCAAATTCAAAAAAGGGTTCGTCTCTGAAGCCCTTGAAAGGGGATTGGCCTTTTCACTGAAAATCCCCGCAGAATTCCAAATTCTTTGCCTCTGACTGGTATCTTTGCTGGGGCTGTGTGTGTCCCACCCTTTTCTCCCCCCACGTCTTTTCTTAAGATTTCCTTGTCATCTGACGGATTTCCTGGCCTAAATGACCTCCAGGTTCTCTTTCAAAGGATTCTGATCTTCCGGAGTAAGGCCTTTCGACCGTAGCAACTTTAAGATGGGGGGGCATCCTCTCCTCCTCCTCCTCCTCCTCTTCCTCCTCCTTCTTCCTCTTCTTCCTCTTCCTCCTCCTCTCCTCCTTCCTCTCCTCCTCCTCCTCCTTCCTCTATTCCTCCTCTTCCTTCCCCTCCCTCTCCTTCTTCTTCCTCTTCCTCCTCCTCTTCCTTCTCCCCTCCCCCCCTCCTCCTCTTCCTTCCCCTTCCTCTCCTTTTTCTTCTTCCTCCTCCTCCTCCTCCTTCTTCCTCTTCTTCCTCCACCTCCTCCTCCTCCTTCCTCTCCTTCTCCTCCCCCTCCTCCCCCTCCTCCTCCTTCTTCCCCTTCCTCTCCTTCTTCCTCTTCTTCCTCCTCCTCCTCCTTCCTCTCCTCCTTCTTCCCCTTCCTCTCTTCCTTCTTCCTCCTCCTTCTTCCTCTCCTCCTTCTTCCTCTCCTTCTTCCTCTATTCCTCCTCTTCCTTCTCCTCCTCCTCCTCCTCTTTTTGCCAGAGTGACCACCTCCAGTGGGTGTCCAGCCTCCGGTTCTGCCGGCCACTTGCCCGTGGAGATGGGTGCTGCTTCCCCTTACTTTTCCTTCAGAGACGGAATTGAATTATCAGGAGGAAAGCTGGGGGTTTGATCCGCTGGCCGGGCGCTCTCCTTCAGGCTGGTGCTGTGGCTGACACCATCAGGCTGCGGCGTGCCTTGGAAGGGACAGGGCTGTTCTTGGCCAGGCTGGGTGTGATCCTTTCCATCTGGAGGCCGCCGTAACCGGATCCCCAAGTGAGCCTTTGCTCAGATCTTGCGACCTCCGTGCTCACAAATCTACTTTAAATATTTACCCTGTCTTGTGAAATAGAACATCATCCTGAATTAATTGAGGTCTTGGCAGGGTGAAGAGGACACTCTCCGAGTCTCCGTCTCTTTCTCACTCCCTCTCTCTTTTTCCTCCTTCTCTCTCCCCTCTCTCTCTCTCTTTCTCTTTCACTCCCTTTCTCTTTCTCTCTCTCTCTCTCTCTGTCTTTCTCTTTCTCTTTCACTCCCTTTCTTTCTCTCTCTCTCTCTCTCTCTCTTTCTCGCTCCCGTTGTTTCTTTCTCTCTCCCTCATTCTCTCTCTCTTTTCCTTTTTTCCCGTCTCTTTCTCTCACTCCATTTCTCTCACTCCCTCTTTCTTTTTTCTCCTTCTCTCTCCCCTCTCTATCTCTGACTCCCTTAACTCCTCTCTCACACTGCCTTTCTTTTTCTTTCTGTCTCTCACTTTTTCTTTCTCTCTTCTGTCACTTTCACTCCTTTTTTCTTTCTCTCTCCTCTCTCTCATTCTCTCTCTTTCTCTCTCTCCCTCTTTCTTTTTCTTTCTCTCTCCCATCTCCCTTTCTTTTCTCTTTTTCTCACTCCCTTTTTCTTTCTCTATCCTGTCTCTCTTTCGCTCTAACTCTATCTCTTTCTCTCACTCCCTTTCGTCTTTCTATCTCCCCTCTCTCTTTCTCTTTCTCACCCCCTTTCTTTTTTCTCTCTCCCCCCTCACTCCCTCACTCTTTCTTTTTTCTCTTTCTCTCTCCCCTCCCTCTTTCTGTGTCTTTCTCTCCCTCCCTCCCTCCCTCTTCTTTCTTTCTTTCTTTCTTTCTTTCTTTCTTTCTTTCTTTCTTTCTTTCTTTCTTTCTTCTCTCTCTTTTCTCTTTCTTTCTTTCTTTCTTTCTTTCTTTCTTCTTTCTTTCTTTCTTTCTTTCTTTCTTTCTTTCTTTCTTTTCTTCTTTCTTTCTTTCTTTCCTTCTTTCTTTCCCCTCTCTCTCCCCCTCTCTCTTTCTCTCCCTCCCTCCCTCCCTTTCTTTTTTCTTTCTCTCTCTTTGTCTCTTCTTCTCTCTCTTTCTCTTTCTCTTTCTCTCTCAATGTTTTCCCCAAAATTAATTTTTGCTCCAAAAGATGCATTAATGCTTATTTTCCAGTTAGGGGTGATATTCAGGGAGATGCGGTATTAAATGTCTCCATCTGGCTGAGGATCCTAACTGGGGCTTATTTGTGGGGCGGGGCTTATACTACAAGCATCCTGAAAAAATCATGCTAGGGCTTATTTTGTGATGGCGAGTTGGCCACAGTGACGAGTTGGCCGTGGCAAGTTGCCCGCAGCGAGTTGTCCTAGGCCGCGTCTGGCGGGGAGGAAAGCATAACTGGGCATGCTTTGCAGTGGGCAGACTCCACCCCTGTGCCTTTCAATGGGAGAGATTTCTGCCCCTGCAATTGGCTACCGGTCAATTGGCTATTAGGTAGCGATTTCTCATTTGTTGCAGATCTTCAAATACAGGCTATTGGTGTTGGGGGGGGGGAAATGCCATCTGTCAGAGAAGCTCTAGTGGAGCCTGCTCTGCAGAGAGGGATCAACTAGATCAGGGGTCCCCTCTCTCCACGGAACCAATCCCTGGTGCCCAAAAGGTTGGGGACCTCTGAACTAGATGACCTCCAAGGGTGCCCCCGGTTCTACCATGTTTTCCCGAAAATAAGACCTATCCCAAATAAGGCCCAGTTAAGGCCCCACCCACTCGGTCCCATCGTCCGGTTGCATGAGGTAGGGTGAGGTGCAAGTGTAAAAAATAAAGCGAGGGCGGGAGCGGTGCGGTGGAGCTGCCCCACGCACCACACACCCGCTTACCTAGGCCTTATTTTCAGGTGGTGTCAGCCAGGCCTTGCAGCGGCCTTGCAGCGGCAGCACCAGCATCCCCATCCGGTTAGTGGCTGCTCGCGGCAGGACGCCGCGTCGCCCGTTGCACCAGTGCCACCACTCACGGTAGGACACTACGTGGCACATTGCACCAGTGTAGCCACTCGCGCAGCCCACGGCGCCACATGCCACATGGCATTCTGCCGCAAGTGGGCGGCATCGGCATGATGCGCCACGTGGCGTCCAAAACAGCCGTAGAAGACATCGGATGGTGGCGCAGATGCCAGGCATGGGAGGCCCAGCTTCGGCGGTCCTGAGGTAAGCGGGTAAGACCCCGCCCAAAAAATAAGATCTGGTGCCTCTTTTGGAGGCAAAAGTAATATAAGACGGGGTCTTATTTTCGGAGAAACATAGCAGGATGCTCTTGATGCCGAAATCCTGAAAGCGAACAGCCTCCAAGGTCCCTTCCAACTCTGTCGTTTTAAAAGCTGATCAAATCCATCGGCATTCCACCCTCTCAGTGGCAAAGGTTTGGAAAAGGCTCCCAGGAGGTGCCAAAGCTTCCTTTGCCAGCTTCCCGGTTCCCATCTGGGCTTGCCAAGGGGCAGGCAAAGGCAGGCCAAAGGCGAGGCAGCGGAAAGCGGGATTCTCCTAATATTTGGAAGTCAGGCTCTCGTCCTCATCCCCCCACCACCACCCCCTTTCCTTCCACCCTGTTTCTGGACCCCGGCCTAAATTGCTTTCAGCTTTATGTCTTTTCAGGCTGGGGGGGCTGCGGGTGGCTTTTAAAAGCCCGGGGTGCTGGCCAGGGAACACTGCCCACCTCTTCCCACAAAACATTCCTTCCGTCCTCGGTTTATTGACGGGCCCGAGGTTTAGCCCCAACCTCTCCGCTAAAAGGGGTCACCGGAGAGCTGACAATCCTGGCCAAGATACCCCTTGCAAACAAGGGCAAGGGAGACACACTCACACACACACAGAGAGAGAGAGAGACCCCGAATGAAGAAGGAAACGGAGCCACAAGGCTGGAGAAGGAGCTCGGTCGGGGAGGTTTGACTGGACTGACTGATGGATTGATTTACACCCCACCTTTGTTTAATTTTTGCCCAAGTCATTCAAGGCAGCGAAGGGATCCAAGGCGCCTTCTTGCTCCTGAGCAAACCAGAAACGTTGGGCTGAAGCGCGGAGATGGTGGTTCGAGGACTCTCTGCTCATTTGGGCCGTCTACCTGTTCTGGCTGCCCCTGAATCCTTCCCTTCTGTTGCTCTGCCGGACACTGGACCCCCACTGGACTCAGGAGGGTGGGGGGGCTCCTGGGGACACCGGAGAGAGGAATCCCCCCCCAAGGAGCAAGACAAGGAGGCCACCTGCCCCTATCCGTCAGCCAGCCCAGCCGCGTGTCTGCAGGCATCCCGGCGGTGGAAGCCGATCTTCGTGGGACCGGCGGGGTGCCCTGCTCTACGCCCCCCCCCCCGAGCTAGTCTGAGGGCTCCCGTTTCCTTCCCTTCCCTTCCCTTTCCTTTTTCTTTCCTTTTTCCTTTTTCCTTTTTCCTTTCCTTCCCTTTCCTTTTTCTTTCCTTTTTCCTTTTTCCTTTTTCCTTTCCTTTCCTTTTTCCTTTTCCTTTCCTTTCCTTTTCCTTTCCTTTCCTTTTCCTTTCCTTCCCTTTCCTTTTTCTTTCCTTTTTCCTTTTTCCTTTCCTTTCCTTTCCTTTTCCTTTCCTTTTTCCTTTCCTTTTTCCTTTCCTTTCCTTTCCTTTTTCTTTCCTTTTTCCTTTCCTTTTTCCTTTCCTTTCCTTTTTCCTTTTCCTTTCCTTTTTCCTTTCCTTTCCTTTCCTTTTTCTTTCCTTTTTCCTTTCCTTTTTCCTTTCCTTTCCTTTTTCCTTTTCCTTTCCTTTCCTTTTCCTTTCCTTCCCTTCCCTTCCCTTTCCTTTTTCTTTCCTTTTTCCTTTTTTCTTTTTCCTTTCCTTTCCTTTTTCCTTTCCTTTTTCCTTTTTCCTTTCCTTTCCTTTTTTCTTTTTCCTTTTTCCTTTCCTTTCCTTTTTCCTTTTTCCTTTCCTTTCCTTTTTCCTTTTCCTTTCCTTTCCTTTTCCTTTCCTTTCCTTTTCCTTTCCTTCCCTTTCCTTTTTCTTTCCTTTTTCCTTTTTCCTTTCCTTTCCTTTCCTTTTTCTTTCCTTTTTCCTTTCCTTTTTCCTTTCCTTTCCTTTCCTTTTTCTTTCCTTTTTCCTTTCCTTTTTCCTTTCCTTTCCTTTTTCCTTTTCCTTTCCTTTTTCCTTTCCTTTCCTTTCCTTTTTCTTTCCTTTTTCCTTTCCTTTTTCCTTTCCTTTCCTTTTTCCTTTTCCTTTCCTTTCCTTTTCCTTTCCTTCCCTTCCCTTCCCTTTCCTTTTTCTTTCCTTTTTCCTTTTTTCTTTTTCCTTTCCTTTCCTTTTTCCTTTCCTTTCCTTTCCTTTCCTTTCCTTTTTTCTTTTTCCTTTTTCCTTTCCTTTCCTTTTTCCTTTTTCCTTTCCTTTCCTTTTTCCTTTTTCCTTTTTCCTTTTTCCTTTTTCCTTTTTCCTTTCCTTTTTCCCTTCCTTTCCTTTCCTTTTTCCTTTTTCCTTTTTCCTTTCTCCTTTTTCCTTTCCTTTCCTTTCCTTCCTTTCCTTTCCTTTTTCCTTTTTCCTTTTTCCTTTCTCCTTTTTCCTTTCCTTTCCTTTCCTTCCTTTCCTTTCCTTTTTCCTTTTTCCTTTTTCCTTTCTCCTTTTTCCTTTCCTTTCCTTTCCTTCCTTTCCTTTCCTTTCCTTTTTCCTTTTTCCTTTTTCCTTTCTCCTTTCCTTTCCTTTCCTTCCTTTCCTTTTTCCTTTTTCCTTTTTCCTTTTTCCTTTCTCCTTTTTCCTTTTTCCTTTCCTTTCCTTTTTCCCTTCCTTTCCTTTTTCCTTTTTCCTTTTTCCTTTTTCCTTTCCTTTCCTTTTTCCCTTCCTTTCCTTTCCTTTTTCCTTTTTCCTTTTTCCTTTCTCCTTTTTCCTTTCCTTTCCTTCCTTTCCTTTCCTTTTTCCTTTTTCCTTTTTCCTTTTTCCTTTCCTTTCCTTTCCTTCCTTTCCTTTTTCCTTTTTCCTTTTTCCTTTCTCCTTTTTCCTTTCCTTTCCTTTCCTTTTTCCCTTCCTTTCCTTTCCTTTTTCCTTTTTCCTTTTTCCTTTCTCCTTTTTCCTTTCCTTTCCTTCCTTTCCTTTCCTTTTTCCTTTTTCCTTTTTCCTTTCTCCTTTTTCCTTTCCTTTCCTTCCTTTCCTTTCCTTTTTCCTTTTTCCTTTCTCCTTTTTCCTTTCCTTTCCTTTCCTTCCTTTCCTTTTTCCTTTTTCCTTTTTCCTTTCCTTTCCTTTTTCCCTTCCTTTCCTTTCCTTTCCTTTTCTTTCCTTTCCTTTCCTTTCCTTCTTTCCTCTCCTCTCCTCTATTTCTTTTCTTTTCTTTTTCCTTCCCTTTCTTTCTTCATCTATTTCCTTCCCTTCCTCGTCTATTAACTTCCTTTATTTTTCTCCCTGTTTTCTTCATCTCCTTCTTCTGTTCCTCATCTATTCCTTTCCTTTTCCTTCCTTCCTTCCTTCCTTCCTTCCTTCCTTCCTTCCTTCCTTCCTTCCTTCCTTCCTTCCACTCGCCCCTTCCTCCCTCCCCTCCCCTTTTCCAGCCACAGAAAGGGAATTCAGGATGAAGGAGGGGGGGGCATCGCTGACCCCGCAGCTGAAATCTAACTTGGCCCTTAGAACCTCAACTTGCAACCATACAGTTATTCCAGCTGTTTCCCCCCCCTTTGGCATTATTTCAAGCTAATTGTTCACATCTGTCCCCATGGGAGCGGGGCGGGGGGGAAGATGGCTGCAGCATCTCCCGTCATCTGAGCTTGGGCAGGACGGGGATGGCGGGGTGGGGAAGGGGAAGGGACTCGAGGGCAACAAACACGTCACCGTGGGGATCCTTCTGCCCCAAGGTTTTTCTCCCCATCTGCTTCCTGGGCCGTCCATCGGCAAAGCGAGGGGGGGTCTGCCTTAATTGATGGCTTTTTATTTTCCCACCCTTCAGCCCCGCCTGCATCTGGATCGAGAGACTCACCCAGGCCGTGCAAGCAAATAAACCCTCCGCAATTTCACGACAGCAAGACAGCATGGTTGGAGCAGAGAACCCATAAAACTAAAAACAGACCGATCAAATCCGAAGACCGTCTCTGGGACAACCGCGCCCGTGATAACTTCCCCAAAAATCAGCCCGCTCTGAACCCGGGGAGGGTCCCTGCCCCGCAGAAGCAGCCCCTTCTCTCTCCAGCCCGCCTCCCGGGAGCTCCGGAAAATATGGGATTGGAGAATTTCATTGCATTGAATTTATTGGACTGCTCTGCAAGCGCGGTGCAAATATTTGGGTGCCGGGTGGATTAAAAACAGCTCTGTAGTCGATCAAGGAGGAGATTTGTAGCTCAGGACTGAAATGAGGGGTGCGGGGGAGTTTTTTTTGGCAGACGTTTCGTGACCCAGCTAAGTAATATCATCAGTGCACTGATGATGTTGCCAGGTTTGGTCATGAAACATCTGCAAGAAAGCCAGCGAGCCCAGAGAGCATCAAGGACCCCAGTCCTCTTCCACCACCTCCTCCTCCTCCTCCTCCTCCTCCTCCTCCATCCCTTTCCCTTCTAGAATGGATGACGTTTGGTCACGAAACATCTGCAAGAAAACCACCACATCTGCAAGAAAGCTCGCGAAACGCACATTGCGTTCCCCAAACGCACTTTCGTGAGTATTCGCACCTCTTTTCCATTTTTTTTTTTTAAGAAGACGTTTTGAACATTCGTGGCAGACTAGCCGAGCCAACAACTAACACGGAAGTCCTCTCTGAGTAGCAACGTCTGGTTAGATTCCCGCAGAATCTTGCAAATCTGAACGTACGAGTCTCTTGCCGTCTCCTTTATAGCCTGAGAGTCTTAGGGACGATCCCTTCCAAGCCTCTTTCTCCATCCGCTATACAGCTGCAGGCTAAGCTATCTGTTCTCTGATTGTCCCCAGCGGTAGGCAACCTTGGCTCTTTTGTGACTCGTGGACTTCAACTCCCAGAATTCCTGAGCCAGCTGGCTCAGGAATTCTGGGATTTGAAGTCCACGAGTCCCAAAAGAGCCAAGGTTGCCTACCCCTGCCCTAGGCATATCTCTTCTCTGTTTTGCTAAGTCTTTCTCACACACCGTTCCAAGAGTTATAGGCATGACAAAAGTGATCTATGTGGATGATCAGCAGATGGACCAAGTCTGTCTTTCCCAGAAATCCAGGTCATGGTTGTCCCAAAGGTGCTTTTTTTTCAGGAGGCAACTGGCCATTCTTCTTTTTTGGATTTTTTTTTTTCTTTGAAAGGCCAGGGCTTTTTTTGTCATAGAAAGCTCAGAACGGAGTTCCGGCACCTTTTTTGGATGGAACCTTGTAGGGTAGGCAAGGCGGGTTTGTATGACATGTGTGAGTTCCGGCACCTTTTTCTTTTACAAAAAAAGTACTGTGAAAGGCATTTCACCTCTCATCCCAGAAGCTTCATCACCTCTGACTGGATGGTGGGGAATAAAGGAAAGATTTATATTTCTTGCAGAGCGCTGGTCATTTGCCTCCTTTTAGAGACTCGTTGAGGCCACTTGGAGGGTCCAAGTGGCCTCAATGATTCCCTGATGTTGTTGTTAGCTGCAAAGTCGTGTCCGACCCCTGGCGACCCCATGGACAACGTTCCTCCAGGCCTTCCTGTCCTCTACCATCTTCTGGAGTCCATTTAAGCTCACGCCTCCTGCTTCAGTGACTCCCTCCAGCCACCTCCTTCTCTGTCGTCCCCTTCTTCTCTTGCCCTCAATCTTTCCCAGCATGAGGCTCTTCTCCAGTGAGTCCTTCCTTCTCATTAGGTGGCCAAAGGATTTGAGTTTCAGCTTCAGGATCTGGCCTTCTAAAGAGCAGTCGGGGTTGATCTCCTCTAGGACCGACCGGTTGGGTCGCCTTGCAGTCCAAGGGACTCGCAGGAGTCTTCTCCAGCACCAGAGTTCTGTCTTAGATGTGAAAGCTGGTTGGGCAACCCCAGGAAATGATGAGTTCTAGGCGCACCTTAGTCACCATTTCAAGCTGCCCACTTCAGAACTCCCTGTGAACAACCAATAGCTTCTCGCTCTATGCACTTTCCTTAGAGCAGGTTTATGGATAAATCTGGATTGTAATTCTCTCTCCCTCTCTTCTTCTCCCGCTTTCTCTCCCTCCCACCCTATTTCTCTCCCTCCCTCTCTTTCTCTCTTTCTCCCCCTCTCTGTCTCTCCCTCCCTACTCTCCTGCTCCCTATATTTCTCCCTCCCTCCCTTTCTCTCTCTCCCTTTCTTCCCCTCCCACCCTCCCTCTCTTTCTCCCTCTCTCCTTCTCTGTATCTCCCTCCCACTCTCTCCCTCCCTATATTTCTCCCTCCCTTTCTCTCTCTCTCCCTTTCTTTCCCTCCCTCCCTCTTTCTCCCTCTCTCCCTCTGTATCTCAATCCCACTCCCTCCCTCCCTATATTTCTCCCTCCCTTTCTCTCTCCCTTTCTTCCCCTCCCTCCCTCCCTCTCTTTCTCCCTCTCTCCCTCTCTGTATCTCCCTCCCACTCTCTCCCTCCCTATATTTCTCCCTCCTTCTCTCTCTGCCTTTCTTCCCCTCCCTCCCTCCTCCTCCCTCCCTCTCTCCCTCTCTGTATCTCCCTCCCACTCTCTCCCTCCCTATATTTCTCCCTCCTTCTCTCTCTGCCTTTCTTCCCCTCCCTCCCTCCTCCTCCCTCCCTCTCTCCCTCTCTGTATCTCCTTCCCACTCTCTCCCTCCCTTTCTCTCTCTCCCTTTCTTCCCCTCCCTCCCTCCCTCTCTCCCTCTCTGTATCTCCCTCCCACTCTCTCCCTCCCTATATTTCTCCCTCCCTCCCTTTCTCTCTCTCCCTTTCTTCCCCTCCCTCCCTCCTCCTCCCTCCCTCTCTCTCCATCTCTCCCTCCCACTCCCTCCCTCTCCCACTCTCTCCCTCCCTATTTTTCTCCCTCTCTCCCCTCTCTCCCCTCTCCCTTTCTTTCTCCCTCTTCTCCCTGCCTCCCTAAATTGCCCCCACAGCAAGACTTTTTCCTCCTCCATCTGGCTTTCTCTCTCCTCCCCCCCCCCCCCGCAAATTAAAGTTTTTTTGGGGGGGAGGCTGGGAGGGGACCTTGCAAATGGGATTAGGCTGACAGGAAGAAATTCAGCACCTTCATCCTTAGGCCACTTAAAAGCGCTTCCCGGAAACGTCTTGGCCGGCAGGCAGCATCCCGAAGGGGCCTGAAAACCTCTCCGGGGTGTGTGGGGGGTGTCTTGGCAGCCCAAGGGCCCTTTTTTCGAGTCCCAGCCAGCCCAGGCTGTGAAGAGAGGGGGCGGGTTCCTCAAACCCGGCCTATTTCGCCCCCCCCCAAAGCGTTCCCATCCAGGCAGAGGCTGGAGGACGTGACCCACAGCGAGGCCTCTTTGTCACAGGCAGAACTTGTGATGCCGGAGCTATTTCTGGATTGGACCACTTTGGCTCCTTAATGGCCTCCATATGACAGGAGCAGGCCTTAAATGGAGAGGTGGAGCGTGCGAGGGAAACGCGGGCCTTGCAACCGGCTTTCCCCCCCAGAGAATCCTCCTCCAACCAATTCGGCTTTCTGCTCTCGGCTCCTCCGAACAGCTTTAAATGGATGTTGGTGCTTAGCACAGGTGCCCCAAAGGGGTAGACGACACACACACACACACACCCCAATGGGATCTGAGCAGAAAGGGATTGTCAACTTAAACAAAACGAAATACTTTATTTACATCTCTCCTTTCTCGTTTTAATATGTAACTCAAGGCTCCGGACGTATCTATTTTCTCACAGCAATAACCCTGTGAGGTGGGCCGCCCTGAGAGACAGCAGCTGGCCCAAAGTCAACCCAGCCATCTTTCAGGCCTAAGGCAGGACTAGAACTCCCGGTCTCCCGGTGATTGGCCCAAAGTCACCCATTTGCTTTTGTGCGTAAGGCAGGACTAGAACTCACCGTCTCCTGGTGATTGGCCCAAAGTCACCCGAGCTGACTTTCTTGCCCAAGGTGGGACTAGAACTCACCGTCTCCTGGTGATTGGCCCAAAATCACCCACCCAGTGGTTGGATTCAGCCAGTTCGCACCAGTTCAGCAGAACCGGTAGCTAATTTTTTGCTGCCTGGGCCCAGGATAGACTTCTGGAAGCGGCATCCACACAAAGAACCGGTTGTTCACATATTTGAATCCCACCACGGCACCTAACATCTTTCATGAGTAAGGCATGAATAGAGTTCACCGTCTCCTGGTGATTGGCCCAAAGTCACCCGGCTGGCTTTCATGCATAAGATGCAACTAGAACTCACCGTCTCCTGGCGATTCGCCCAAAGTCACCCGGCTGGCTTTTGCACCAAAGGTGGGACTAAAACTCACTGCCTCCCAGTTTTATCCTGATGCCATAATTCCTAGAGTCCCAGGGGCAGGCAACCTGGGCTCATTTATGACTCGTGGACTTCAACTCCCAGAATTCCTGAGCCAGCATGGGGGAACTATGGCCCCTTCATGACTTGTGGACTTCAACTCCCAGAATTCCTGAGCCAGCCATGCTGAAGGAAAAGGGAGAGGTTTCCAAGCTGAGCCATGCTGGCTTAGGAATTCCGGAAGTCCACGAGTCATAAAAGAGCCAAGGTTGCCTACCCCTGGCCTAGGCCTAGGCCGCCTTATGAGTTGTGGACTTCAACTCCCAGAATTCCTGAGCCAGCCATGCTGAGGGGAAAGGGAGAGGTTTCCAAGCTGAGCCGTGCTGGTTCAGGAATTCTGGGAGTTGAAGTCCACGAGTCATGAAAGGGCCATAGTTCCCCCATGCTGGCTCAGGAATTCTGGGAGTTGAAGTCCACGAGTCATAAAAGAGCCCAGGTAGCCTACCCCTGTGGACCTAGACCAAATGTATGGTGAGATTATTTTCCACAAAAATTTCAGTCCAGCCATTGATGCTGAAGGGGAAAAGAAATGAAAAGTTTGAGATCATCAAAAAAAAAAAACCAACCCCAGCATAATCCAGGCTCCCTTCAACTATGCTGGGAACTCTTGCCCCTCCTCCGCCCCTAAAAAAACGTAGATGGGAAATGCACAAAAGTGAGGCCCCAGAATTCTCCCCCCCCCTCTCTCGGGAACCGCTAAGAAGAGACTTGACTGCGGCGCATAACATCTCGATTCCAGAAAATAAAAAAAATAAAATTCATTCCTCTCCTTCCCGGGATTTGAACTCAGAGCATCGTAGGGGGCTGATGGTGGGCGATGGTGGGCAGGCAAAAAAAAGGGCTGGAGGTTGCAAACAGGAAGAGGGAGATATAATAATAATAATAATAATAATAATAATAATAATAATAATAATAATAATAACAACAACAACAACAACAACAACAACAACAACAACAACAACAACAACAATAATAATAATAATAATAATAATAATAATAATAATAATAATAATAATAATAATAATAATAATAATAATAATAATTTTATTTGTATACCGCCCTTCTCCCAAAGGACTCAGGGCGGTGAACAGGGCAAACATATAAAAATACAAGAGCACAAACATTAAAAGAGATTAAACAAGTGCCCAGAAACTAACAACAATGAATTAAAATACATTAAAACAATATTAAAATCTAAACCCATCACCCATCAGGCCAGGCCGGCTTGTTCGAACAAGTAGGTCTTCAGATCGCGTCGGAAGGAGCGCAGGTCAGGCGCCATCCGGAGCTCAACCGGCAAACGGTTCCACAATTCCGGCGCGCCCACAGGAGGTGTAGCCCAGGCAAGAACATCGATCCAGACTCCAGAACATCAAGATAACATTCAGAAGGGGCTCAGAGAGACCCCCACCCTGATTTACCGGAGTATAAGGGGGGGGGGAGCGAAAATCCAGCATAATCAGAGTTGCAAGATGCTGACATTAAAGCCAACTTCAATCAAAGCAGCTTTGATAGTCTCGGTGTCCTGGCCTGGTCCACCCAGGGGGGCAAAAGTTAAATATTTATTTATTTTTATTTTTTATTTTAATTCCATTTATATCCCGCCCTTCTCCGAAGACTCAGGGCGGCTTACAAGCTATATGGACCTTGCTATAACATCACACAGTAGTGCTGCAATGGGGCGGGGAAAAAGGAGACACAAAGGAGCCACGGAAAGACGGTGTGTGTGTGTGTGTGTGTGTGTGTGCAAAAAGTGTCCTTGCACACTTGTCTCAATGGAGGGGCTTCCATTTGAGATCAGGTCAGCCCCTCTGAGAAGACCCATGGTGCTCATCCAGGGGCCGACTTCTAAGCCGAGATTCAGCTGGGGAGGGAGGGATTTATTAAGAAATAATAAGTTTGGAAGTTTTTAAGAAGAGACTGGACAGCCATTTGTCTGAGATGGTATAGGGTTTCCTGCCTGAGCAGGGGGTTGGACTAGATGACCTCCAAGGTCCCTTCCAACTTTGTTGTTGTTGTTATATTAAGTTTTTAAAGAAGAGACTGGACAGCCATTTGTCTGAGATGGTAGAGGGTTTCCTGCCTGAGCAGGGGGTTGGACTAGATGACCTCCAAGGACCCTTCCACATTATTATTATTACTGTTGTTGTTACATAAATTCTCTTCCATTTCTCAAATTCCCTTTCAAGCCCATCTCCCCCACTGGTTGGTGAATCAAACCACCAGCTTCTGAGTGGTCTCCTTGGACAGCTTTTCCAGCAATTACACACCAGAGACACACACACACACGCAAAAAAACCCACAAACCTCAGGAAACTTCCCCTGCATTCTGGGGCTGGCCGCAATCTCGAATGTTTATTTGCAACAGCCAGACGATGACAGAATTATGTCAGCAAAGGCTGGTTTGGCTTCGGCAGTCCCGGAGAGGCACACACACGCCAGCCTTGCCAGGAGAAACCAAGAAGGGGTTCATTTAATTGGGGGTTTTTTTGTATTTATTTTTGGGACATAAACGGAGAAATGTGAGAGACAGCTTCGCACATCTGGCAAGGAGATTTTGCTCTGATCGAAGATGGCCCTGGAGCGGAGGGTGTTTTATGTTCGCTTTTATACGGGCGTTTTGGGGGGCTGCCAAGGGTGAGACAGGTGCAGGGCAGGGATGAGGCCGGTCTCCTCCCCCCCCCAGCCTCAGATCTCCAAGGCGCCTAGGCCAAAAAAGGAGGATCTTTGGATGGATTCAGGCCAGCTGCAATCTTAATCCTCCAAATCGGCCATCCACAGGCACACAGAGATCAACGACATCTACATACAGTTAGAACAATTGACCAGTGGAACTACCTGCCTCCAGAAGTTGTTGGTGTTCCATCACTGGAGGTTTTTAAGGAGAGATGGGACAAACATTTGTCTGAAATGGGTATAGGGTTTCCTGCCTGAGCAGGGGGTTGGACTAGATGACCTCCAAGGTCCCTTCCAACTCTGCTGTTCTGTTCTGTTCTGTTCCTTCCATTCTATTCCATATTTTCTATTCTGTTCTTATTCTATTCTATTCTATTCTATTCTATTCTATTCTATTCTATTCTATTCTATTCTATTCTATTCTATTCTAATACTTATACTTATTCTTATTCTTATTCTACTGTATTCTATTCCATTTATTTCATATTCTATTCTATTCTATTCTATTCTATTCTATTCTATTCTATTCTATTCTATTCTATTCTATTCTTATCCTTATCCTTATTCTTATTCTATTCTATTCTATTCTTCAAAAAAGGGGAAAAAATAGATCCAGAAAACTACAGACCTTTCAGCCTGACCTCAATACCTGGGAAGATTCTGGAAAAGATAATCAAACAACAAATCAGCGAACACCTTGATGCAAACAAAGTCATCACTAAAAGCCAACATGGGTTTGTCAAAAACAGATCGTGCCAGACAAATCTTATTACATTCTTTGACCAAGTGACAAAATTAGTGGACCAGAGAAACGCTGTACAGTAGATATAATTTACTTGGACTTCAGTAAGGCATTTGATAAAGTAGATCACAACCTACTACTTGATAAGATAGAAAAATGTGGGTTAGATAGCATCACCACCAGATGGATTCGTAGCTGGCTGACAGGCCGTACTAAGCGTGTGGTCCTCAATGGAACCGCATCTACATGGAAGGAAGTGTGTAGTGGGGTGCCCCAGGGCTCTGTTCTGGGCCCAGTGCTCTTCAATATCTTCATTAATGATTTGGATGAGGGGATAGATGGGGAACTCATCAAATTTACAGACGACACCAAGCTGGCAGGAATAGCCAATACTCCAGAAGATAGGCTTAAGATACAGGAGGATCTGGACAGACTCGAACACTGGGCACTATCTAACAAAATGAAATTCAATGGTGAAAAAAGTAAGGTTCTACATTTAGGCAGGAAAAATCAAATGCATAGGTATAGTATAGGTGGTACCTTGCTCAATAGTAGTAACTGTGAGAGGGATCTCGGAGTCCTAGTAGACAATCACTTCAATATGAGCCAGCAGTGTGCTGCAGCTGCCAAAAAAGCCAACACAGTGCTAGGCTGCATTAATAGAGGGATAGAATCAAGATCAAGTGAAGTACTAATACCACTTTACAATGCTTTGGTAAGGCCACACCTGGAATACTGCATCCAGTTTTGGTCACCACGATGTAAAAAAGATGTCGAGACTCTAGAAAGAGTACAGAGAAGAGCAACAAAGATGATTAGGGGGCTGGAGGCTAAAACATATAGGGAACGGTTGCTGGAATTGGGTATGTGTAGTTTAACGAAGAGAAGGGTGAGGGGTGACATGATAGCAGTGTTCCAATATCTCAGGGGCTGCCACAAAGAAGAGGCAGTCAAGCTATTCTCCAAAGCACCTGAAGGCAGGACAAGAAGCAACGGATGGAAACTAACCAAGGAGAGAAGCAACCTAGAACTAAGGAGAAACTTCCTGACAGTTAGAACAATTAACCAGTGGAACAACCTGCCTCCAGAAGTGGTGAATGCTCCAACACTGGAAGTTTTTAAGAAGAGACTGGACAGCCATTTGCCTGAAATGGTATAAGGTTTCCTGCCTGAGCAGGGGGTTGGACTAGATGACCTCCAAGGTCCCTTCCAACATTATTATTATTATTATTATTATTATTATTATTATTATTATTATTATTATTATTATTATTATTATTATTATTATTATTATTATATTCTATTTATTCCATATTCTATTCTTATTCTATTCCATATTCCATTCCATGCCAGAGGCTTATCTGTGTCCTCAGGGTCCAAGCGGCCTCAATGACCCTCTAAAAGAAGGCAAATTCTTTTGTCTAACAAGGGAGTATCAATCCTTCCCTTCCCCTCCATCCGGTCAGAGCCGAAGAAGCTTCTTGGAGGAGAAGGGAAAGGTCTTCAAAGCAAAGAGAAGAAAGTCCAGTTGCCTCCTGGAAAAAAAAAAGCGCCTTTGGGGCAAGCGTGACCCGGATGACGGAGAATCTCGGCAGTCAGATGAAAAAGCTGCTTCTGATTTCCTAGTCTCGCTCGGCCTCCCTTGCTTTGCTTCCTCTAACTCAGCAGGTGACGAAATTTGCTGGCCGTGGGGCAAAACGTTTAGCTTCCAGGCACAAAGGCTGCCCATAAAAGGAGAGCCATCCTGGAGCAGGCCAGGCCTTTGGATCTGGGGGTGGGGGTGGGGATCGGGGCCAGCTTTCCGGAGAACCGTGCCAATCCCTGCCAGCTTCCCAGCCCGCCCGGAGAGGAGAGTGCAAAGCTCCTCACTTATTGTCACAGGGACTGAATGAGTGCATTCCACAACAAAGAGATAAGACACACACACACACAGCCTGGACAGTCCAAGGCCACTGGCTTTCCCCCCCCCCCCCTTCACTGGCCAGAATTGGAGGGGTGATGGATCGCCAATGGGCTCATGGCCAGAACAACAACAACAACAACAAAAAAGGATCTGCTTGGTTGAACTGGGGCCTTTTAAAAGATCCCCTGCGAACACTTATACATAACCTGACTTACACAAACACACACACACACACACACAACTCTGTGAATGGTGCTTACAGCTTTTCTCCAAGCTAGATTTGCTGATCATAAAAGAGACGGTCCAATAAACAGGAAGTTCTCCCCAGAACAGAAAAGGGTCCCCTAAATCAAAGCACCTTTTCTAAACGTGGTTAGTTCCCTTTTCTCTTTGCAGGATAAGTACCAAGTCCAGCTGGGCCTACTGGCACCAATACAAGCATATCATATTAACATCTTAAATGCGGAAAGACATAAGAACTGACACACACACAGACACACACACAGACACACACCCCCGCCCAAAAACCCCAAAGAAGAAATGGAACTATTGCTAAAATCCAAACTCAGAAATCAAACACAGATTTGCAAACTTTCTATCTGCAAAGGCCAAGATGCAACATCAACAACAGCAACAGAAACACAGCCCATGTTTTTATCAACATGACCCAAATCCCAATTATGGAAAAAAGAAAAAAAAAAAGAAAAGTAAACTTTCCCCACAGTTCAGCTCAATTACTGCATGAAAACATCCTGTTCTTTCCTTGGCGACAAATTGGATATCGCGGGTCAGCGCCTTCCTCCGAGATATTTTGGGAGCTGCCCTAGGGAATTACCGGGTGGTGTCCCATCCAGGTGGCGACCTGACCCAACCAGGTTTGGTTTTGGGGATTCGGCCAAGATTAACCAGATGGGACCACCTGCTCTGGATTAAACTGGTCTCCAAAGAAAATGGTGAATCCCTCGCACTGTGGCTGCTCCATGCCTTGGAACTGTAGTAAAAACATTTCAAATGGAGTTTTTTCACAACTTTTCCACTGATGTGCCCTGAATGAGCGCCGGAAGGGTGGTGGGCCAAACCTCTCATACAGTCCCCCAGCCCTCTCTGAAGTGGGGTCCTGATGCCTGGGGTCCAAAGTCCAGAGAGAAACCAGGAGCAAAGTTTGAGATAAGGAGAGAAGCAACCTGGAAGTAAGGAGAAACTTCCTGACAGAACAATTAACCAGTGGAACTACCTGCCTCCAGAAGTTGTGGGTGGTCTATCACTGGAGGTTTTTAAGAAGAGACTGGACAGCCATTTGTCTGAAATGGGATAGCGATGGGGGTCTCTGGGCCTTCTTGGGCCTGCTGACTCTCCACAGATGCCAGCTAGGAAGTGAGAATGTTACTGTTTATAGAATAACAGAATTGGAAGGGATCCTGGAGGCCTTCTAGCCCAACCCGCTCTCAAGCAGGAGACCTTAAACTATGCCAGACAATTGGCTGTCCAGTCCCTACTGAAAACCTCTGGTGATAGAGCACCCAAAACATCTGGGAGGAAGAGGAGGAGGAGGAGGAGGAGGAGGAGGAGGAGGAGGAGGAGGACTGTGGGGTCCCTAGTGCTCTCTGGGCTTGGTAGTTTTCTTGCAGCCGTTTCATTACCCAATTATATAACAGCGTCAGTGCTGGAAGGGAGTGGGGTTGGTGGGGAGGAAGAGGAAGAGGAAGTGGAAGAGAAAAAGGAGGAGGAGGACACAGAGGAGGAGGAGGAGGAGGAGGAGGAGGAGGAGGAGGAGGAGGAAGACTGTGGGGTCCTTGGTGTTCTCTGGGCTTGATTAATTTCTTGCACACATTTCATGACCCAACTAGCTAACATCATCAGCGTTAGAAGAGAGTGGGGTTTGCTCTCATTGTCAAGGTATAAATCACCTTAGCAGAGGGCGAAGGACCGTGCTTCAGAGGATGCATGATGTGCATGAAGGAAGGGAATAAAGCACGACGCATAATCTTACTAAATACCTTTTAATTACAAAAACTAAATATATATTATAAAGAGAGCTAGCTGACTACATCCTAACATAACAGACAGTAACAGCAAAGTGGAAGACAATAAAAGAATAACTGTGAGAAACTTTTTCAAGACACGCGCACAAAACAGTCTGAAACCATAACATAGCTGGACATACGAGAGTCACTATGGTTGCCAGATAAGCTATCAGCACAGGTGCAGAGAGCAGGGCAAATGTACAGTTAGAAATGAACTTTTCTGACGAACTAAAAAAAAAACGTGCAGTGACACTCATTTTATGTACAAGTGGCTTGCTCCGTCGGTAGGGGTGGAAGTGGTCTTGGTGCTTCCTTGATTGGGATTTTGTTTACCATTTGATCGTTTGCCTGAGTTGGGGGTTCCTTGATTGGAACATAAGTTTGTTTCTTGACTGTTGGTCTAACATGGTGTTTATCTCCGGGAGTTGATTGCTGGCCAGACGTTTGAGTTTTTTCTTTTCTTTTTGGCATTTTTGTCCCCAAGCTGCTTTTTTTTTTCTCAAGGGGCAACTGGACTTCCTTGTTTTTCTTTGAAGAAGTTTTTGCTTCTCAACTGAGAACCTTCGTAGGCTTTTGGCTTTTCGATAGCCTCTCCAACGGTGTGTAAATGTTGTCTGCCTCTGTGTTAATGGCCAATTTGTAAATAAACCAACCAACAGAAATAGAGATTTTGATCGGTTGATTATTGATTATGTACCAATGAGTCTTTTTCGCCTCCTAGATAGATTTCATCCAAGACTATCTCCCCCTAATCTAGACGTTCGGTCTTCCAAGGGTGCTCCCATCACTTCTGTAAGCAAGTCTGTCCCCTAGCTTCGGGCATCCTCATCTTCTCTTTCCAGCAGAGATTTACAAGGAGTATTAGCAGAATAACAGAACAGAATAACAGAGTTGGAAGGGGGCCTTGGAGGTCTTCTAGTCCAACCCCCTGCTAGGCCTGGAAAACCTAAACCATTTCAGACAAATGGTTGTCCAATTTGTTCTTTAAAAATTCCAGTGTTGGAGCATTCACAACTTCTGGAGGCACTGATTAATTGTTCGAACTGTCAGGAAATTTCTCCTTGGTTACTTCTCTCTTTGATCCGTTGCTTCTTGTCCTGCCTTCTGGTGCTTTGGAGAATAGCTTGACTCCCTCTTCTTTGGGGGCAGCCCTTGAGATATTGGAGCACTGCTATCATGACACCCCTCCTCCTTCTCTTCATTAAACTACACATACCCAAATCCTGTAACTATTCTTTGTATGTTTTAGTCTCCAGGCCTTTGATCATCTTAATTGCTCTTGGTTGCTCTTTGCATTTTTCCCAAAGTCTCAAAATCTATTTTGTAATGTGGCGACCAAAACTGGATGCACCTATTATGTCGCACCTAGTCCTTTTCACTGATCTAGTCGTACCCCAATTCCAGCAACCGTTCTCCATATATTTTAGCCTCTGGACGGCTGATCATCTTTGTTGCTCTTCTCTGCACTCTTTCTAAGTTCTTTAGAGTGACATTAGGAATATAGTCATATCAAAATAGTACTTTAAACTCATTATTGAAACCAAGTCAAGAGTCGATAATTAGCCAAGGCAGCCAGCGGGATAAGAATTGTCAATCAGAATAAAGAATAAACGGGGATTTTTCTTTCCGGTTTGGAACAGTCTCTCCCTATTTTAACAAGTCAAGCCACATCTAAATTTTAGTCCATGGGCAAAATTCTAGTCCATACATGGTTTTTAGGTGAAACGAAATGCAGGATCCGCATTGTTTGTCAAAAGTTATTTTGGACATTTGTGCATACTCTCATAACTCAGCTTGCCAATCTTCTAAAGAAGGAATGATGTATATTTTCCACACACACAGACACACACACACACACACACACACACACACACACACAAAGGATAAAGTCTTTTAGCAGCGGTTTGGCTGTACCCAGCTGAGTGCACAGGCTTTGTAGAAAGGTAAGGCTTAATAAACGCTAAACAGAAAGACAGGTTTTTGAGACACACACACACAGCGAGACAGACACAAAACACACACCATGGACTTCTCTGGCTAGATCAGTAGCTCTCCCACCCTTTTTTTCCCCCCAAACTACTTCTCAACTGTGTCCCCTTCCGCCCAGACACCCGCTCCCACCCTTACGGACGTTGCAGGCTTGCTGAGGATAACGTGCGAATGGCACAAAAGACCACCTCTCCACAACCAGCCTTCAACCTCTCTCTCCCTTGGCGGTTTCAGCCAGCCTATTTCCTTGGACTGGGCAGCCTCCTGCGGGCGGGAAGACCACCCAAGGCGCCGGCTTGGTGGGAAGACGACCCCTCCCCGCCCCCCGGTCGGCGCTACCTCGCCCCTCGCCCCGCGGAGTTTCAAGGGCAGGCGAGGGCAAGCTCCGGCGGGTCCGGAGCCGCTGCTGCTGGTGGGGTGGGTGGGACGCAGCGCCTGGGACCCTCCGCGCCAGGTCTGCTCCAGCTGGGCGCGGAGCCTCGTCCTCCCTCCGGGACAGCCCCGCGCGGGTTTTGCCCAGCTGCTCGGCCGGCCCGCCGGGCGCAGCGCTCGGCAAGAAGCAGGGGGCAAAATACAGCCGGGCTCGGGTGGCCCAGAGGGGAAGCCTGGCGTGGGAGAGGGAGAGGAGGAATAGAATAATAGCATAGAACAACAGAGTTGGAAAGGGACCTTGGAGGTCTTCTAGTCCAGCCCCCTGCTCAGTCAGGAGACCCTCTGCCATTCCAGACAAGTGGCTGGCCAGTCTCTTCTTAAAAACCTTCCAGTGTTGGAGCATTCACAGCTTCTGGTGGCAGGCTGTTCCGCTGGTTAATTGTTCTAACTGTCAGGAAGTTTCTCCTTAGTTCTAGGTTGCTTCTCTCCTTGGTTAGTTTCCATCCATCCGTCGCTTCTTGTTCTGCCTTCAGACGCTTTGGGGAATAGCTCGACCCCTGTCTTCTTTGGGGCAGCCCCCTACCCCAATACTGGACTATTGTTGTGATCTATCTCCCCAACTCCTTCTAATCCAGGGGTGTCAAACTCAATTTCATTGAGGGCCGCATCAGCACTGCGGTTGCCCTCAGGGGGCCAGGTGGGCATGGCTTACTGGGTCGGCGTGGCTAGAGTGCATATGGCCTACTGGGTGGGCATGGCCAACTCTACATTGTTGGCATCAAGGGTGCCTATGGGGGCCTGGGCAGGAGTGGGACAGATCTGAGGGTCTCTGGCAGGAGGAGGGTCTCTGGGCCAGGGCCAAGGCAGTGCGGGCCGTTCCCTCACTCTTTCCAGGATGGCTTCGCGGGCCGGATCTGGCCCCCGGGCCTTGTGTTTGACATGTCTGCTCTAATCTGTTAAACATACTAAGTTGCCTCCTACATACTCTTGGGGGGGGGGGTTTAAAACTTCATGGAGCATCTTTAAAAACATTTCCAGCTCAGAGGCTGGGCAGAGAAGAGCAACAAAGACGATCAGGGGCCTGGAGGCTAAAACCTAGGAAGAGCGGATGCAGGAACTAGGCAGGGCTAGTCTAGCGAAGAGAAGGACCAGGGGAGACATGATAGCCGTCTTCCAGTATTTGAGGGGCTGCCACGGAGAGGAGGGGGGGGGTCAACCTATTTTGCAAAGCACCTGAAGGCCAGACAAGGAACAGTGGACGGAAACTGATCAAGGAGAGATTCAACCTGGAACTAAGGAGACATTTCCTGACAGTGAGGACAATCAACCAGTGGAACAGCTGGTCACCAGACGTTGTGGGTGCTCCATCACTGGAGGCTTTTAAGAAGAGACTGGACAACCATTTGTCTGAAATGCTATAGTATTTCCTGCCTGAGCAGGGGGTTGGACTGGAAGACCTCCAAGGTCCCTTCCAACTCTTGTTATTCTGTGAGATTTAATGTCATTGCCTTGCAAACGTCATGTTCTGTTATTCTGTTTAAAAGCAGCTCAAAAGTTGGTACTACCAGAGCACCTCCCCCCCACCCCGCAATTCCTCTCCTGTGACTTCTTCTCTCCCCCAACTTAATAATAATAATAATAAAGTTGGAAGGGGGCTTGGAGGTCATCTAGTCCACCCCCTGCTCAGGCAGGAAACCCTATACCGTTTCAGACAAATGGCTGTCCAGTCTCTTCTTAAAAACTTCCAGTGTTGAAGCATCCACCGCTTCTGGAGGCAGGTTGTTCCACTGGTTAATTGTTCTAACTGTCAGGAAGTTTCTCCTTAGTTCTAGGTTGCTTCTCTCCTTGACGAGTTTCTATCCGTTGCTTCTTGTCCTGCTTTCAGGCGCTTTGGAGAAGAGCTTGACTCCCTCTTCTTTGGGGCAGCCCCTGAGATATTGGAACACTGCTATCGTGTCACCCCTGGTCCGTCTCTTCATTAAAGTAGACAGACGCAATTCCAGCAGCTGTTCCTTATATGTTTCCCACCCAGAGATCAGCCACTCCACAGTGGATTTTCCACTTATTCAGCCCCCAGACCCACACGGCTCCTTTAAATGATGCCCCGCTGGGAGTTGGGGGCACTCCAGCCCTCTTCTCTACTCCCCACTCAGCTGGAAGGGAATCAGGGTATCCCCTTGGCCTTGGGAGCTGGACTCCTGCATCCCAAGTGCCCCCCCCTTCCTCATTGCTTCTCCATCCAGGCCCAGCTGAGTTGCCTTCCGCCCCCCACCCCTTCCCCACCCAGACTAAGCGGGCACAGCCGCTTCTCCATCCTCGGAGCACTAAGGCCTATTTTGGGAAGGCCCAACGGCACACGCCAAGCAGCAGGCGAGGGCGCCCGTGACATTTACAAGGTGATGGCATGATGGGTCTTGTCTGGAGAGAAGTGGAAACAGGCGGGCAGCGGCCGGAAAACGGCTACGTGGTTATCTCCCCGAGGCTGGCAGGAGGCGAGATGAGCTTTGGGCTACCGACAGCCCTCCCCTCGCTGCCACCCCGTGATAATCCTGCATGGTTTGTTTCACACCTCTCCTTCCCCCCCGCCCCCTCCCCCAGGAGAAAAGGGAAGCAAAAGCATCCCAGTTTGTGTGCCAGTTACTGGCTAGCCTGTCCGCATGGAAGAAGTTGGGAGGAGGATGGGAACTGTAGTCTATGCCCCTCCCCAGGGTTGGGGGCAGCTGCCGCTCTAGCCCCTTGGAGATGCCAAGTGGCTAACGGGATGGCAGCCCCTTCTTTGGCCTTCTTTAACCTAGGAAGCTCGGTGGGTTTAGCACCGGTTAAGCTTCGGGCAGGAGACCACCAGGGTAAAGCCAGGATTATCAGCTCGGAGAAGAAAGCCGGCAGAAAGGCCGGCTGTTTTGCTGCCAAGGACATGACACAGAATCCTTGGCGGAGACAAGATTAATAGGAAGGGGCTTTTCTGCTGAGGGACCCCCCCCTTTCCAACACATTTGTCTGGCCGGAGACGGCTTTGATCTGTTCAGACTTTTAGAGGCCAGAGGCAAACCTGTTATGCCAGTTCTTAGCAGCCGTCACTCCAATTCCGGAGCCAATTCAAACTGGCGGTGGTTGGCACGGCCTTGTCCTGCCAGTAGCCACCCGGCCCTCCCTCGGCGGGGAAATTGGCCCTCTGCAAGGGGAGGGCTCTCCCACCCCCACCCCCCACCGATGGAATCGATCGATCTTTTCAGCTCTCTCTGAATTGCCTTTTATAACTCGGGTTGTTTTAAGTCTTTGCCGCTGCCTAGTGGTTTATACCGTGTTTTTATTTTCCACATGTTTTTATTCAGACTGTCTTTTTTATTTTTATTTTATTTTATTTTTTAAAAAATAATAATTCCGAGGGCCTTTTATTGTACAGTGCTGTAAACGGCCCGGAGTGTTTCAGCTACTGGGCGGTTTTAAACATTTCTGTCAATAAAATTAAAGCGAGAGGCGAAGGTTGCCTTCTTGCGGTCCCTCTTGGTATGGACCCTGTGCTGGAGATCACTCGGTTACTTTTTACTTCTCTTCCTTCCAGTCTCCCCAAACGACCGGGATCCATTTGGTTGTCTGCGTGTTCCACCTGTGCCTACCGGAAAGGAAGGTTTTTGTGTGTTTGTGTCTGTTAGGGAGAGATTCCATAAGACAAAAATCCTTGCTTGAAAGTGATGGGATCAATTTCACAAAAGAAACCTTGCTGGGTTCCTAGATTAAATCAAGCTTCCCTGCAAGCATCTGGAAAAAAACACCCATCTATTTTGGTACAGCAGAGACATACCATTCACCAGACTTCAGATGCAACCAGGGAACAATCTTTGTTTTTTGTTTTCCTCAACCTTGGCAATTTAAAGAAAGGTGGACTTCAACTACCAGAATTCCCCAGCTGTGAGTTCAAGTCCACCCCTCTTAAAGTCGCCAAGCACGGATCCAGTAGACAAGCCACTCCTTTGTAATAATAATAATAATAATAATAATAATAATAATAATAATAAGAAGAAGAAGAAGAAGAAGAAGAAGAAGAAGAAGAAGAAGAAGAAGAAGAAGAAGAAGAAGAAGAAGAAGAAGAAGAAAAAGTAGTTGGAAGGGACCTTGGAGGTCATCTAGTCCAACCCCCTGCTCAGGCAGGAAACCCTATACCATTTAAGGCAAATGGCTGTCCAGTCTCTTCTTAAAAACCTCCAGTGTTGGAGCATTCACCACCTCTGGAGGCAGGTTGTTCCACTGGTTAGTTGTTCTAACTGTCAGGAAGTTTCTCCTTACTTCCAGGTTGCTTCTCTCCTTGACTAGTTTCCATCCGTTGCTTCTTGTCCTGCTTTCAGGCGCTTTGGAGAATAGCTTGACTCCCTCTTCTTTGGGGCAGCCCCTGAGATACTGGAAGACTGCTATCATGTCACCCCTCACCCTTCTCTTCGTTAAACTAGACTTACCCAATTCCAGCAACCGTTCCCTATATGTTTTAGCCTCCAGTCCCCCAATCATCATCATCACCTTTTTAGCCAGGAGGACTAGGATCTTACTTATTACTTTTTGAAAGATCTTGATTGTAGAACCGAAAATGAGCCGTCTTAAGGGATCTGTGTTTGGTGCAGTGACTCTATAAACCGCTTAGAGAGAGGGCTGTAAAAGCAGCGTGAAGCGGTATATAAGTCTAAGGGCTATTGCTATTCTCTCCTTCTCCCTCCCTCTCTCCTTCCTTCGCGCCCTTTTCTACCTTCCTTTTCTTTCCTTCCCTCTACTCTCTCCTTCCTTCCCTTCTTTTTCTCCATTTCTTTCTTTCTCTCCTGCCCCCTCCATCTCTTATTTCCCTTCTTCTTTTCTCTCCCTCTCCTTTCCTCCCTCCCTCCTTTTTCTTTCTGCTTTTCTTTTTTTTCCCTCTCCCTTCCCTTCTTTCTCTTGTAAGAGCTCCGGGGGCGCAGTGGTTAGAATGCAGCATGGCGGGCTAATTCTGCCCACTGTCAGGAGTTCGATCCTGACCAGCTCAAGGTCGACTCAGCCTTCCGTCTTTCCGAGGTCGGTAAAATGAGGACCCAGATTGTTGGGGGCAAATAGGCCAACTCTGTAAACCTCTTAGAGTGGGCTGTGAGAGCAGCGTGAAGCGGTATATAAGTCTAAGGGCTGTTGCTATTCTCTCCCTCTCCTTTCTTCCCTCCCTCTCTCCTTCACGCCCTTTTCTTTCTACCTTTCCTTCCCTCTATTCTCCCCTACCTTCCCTTCTTTTTCTCCATTTCTTGCTCTCCCGCTCCCTCCATCTCTTATTTCCCTTCTCTTTTTCTCTCCCTCTTCTTTCCTCTTCTTCCTTCTTCCCTCCTTTTTCTTTCTCCTTTTCTTCCTTCCTTCCTTCCTCTTGTAAGAGCCGTGGTGGCGCAGTGGCTCGAGTGCAGCATTGAAGGCTGACTCTGCTCATTGCCAGGAGTTTGATCCCCTCACCAGCTCAAGGTCGACTCAGCCTTCCGAGGTCGGTAAAATAATAATAATGAAGTTGGAAGGGACCTTGGAGGTCATCTAGTCCAACCCCCTGCTCAGGCAGGAAACCCTATACCATTTCAGACAAATGGCTGTCCAGTCTCTTCTCATTGGTATTATTAAAAACTTCCAGTGGACCTAGAGCAGGGGTAGGCAACCTCGGCTCTTTTATGACTCATGGACTTCAATTCCCAGAATTCCTGAGCCAGTGTTGTGATTCAGGGTCAGCCTGTGGGTTTGGCAGTTGGGTCGGACGATTCAGAGGAGGAGGAGGGGGGTGTTGGAGAGCTTGCTGATGATGGCCTTGAGGCTCCGCAGAGCCCTCAGCCAGGCCCCTCCCATCTGGTCACGACACAGACCCAGCTGTGTGAGCCTGACAGCGTGGATGAAGATGACCCACAGCTGGCCCTGTTCAAGGACGCCCGACGCAGGAGGCAGTCAATCAGGAGTAAACAGAGGAAGGCAATGGGGCACCTCGGAAGGAGGCAGAGAGAAGCCACGCCCTGAACTGTTTAAAAGGGGAATGCGTGGGAGGGCTGGTTTGCTGAAGGCAACCGCTTGAATAGCTCCTGTTTCATGGTTCGTGTTTTTGTTTGGCTCTGTTTTACGTTAATAAATTTGGCAGGCTTAGTTCCAGCCTCTTACCGTTTGTAAAGGGGTTGTCCCTGCCTTTTCTGCAGGGCCGGTAGCAGGCTGGTACAGAACAGTCAGCATGCTGGCTCAGGAATTCTGGGAGTTGAAGTCCATGAGTCATAAAAGAGCCGAGGTTGCCTACCCCTGACCTAGAGGACCTAGATAGTTGGGGGCAAAGATGCCGACTCCGTAAACGGCTTAGAGGTGGCTGTAAAAGCCCTGTGAAGCTGCACATACGTCTAAGCGCTATTGCTAGTGCTAAATGAGGAGGTATCTGGCATCTTTCCTGGCTCAAAAATTCTATTAAAAATGCAAAAGCTTTGGTGAGGGGCAACCCACGATTTTGGGCTCCTGCGGACCAACCCAGTTCTCTCCTCCAATGACTGGGTCACAGGATCCCTGTCCGGCAAAGGAGATCCTGGATCCCTTACTAGGAGCAGCATCTTGTTTGCTTCTTTGCCCCTTAATTGTAGGACTCGTGCTTCGTCCAGCCCCTGGGCAGGGCCCACAAGGAGGGTCAATCCAAAAAAGGGCAACATTTAGCAATGGGGGGGTGGTGGGGTGGTGGGGAAGAGGCGGCGGGTGGGGTACTCCCGAGTCACCGTTGGGTCAAGTGGTCACTTAGCACCAGAACTGGGCCCAACGTCTCCGTTGTTAAGTGAGCTTTGTCCGATTTTTAGGGCCTTCCTTGCCACAGTTGCCAAGGGAATCACTGCAGCTGATAAATTAACAACCCGGTTGTTAATTGAATCTGGCTTGCCCCAGGGACTTGGCTTGTCGGACACGGCTGCAAAGAGGGGGTCCCGTGACCTTGGGACACAGCAACGGTCCTAAACGGGAGCCCGTTGCCAAGCCTCCGGATTTTGATCGTGGGGATCGCTTTCCAAGGTCGTCACGGTGAAAAACAGCCGGGTCACTTTTTTTTCCCCCAAGGCCGTTGTCCCTTTGAATGGTCACTAAGTGAGCTGTTTGTAAGTCGAGGGGAAGGGAGAGAAGACCCTTTGCAGAGGCCTTTAAGCAGTTTTTAAAAGAAATGGGAATTATCGCAGGTCTGAGGCCCAGGAAGAAGGCCAGGCCCGGGGGGGGCGGAGGGGGGGGAAGGATGCCAGGCCAGAGGGAAAAGGAAGAAGAGGCTTGGCTGGAGGGGGCTAAGGACGGGGGGGGGGGAGAAGGATGGGCACAGCCAGCCCAAAAACACAGCACCCCCCCTCCCCACTTCCGAAGTGGGCACAGCAAGAACAACAAAACTTTTTTTTTCACCTCTGTCCCGACTTGGCAGAATAGGCCGTTGCAGCCTCAATGGGTCCTTTGTTAGCCATGACAAATGGGAATCCATTGATTGCATAAAGAAGGACTCTGGATCCAGGCCTAAAAATATATTGCATGAGCAAAAGAGGGTGAGGCGGGGGGGGGGGAGGTGGAGGAGGGGGAACGGACAAAAAATGTTCAAGGATAACATGACCTCTCAATCCCCCCCCTGCCAGGCACACACACACACACACACACACACACACACATTTCCCTTTGTTGCAAGAGAGGTTACCTGTCCCGGAGCCTCTGAGCACCCCCAGGACGGATAATGTCCCTTCCTTCCTTCCTTCCTTCCTTCCTTCCTTCCTTCCTTCCTTCCTTCCTTCCTTCCTTCCTTCCTTCCCAACTTTGCGTAGCCTCCTTCCCACCCCTTTCAGACTAGCCTTTATGTGGGCCTTTCTTTCCCGGCAACGATTTTTTCTTTGCTTACCATCATCTTCACTAAAGTGAATATATAGCCTACTCGGATGTTTTGCTTTTATGCCATCAACAAACTGAACTCTGCCCTCCCATTTCTGCCCCAGTTGCTGCCCCCCCCCGGCCTGTGGATCCTTCCCTCTGTATAGTCACCACCTCTAAAACCCGTACGGCGTCGGGCCTGGAGATATCGGGGACTGACCGCTTGTTGCTTCTGCCCTCCCAGTACATTCCAGAGGAACAGGGTGCTTGCTCTAAGTCCCCCTTATTACGCAAAGTATTAGTTACCGCTTTGTAAAACTCTAGTCAGGCCACCCCTGGAATACTGCAACCCATTTTGGTCACCCTACTACAAAAAAGATGTTGAGATTTTGGAAAAAGTTCAGAGAAGAGCAACTAAGACGATCCAAGGAGACTGGAGACCAAAACATACGAAGAACGGCTGCAGGACTTGGGTTTGGCCAGTCTGGAGAAAAGAAGAAATAGGGGGGACAGGATAGCAGCCTTCCAGTATTTGAGGGGCTGCCACAAAGAAGAGGGGGGCGGTGTCACGTTATTCAACAAAGCACCAGAGGGAAGGACGAGAAACAACGGTTGGAAAGTAATCGAGGAGAGAAGCAACCTGGAATTGAGGAGAAACTTCCTGAGAGTGAGGACAATGAACCAGTGGAACAGCTTGCCTCCAGAAGTCGTGGGCGCTCCATCCCTGGAGGTTTTTAAGAAGAGGCTGGACAGTCACTTGTCTGAGATGGTATACCTATAGGTTCTCCTGCCTGAGCATGGGGCTGGACTAGAAGACCTCCAAGGTCCCTTCCAGCTCTATTCTATTCTGTTAAATGTTGCCATTTTGCAGAATCAAAGAAGGGCGCCTCCACCCTCTGGAAGAAAATCCCCCCAAGGGATCAGGAGATCACCCACCCCCCTCCCCGAGGGCTCCAGAGAAAGCTTGAAAAATCTGGCTTTGGTTGAAGGCCCAGGGTTGACACCTGCCATCGTTTCACTGCCCGATACGTTCCTTTTGCTATTTATTAGATGTAATTCAATGCGGCCTTCCCTTCGATTGAGTGTTTTAGTTCTTTTTAATGTTTTAAGTTCTGTATGCTGCCCGCTGGAGCGCCAATATAAATAAACAAATAAATCTCCCCGCATTCCTTTAGGTCACGCAAAGTATGCTTGTTTTTTTTTTCTTTTTAAACAAAAGTTTTCTAGGAATCCTCAAACAAAACATGTCCTAAGTTACTGGAAATAATTAAAGGGGAGTGGGGGGCTCTGATTCTGCAGCCCCCTGCCCCCCAGGGTCAGCAGTGTCTCAGCTGACAGGTGAAAGCAGGACATTTCTCTCGGGTGACATCAAGAGAGAGGGCAAAATCCTTCTCTAGGCTCCATCTCTGATGAACGTCGAGGAGGACCAGAAAACTCTTTGCTCGTAGGAAATAGCGCTCGGCACTTTTCCTGAAGTGAAAAGATGGGGAGGGGGGGCCCCGACGTCTCCTTCCAGCGAAGACCTGTACATCACACCCCTTGTACGTGTGCTTCACTGTATTTATCTATTCTCTCCAAGGCTTTCCTAAACTGGGGCACAGGTCGCTTCAACTGACTTCTCCCACAAACGTGCAAAGGCTGAAGAGGTTATCCAGGATTTGTTGGGGGGGGTGGGGGCACCCACGCTGGCACGGCCGGCCACCCACTGCTATTCAGCCTCCCGTCGCTTGACAAGATCCATGAAGGGGTCTTTGTGTCTGAGCTGCCTTCTGGGCATCTTAACCAAAAGACTGAAAGAAAGAATCCGCTGAAAATAGGCACCGCGGAAATAAAACCTCCTTCAAATCCAGCGCGGTATCCTTGCAAAAAAAAGAAAAAAGAGCCGAGAAAGTGTTTTGCTTTTGTTTTATTCCAAATTTTATGTCCAAATTCCAGCTGAGGCTACAGGCCTGGGACTTCCAAACCCTGCTCGAGGTCAGCTGGCGACGGCCAATGTGCTCAGCTCTTCTTCACACGGGTCAGGCTAACAACGTGTAAACCACCGCACCGTTGTTGTTGTTTTTTCCCCCAGTTCCGCCCAAGAATTACGTTCAAACTCCTTGCCGAAGGAGGTTCTCGGCACTCCGAAGAAGCTTTTTTTTTTAAAACCAACCAGAAGTGTGCGCTAACTGAGACGTCGGACTGATTTTCTGAGAGCGGCATAACAGAATTGGAAGTCCCATAAGTGTTTTTCCAAAAGGCAACTGGGCTTTGTTTTCCCTTGAAGACGTTTCGCTTCCCATCCAAGAATCTTCTTCAGTTCTTGGATGAGAAGCGAAGCGTCTTTTAAGGAAAAACAAAGGAAGCCCCAGCTGCCTCTTGAACAGGGCATATTCTCCAAAGCGCCTGAAGGCAGGACAAGAAGCAACGGATGGAAACTAGTCAAGGAGAGAAGCAGCCTAGAACTAAGGAGTAATTTCCTGACAGTCAGAACAATTAACCAGTGGAACCACCTGCCTCCAGAAGTGGTGAATGCTCCAACACTGGAAGTTTTTAAGAAGAGACTGGACAGCCATTTGCCTGAAATGGTATAGGGTTTCCTGCCTGAGCAGGGGGTTGGACTAGATGACCTCCAAGGTCCCTTCCAACTTATTATTATTATATAACTTTTATTCATAAAACATGAAACTCAGTCAACTGAACACTCAAACTGACTTGGCAATAATGGTTGACACGGGTTGCTGCCGGCATCCTAGGTATCAACCAGGTACCTCCTTAAAATGTAAGATGTTCCGAGTAGCACAGTTTTTTGTAGCTTTGCTGGAGTTATTGCAGGAAGCTGCAAATTCTTCCAACTTTTTATTATTATTATTATTATTATTATTATTATTATTATTATTATTATTATTATTATTATTATATTATGTTGTTGTTGTTGTTGTTGTTGTTGTTGTTAGTTGCAAAGTCGTGTCCGACCCATCGCGACCCTATGGACAATGTTCCTCCAGGCCTTCCTGTCCTCTACCATCTTCTGGAGTCCATTTAAGCTCACATTATTATATTATTATATTATTATTATATAACTTTTATTCATAAAACATGAAACTCAGTCAACTGAACACTCAAATTGACTGGCACTAATGGTTGGCAAGGGTTGCTGCCAGCATCCTAGGTATCAACCAGGTATCCTTAAAATGTAAGATGTTCCGAGGAGCGCAGTTTTTTTGTAGCTTTGCTGGAGTTATTGCAGGAAGCTGCAAATTCTTGATGTGTTTTGCAAAGTTTTTGGACATCGTTCCCAGTACCCCGATGACAATGGGTATCACTGTTACACATTTCATCCATAATCGCGCAGTTTCAATGGCCAGGTTGCGGTATTTCGTAATTTTTTCCAGTTCTTTTTCTGACTCTGGCATCTCCTGGTACAGCGATATCAATCAGCTGTACGCTTCGGTTCTCTACAACTGCGATATCTGGCGTGTTGTGTTCCAAATGGTGATCTGTCTGTATTCGGAAGTCCCACAAGATCTTCACCCTCTCATTCTCAACAACTTTTTCCACCCTACGTTCCCATGACTTTAAGGACACAGGCAAGTCGTATTTTTTACACAATGCTCAGTGGATTAGTTTAGCAACTCGGTCATGTCTAGCTTTGTAATCAGTTTGCGCAATTTTACTGCACTCACATATTAATGTGAAACAGTTTCAACTTTGTTGTTGCAAAGTCGGCAATATGGATTGTCAGTAGATTTTTGTATCTTCGCTTTCACGGCATTAGTTTGTAGTGCTTGTTCTTGAGCAGCCAGTATTAAGCCTTCTGTTTCTTTCATTATTATATAAAACTTTTATTCATAAAACATGAAACTCAGTCAACTGAACACTCAAATTGACTGGCACTAATAGTTGACACGGGTTGCTGCCAGCATATTATTATTATTATTGGACCGCTGTGACCTGAATGACTGAGAATCTCCATAGAATGGGAAGGGGCCTCGGAGGTCTTCTAGTCCAACCCGCTGCTCACACAGGGGACCCTATATTATTTCAAACAAATGGTTGTCCAAGCACCGCAAATGAAGTCATTTTCACAGGAACCACACTGGGGAAGGACCCTTTGCTCTGCTCTGTTTATCCTTCAAAGCAGAGCGATTGTGGCATTTGAACCCTAAACAGCAAATCAACTCCAGAGGACGCAGGGAGGGAGACCCACCATTTTAAATGCTTGCAGGTGTTCGGTAAGGCGAACGGCTATTGCGTGCAGCCGACAAAGAGTGCCGTACACCGTGTCACAAAAGGAAGGCTAAAACAGGGCTGCGGGCATGGGAGGGGCGCAGGGGAGTCGAGGGGGGCCGGTCAGGGTAAACACACCTGGACTCAATACAAATTTAGGTCTGAACCAGGAGCAGGTTGGGGGAAGCTTGGAAAAAGTTTGCCTTTCATTCCTTCCCCAGCTCTCGACAACATTTTGTGGGAAAAATGAGTCCTGTTGCCACCTGGGAAATTCTTTGGTTAATTTCGCCTTGTTCTGAAGGTGCATTCACGGCAACTTTATTCCCATGTCAAATTAGTCATCCACGATGATGACAGCAGTCAATGTGCAATTGTGCAAAACGAGAGAGTTACGCAACAAAGCTGAAGGCTGTCTTGGCACCAACTGGATTAAAGGAAATATTTGGGGGATTAAACACCAGTACAAAGCCTCCCGGTTCCCAGCAGGATGCTGCCCCTCACCAGCTCCCGGAGGTCTGAAGAATGGAGCATCCAAACACACGGGCGGGTTTTTTTTCCCAATTGGCGCACCTCGAGTTTTGGAAACGGTAAAATCCTATGCTGCCCCCCCCCAAAAAAATATCAGGGGGAGGTAGGAAGCCTTTTCTGACCCACAAATCCTATTAAAAGGCAGAAGCTGCCACTCACAAAAGTGTCTAAATTTTAACGACAATTATTAAGTTGGAAAAGGAGCTCCCAGACTGCTGGTGCCTTGGACAGAGTCGCCTGATGGGTGGCATGTAAATATAATAAGTATAAATATAAATAATGCCTCTCTCAGGATTCTTAGCAAGTGGGATCCGGGGCTAGGCTGGCTGGGCACGTGGAAGTTTATTTATTTATTTATTTTATTAGATTTATATACCGCCCTTTCCCGAAGGACTCAGGGCGGTTTACAGGGTATTTTAAAATCAAACCAATACAAAATAACAAAAGTTAAAAAACAATTAAAAATTAAAATTAAAAAAAGATTAAATTGTTGTAGTTCCAAAAGGTGTAGTTCCAATGCCGCTAGAGTAGGGGCCGTTGGGTGGAGGGCTCTGAAGATTAAAACCAGAACTTTAAATGATGCTATAAAAAAAATTGAAGATGGCAAAAATCCTGTTTCTCACTCTGACCTTCTTCAGCCCACACAAATTTAGTGAAACAGCCCCCCCACACACACACACACACCTGGACATGCAAGATAACATTGAGAGTTTGGGCCTGCTAGAAACCAGGAGACAGTGAGTTCTAATCCTACCTTAGGCAAGAAAGCCAGCTGGGTGACTTTGGGCCAATCAGCAGGAGACGGCGAGTTCCAGTCCCACCTTCAGCATGAAAGACGACTGGCTGACTCAACCCAGCTCACCTCACGGGGGAGGGGAGGAAATAAGGAGCAGGAAGGAGTAGGAGATATGCTTGTCCTTCCCTTAGTTATAAAAATAATAAGGGCGGGATAAGAGCATCTAAAAGAAAATAACTTGAAAAAGGGATTCTTTTTTGAGAAAAAACAACAGATTGTGGCGTGAATGGGTCCTGCCTTGATCCTTTCTTTCCACCTTGATCTCTTCAAATATCACCTTTTGGCTCGCCATCTGTGATGGAACTAATCTTATCTGGCAAGCAACTTTGAAACTTTTATCTCTTTGGGTGATTAACATACTTCCTAGCCAGATGCCACTGGAAAATTATCTCCTGTTACGGGTGTTGTTGTTTTTTTTATCCTAGTAGGGAGCACTTTAGACATGGGGAGGAAGGGTTAGATTCTTTTGTCAGTTAGTCAGAGGACCAGTTGACGAGGAACCATTAAAATGGACAAATGATAAGAGCATTTGTTGTAACAACAACTTGCACCTCAACATTGGCAAGACGAAAGAGATGGTGTTAGACTTCCGGAGGAAAAAAGGAGGAACCTGCCCCACTTTACATCAGGGGTGGGGCTGTGTGGAGAGAGTTTCCTCCTTTAAATTCCTGGGAGTCTACCTCTGTGAAGATCTGACCTGGAAAGTTAACACAACCCAGGTGGCTAGAAAGGCCCAACAGAGGCTTCACTTTCTTAGGGTCTTGCGGAAGAACAGGGTAGAACAACGGCTAATGACCCTCTTTTATCGGTCTACTATAGAGAGCGTCCTCTTGTACAGTATCGTGGTTTGGTATGCTGGTCTGACAGCCGTGGATAGGAAGGCATTACAGAGGGTGGTGAGCACAGCACAAGACCTTGTGGGCTGTCCCCTGACACCACTGGATGACCTCGCCAGGGCTCGTTGCCTTGGAAGAGTGAGGACGGTGTGTGGTGCAATTAGTTCACAGGGTGTAATAAGATGGAGGGTTTGTTGTCACTGTGAGTTGGGGGGGTGGGGGCACGAAGGGAGGCTCAGCCAATCTCAAGGTATACATGGTTGTACTTTGACAATCAAGGTTCATTCATTCATTCATTCATTCAGCAGTCTCTTTACAAACGCCTTGGCCCAAACTCCCAAAGACCTAATTGCAGAATGATTATTTCAAAGACCACCAGCTTTCTCTTTCTCTTCATATTAACTTTTTTTTTCCTTTGTCCAACTGCCCAAGCCTCTCTCCTCTCTTTAATTTTCCCTGCTGAGCTTAATAAAGTCCAATTTGATTGGCTCCCTTAATTTTTTGCACACATTCCTCAGAAGGAAGGGCCCTTTTACAAAACAGAAATGCCTCCTAAAGGATCCAGTAAACTGACATCACAACTCTTTACCCAAATAGGACTGGAAATGAGCTAAACTGGAGCCAAGTTCCCATGAGGGACTTGCTTCACCCTCTGAGATTTCTGCTGGATCTGTACCATCAGCAGAGTTTTGCTGCAAGAAATCACTCCAGCCACCATCTTTCTGCAACTGTTTTGTCCCCTCGTTGCTTTTCAAAAAGCTGCTAAAAACGTTAAGTATGTCACAGTCTTTCCAAGAGTTCATGCGCTGAACCGTCTTTTCATTTCCTTGTTTCCTTCTATAGGGTGTATTTTAGGCTGAAGCTTGCGATAAAGAGATTTAGTTAGGAGTCTGGATGTTTTATATTTTTTATATAATCTATCACATAACATTATTATTTATTATTTAGATTTATATACTGCCCTTTCCTGAAGGACTCAACTTGATGAGGCTCATTGGACTGAGGGGGATACAGTGAAGGGAGTAAATAAATCATGTACCTAAAAGGGCCACAAAGGGCTCATTGAAAAATCTGGCGTGGCACAATAGTGCCTCCTGCAGTATCCGATAAACAGAATCCAGTTTTTATTTCCCCCAAACTTGTGACAGCTTACACACCCAAAGGCACAACTGATGAAATGTTAAGATTGCACCTTTATTCCCACTAAGGCGAGGAGGAAGACAAATTAAGCTTCCAAAAACTTTCTGATTTTTCTGGCTAGACCCAAGAGAGAGAGAGAGATAACCTTTATTGCCTTTTTTTTTTTACTGCGGGCACATTGGCACACGTTCGAAATGAAATTTTGTTGCCTGCTCTCAAAAGTGGGTACATACATATGATCCTCTTCAGAAGGCTGTCTTGCCTGGGGGATGAAAATCACCCCAGAAGAACGCAAGAGAAGACACCTTCAGAGGATGATAGCAAGGAGAAGAAAGAACAAGAGCAAAAAAGAGGGCCTACCAAACCATATCCAAGCAGGAGGCCCAGATGATGTGTTCCACCACCATGAAAACTGAATCTATGCTGACATACAAGTTCTCATTTAAGGGAGGATTTTAGCTGGGCTCTCCAGCTGAGGGCTTTTCCACCGGTGGTACGGGTACCACCTGTGGTACATCGGCACCCGGCAGGTGGTACGCGACCATCCTAGAGAAGTGGTAGCGGGGGAGGGGAATGAGCTGAACCGGTGGCAGCACCACACAAGCCTGAGCGAGAGACGGCTGGAGCCGCAGGGCTGTCAGGGCTCAGCGGAAGCGCCTGGATCAGCGCCAGGATCCAGCTGGAGCTCGGTGCTGATCCTGGCGTTTCTGAACCCAGAAGCGCCGATCAGCTGGAATGTTGCAGCATCTCCAGGGTCTTGTGACTTACATTCAGATGCTTGGCAACTGATTCATATTTATGACGGTCACAGTGTCCCAGGGTCATGTGAAGTGACCAAAACCTGCTGCAACCACCAGCAGATGGGGGGGGGGAATAAAACAGTGAAAACCTCGGACCGGAGGAAGAGCGCCGCCGGGCGGGCAGGCAGATGTGTTGCTCGGCTGTGGCTTGGGGGGCACCTTTTTTCAGTGCCATTGTAACTTCAAACAGTCATTAAGCGAACTGTTGTAAGTCGAGGACTACCTGTACTTCACTTTTTTCCTTTTTGGTCATCCAAGTTTTTGACACCTTGTAAGGCGACTGGTGGTACTTGGATGTTGCCATATCCTAAAAAGGCTACAGTGGGTGAAAAGCTCTGGTCCAGCTGATTTTATTCGCAACATTTCCTTCTGTCACCTCTTTTTTCTCCCTAGGGCGAAGACGAGCAGTTACGGTAGGCAAGAAAAAGAAAAAGCACAGGCATAGAATAGGTCAGAGGCCCCCAACCTTTGGGGCAATAAGGACCGGTTCCATGGAGAGATTTTTCCACGGACCAGAGGGTGGGTGGTTTTGTGTGCTGCCTGCATCTCGCAGATGGGGCTGTTTGTTTGTGCGACCCGGTTGCCAGCATGCTGCAGCCTGGTACTGGTCCATGGACCAGGGATTGGGGACCCCTGGAATAGATGGTACCCGGCTTAATAGTAGTAACCCTGAGAGGGAGTCTTAAGTGGACAATCGCTTAAACAAGCCAACACAGTCCTAGGGTGCATGAACAGAGGGATAGAATCCAGATCACTTGAAGTGATTGCTAAGCACACTGATTTGTGCTTTAGATTGTAAGCCGCCCTGAGTCTTCAGAGAAGGGTGGGATATAAATGGGATTAAAAAAAAAAAGTGCTAGTGCCACTTTATAATGCCTTGGTAAGGCCACTCTAATGGCAGAAAGTGAAGAAGAACTAAAGAGCCTCGTGTTGCGGGTGAAGAAGGAGAGTGCAAAACTTGGGTTGAAACTTAACATTAAGAAAACCAAGATCATGGCATCCGGCCCTCTCAATTCCTGGCAAATAGATGGGGAAGAAATGGAGGTAGTGACAGATTTTATTTTCCTGGGCTCCAAGATCAATGCAGATGGGGACTGTAGCCAAGAAATTAAAAGACGCTTGCTCCTTGGGAGGAGAGCCATGGCAAATCTAGACAGCACACTAAAAAGCAGAGACATCACCCTGTCAACAAAAGTGCATCTAGTCAAGGCTATGGTCTTCCCAGTTGCAATGTATGGCTGTGAAAGTTGGACCATCAAAAAGGCTGAGCGTTAAAGAATGGAGGCCTTTGAACTATGGTGCTGGAGAAGACTCCTGCGAGTCCCTTGGACTGCAAGGCGATCAAACCGGTCAGTCCTAGAGGAGATCAACCCTGACTGCTCTTTGGAAGGCCAGATCCTGAAGCTAAAACTCAAATACTTTGGCCACCTAATGAGAAGGAAGGACTCACTGGAGAAGAGCCTAATGCTTGGAAAGGTTGAGGGCAAGAGAAGAAGGGGACGACAGAGAATGAGGTGGCTGGATGGAGTCCCTGAAGCAGGAGGCGTGAGCTTAAATGGACTCCAGAAGATGGTAGAGGACAGGAAGGCCTGGAGGAACGTTGTCCATAGGGTCGCGATGGGTCGGACACGACTTTGCAGCTAACAACAACAAGGCCACACTTGGAATCCTGCATCCAGTTTCGGTCACCACAATGTAAAATAAGATGTTGAGACTTTAGAGAGTGCAGAGAAGAGCAAGAAAAATGACCAGGGTGTTGGAGGCTGAAACATAGGATGAAAGGTTGCTGGAAGTGGGTATGCCTAGTTTAATGAAAAGAAGGAAGAGGGGAGACAGGGTAGCAGCCTTCCAATATCTAAGGATTTGGGAATGGCCAGTCTAGAGAAAAGAAGGACTGGGAGGACGGGATAGCAGTGTTGCAATGTTTGAGGGGCTGCCACAAAGAGGAGGGGATTCTGGGAGCTGGAGTCCACCAATGGCTGGCTAGGTAGGGGATTCTGGGAGCTGGAGTCCACCAATGGCTAGCTAGGTAGGGGATTCTGGGAGCTGGAGTCCACCAATGGCTGGCTGGGTAGGGGATTCTGGGAGCTGGAGTCCACCAATGGCTGGCTGGGTAGGGGATTCTGGGAGCTGGAGTCCACCAATGGCTGGGTGGGTAGGGGATTCTGGGAGCTGGAGTCCACCAATGGCTGGCTGGGTAGGGGATTCTGGGAGCTGGAGTCCACCAATGGCTGGCTAGGTAGGGGATTCTGGGAGCTGGAGTCCACCAATGGCTGGCTAGGTAGGGGATTCTGGGAGCTGGAGTCTTGCCATCTATAAGCTGGGGGGGGGGGGAAGGAAGAAAAATCCCTGATCCAGAGAGGGATACTGGGCCTCACTGCAGGTTTCGCAGGATACCCCTTGCCTGCTTGCTTGGTCGCCCTTTCGGGAAGAGGGGTCTCCCCCGACCCCGCCGCGAAAGAAGAGGCCGGAGTGACAGAAACTGCGTCTTCCGCCACGCTGGCTCTGCTGCCATCCTTAAATGCGAGTCAAGGTTCCAGTCCTCACGTTCCTGAACATACAGAATCGGTTGGACGCTTTCCAGACAAAAGGCACCCAGAGCAACAGTTTTACCTCAGAGTTCGCGCCTTTTTTTTTTTTGCCGGCCGGCGTTGCTTTCGGTCAGAGTCCCGCCCTCGCCTCCCATGTCCGGCAGCTCTTAGCCCTCATTGGCTGAAGAGGGAGTCAATCGCGGAGCCCAGGGCGGGCGGCGGGGAGCTGAGGGAACGAAGCCATGAGGGAAAACTCTTTCCACAGAGCAAACATTTACTCCCTTTTTTTTTCTTCCGCGGCCCACGAGAGGTTGATTAAAAAGGATCCCCTGAGGAAATCCGGCTCACATGTTTTTCCCGCGCTGACGGGGGGGGGGGGGGGAGAAGCGCCTTTCCCGCGCTTTTCCAGCCTCGGAAGCCCCGCCCCCCTCGGCACTGTTATCCGCGGAGGGCAACTCCTAGAGCGGCGGCGTGAAGAACATCCGGGCCGCTCTAGGCGCCTCGCTGGGTCAGCAGCGCTTCCGGGTAGGCCAGCCATGGAGGCGGCCGGAGTGGCCCCCATCCGAGCCCAGTGAGTACGGGAGCCCCGGGGCTTTGGCCTACCTACTCCGGCCGGCCCGAGGTCCTCGGAGGGTCAGCATTTCCCCCCCCCCGGTCCCTTGACAGCCCTGGGTGTCCTCCTTGCCCTCCCCACCTGAGGTCCTCGGAGTTACGGCCTGCCAGGGGGAGGAGGACAGGCCTTGGCGGGGCCCTTCCCGGCCTTGGGGCGGCCAAGGAACGTAGGAATGCCCCCCCACAAACTTTACGAAGTCCCTATGGAGGAAGGGATGCGGCCTCTGCCTCCCTCCAAAAGCAGGGGGGCGGGTTGGACTAGAAGACCTCTAGGGTCCCTTCCAACTCCGTGAGACATTTAAATGGGGCAATATAATAAGTAACCCAACCCCCCCCCCCAAACTTCAAGGAACGACGCCCAAAGATGCTGGGACACATGCTAGGCAGGGAAAGCTTGCTGAAACGAGATATAAATAAATGTAGGGTCCTTTAGCCAGATTTTTAAAAAAAAAAAAAAAGAATCAGTTTTCTCGTCAGCTTCTCCCAGATAGACAGGCAGTTCTCGGCTTGCGGCCACGGTTGGGCCCAAAATTTCGGTTGCTAAGCGAGACAAGTTAAGTGGGCGTTGCCCTGTTTTACGACCTTGCCACAGTTGTTAAGTGAGTCACCGTGCTTGGTAAGTTAGCAATACGGTGGTGAAGGGGTTTCCCCATTGACTTCGCTGGTCAGAAGGACGCAAAAGGGGTTCAGAGGAAAGCCCCCCCCCTCCCATCACTGCAACCGTCATAAATGTGAGTCGGTTACCAAGTAGCCCAATGCTGACTAAGTGACCAGAGGGAGGCTGCGACGGTCATAAGTGTGATAAACAGTCGGAAGCCCCTTTTTTCCGTGACGTCGTAACTTTGAACGGTCACTAAATGAACAGCTGTACGTTGAGGACTTCTTTTATATCTGCTAGTCTTTTTGTTTTCCAAGACCCTTTTTCTTTTTAATGTTCGTTGTGTTTTTTTCTTCTTTTGTGTGTGCGTTTTGGTCATAAATCGCTTTTTTCCTGTGTTGCTGTAACTTCAAATGGTCATTAAATGAACTGTTGTAGGTCAAGGAGTGTACTCAGCCGGGCGTTGCTCTGCCTTAAGTTTACACAATGCTCTGCTGGCAGTGTTCCTTGTTTTATTTGCAGAAACAAAAGGACCTGATTAGCACTTCTGTGTCGTGTGTGTGTGTGTGTGTGTCTGTCTGTCTGTCTGTCTGTCTGTCTGTCTGTCGTGTGTGTGTGTGTGTGTGTGTGTGTGTGTGTGTGTGTGGCTTGTGCTTTCCAATGGAACAGGGCCCTGAAAGAAAGTAGTAACTGCCCTTGGATCTGATTCTGGCACAGAAGCAAGCAAGGCAAAATGAAACAGGTGTGAAGCAAGAGAGAGACAGGAGTTAACTCAAAACTGAAGACAAAAGTTGCGGACAAAGCAACAATTTATAACATTTTACTTGCGTCTACATTAACTTCTCAGCCATGTGTAGGATTTAATGTTATGTTAGCAGCCCCGAGTCCCAATCTGTCAGTGTCTGCCGTATAAATTACTGTAATTATATCTTTTTTTTAAAAATTTTTCACAGTATACAGGCTGCCTGACCTCAGACCACCCAGTGCAGCTTACACTTTTAAAAAGTACAATCATATAAAATCAATAACTCTACGATGATTTGTTTCAAGTAACGGCATAGAATAGGAACAGAATAGAAATAGGAAAGAATACAATAGAATATATAGAATATCGAGAATAGAATAAAAGGTAAAGGTTCCCCCGCACGTGCGTGCTAGTCGTTTCCGACTCTAAGGGCCGGTGCTCATCTCCGTTTCAAAGCCGAAGAGCCAGTGCTTGTCCGAGGACGTCTCCGTGGTCAGGTGGCCGGCATGACTAGACGCCAAAGGCGCACGGAATGCTGTTACCTTCCCACCGTAGTGGTCCTAGAATATAATAGAACAGAACAGAACCTTGGAGGTCTTCTAGTCCAGCCCCCTGCTCAGGCAAGAGAACCTAAACCATTTCAGACAAGTGACTGTCTAGCCTCGCCTTAAAAACCTCCAGTAATGGAGTGCCCACAATTTCTGGTGGCAAGCTGTTCCACTGGTTAAGTGTCCTCACTGTTAGGAAGCTTCTCCTTAATTCCAGGTTGCTTCTCTCTTTGATCAGTTTCCATCCATTGTGTCTTGTCCTGCCCTCTGGTGCTTTGGAGAATAGTTTATTTATTTATTTATTTATTAATGGGACTTATATCCCGCCCTATCTCCCGAAGGACTCAGGGCGGCTAACAACAATAACATACAATAAATACAGAAATTAAGATAAAATTAAAGGCCTCTGTACAATAAATTAAAATTAAAAATTAAAATAAATTAAAATTAGAGTTAAAAATTGTAAACATAATTAAAATCCCTGTCAGTCCAGGTCAGCCAGGTGGAAAAGGAGTGTTTTGAGGCCGCGGCGAAAGGACTGGAGATCTGAGGCGATCCGAAGCTCAGGGGGGAGCTGGTTCCACAGGGCTGGCGCTCCCACAGAGAAGGCCCTTCCCCTGGGGGTCACCAGCTGACATTGTCTAGCCGATGGTACCCTGAGGAGGCCTTCTCTGTGTGAGCGTACTGGGCGATGGGAATTCATTCCCGGCAGCAGATGGTCCTGCAAGTATCCCGGGCCTAAGCCATGTAGGGCTTTAAAGGTAAGTACCAGCACCTTAAATCTCACTCGGAGGGCAACCGGTAACCAATGCAGCTCACGCAGGAGGGAGTATGGGAGTATCGGGATGCTCCCATCACTACCCGTGCAGCCGCACTCTGCACCAGCTGAAGCCTCCGGGTGGTCTTCAAGGGCAGCCCCATGTAGAGAGCATTGCAGTAGTCTATACGGGAGGTAACGAGTGCGTGGGTGACTGTACGTAGGGCATCTCGGTCCAGAAAGGGGCGCAACTGGTGTACCAGGCGAATCTGGGCAAATGCCCCCCTAGCCACGACTCCAATATGATCTTCAAAACTGAGTCGTGAATCTAGTTTAACCCCCTCCTCTTCTTTGTGGCAGCCCCTCAAATACTGAAAGACTGCTATCATGTCCCCCCTATTTCTTCTTTTCTTTAGACTGGCCAAGCCCAAGTCCTGCAGCCGTTCTTCGTATGTTGTAGTCTCCAGGCCTTGGATCATCTTTGTTGCTCTTCTCTGATTTTTCCCCAAACTCAACATCTTTTTTTGTAGTATGGTGACCAAAATTGGTTGCAGTATTCCAGGTGTGGCCTAACTAGGGTTTTATAAAGTGGTACTAATACTTTACGTGATCTATGCCTCGGTTTATACAAGCCGGAGAAATAGACTAGATTGCATGGTGGCATCCAGTGAGTGAACGCTGGTGGTCACATAGCAACGTTTATGGAGAGGTCCCACCATGCACGTCTTGGTTGTCCCAAAGGTGCTTTTTCAAACGGCAGCCGGACTTCCTTTGTTTGTCCTTGAAGACGTTTCCCTTCTCATCCAAAAGGCTTCTTCAGTTCAGTCTTCGGAACTGAAGAATCGTCTTGGATGAGAGGTGAAACGCCTTCAGGGAAAAAACAAAGTCCAGTTGCCTTTTGAAAAAGCACCTTTTGGGGCAGTCACATGAACACCTTAAAACAAAACAACCCTTGGGAATTGCCTGCTTAATGAATAGCGTTGGGTGACTGGGTGGAGATATAAAGTGGGGCAAGACATTTCTTAAAACCCCTAATTAACAGAGGGCTACAGCTGGCGATCTTTCTCCCTTGAGGTACCGCTGTACGAAAGAGGACTTCCACGCCCACCTTGAGAAGGAGGAGAAGCCGAGGAAAGACCCAGATGGAGCGAACAACGACCGTGAGGCCGAGCCGGGGCTGCCTCCCGCCAAGCAGCAGAAGCTGGAACTTGATGGGGCCGAAGAAGAGAGGCCGGCAGAAGTTGCCGCTGAGAGCGCACAAGAGACTCCAGGACGGAAGAGGCTGCGAGGGCAGAACAAGAACCGCCCGTGCATGAAGCCGACACACTACGAGAAGCAGCGCTTGTGCCCCTCCGTGGTTCAGGTAAACCATTGCGCGTGGCAAATGCGTGGAGATGAATCCACTCGCCGGGGCTTGAAATGGCATTTCTGCTACTAGCTTAGCATTTCTGTTCCCTGGATGGCTTCAGAAAGGACAAAGTGGTCCCGTTTTAATGGCTACATAGAGGTTAGTCCTCACTTAACAAGTAGAGTAGAGTAGAATAGAATAGAATAGAATATGGAATAAATGGAATGGAATAGAATAGAATATGGAATAAATGGAATGGAATAGAATAGAATATGGAATAAATTAGAATAGAATGGAATGGAATGGAATAGAATAGAATAGAATAGAATAGAATAGAATAGAATAGAATAGAATAGAATAGAATAGAATAGAATAGAATATGGAATAAATGGAATGGAATGGAATAGAATATGGAATAAATGGAATAGATTAGAATTAGAATTAAAATAGAGTCTTCATTGCCACCTGAAATGTACGCTAATCAGCACACATTGAAATGTTGCATTCAACTCTCAAAAAAACCCCGTTATGCATATACTCAGATACACACACATATATGACACATAGGAACATGACAGTCTAGTTCGAATGTATGCCTATACGTGGCGAAGAGAAAGAATCTTGGGAGTTTACCAGACGGAGGGCCTAGGGAACAAAGCTGTTTGCAGAACCGGGCAGTCCTGCTGTAAATACTTCCAAGCCTCCTGCTAGAGGGGAGCAACAGAAGCAGACCGGGAAGTGGGCGTGTGGGGTCTCTAACAATTCTCTAAGCACATAGGAGCGCTTGTGAGCAGCATCCTGAATCTTCCTATGATCTTCTCGGCTGTCCTCACCACCCTCTGCACGGACCTTCTCTCTGAGGCTCTGCTACCCTCCAACCAGACGGTGACGCAGTTTGTTAAGACGCTGTCAATCATGCCTCCGTAAAAAAAAACATGGCCAGGACAGAAGGAGAAAGATGTGTTCTCCTGGGCACGTGGCAACTGGCTCACTTTTATGGCAGAATGTATAGCATTCTGTGCTCATGTGACCCGCAATTTGCAATTTATTTATTTGTTTGTTTGTTTTTGCCAGCCTTTTGGGCTACTTTTCAGTAAAAAAAAAAATACCCACAGGAATGCAGGTAGTCCTTGATTCACAACCATCCATTTAGTGACCATTCAAAGTTATATATATGGATCTTTGGTCATTCGGGTTTTTCCCCGCGTAGAACTAAAGGTGTAGGAGCAACGTTTCAACGGAATCCCATCCGTCATATATATATTCCTGCAACTGTTTTTCACACTTGGGACCATTGTAACATCCCCGTGGTCACGTGATCAACACTGAGACCCTTGGCAACTGGAGCGTATTTTTGACGGTTGCCGCGTCCCAGGGCTCACGCGATCATCTTTTGCAACCTTCTGACAAGCAAACTAAACAGGGAAGCCAGATTTACTTACACATTACTAACTTAATGTATAGAAGCTCAAGCAGGAGACTCTATACAAATGGTTGTCCAGTCTCTTCTTAAAAACGTCCATTTACAACTTCTGGTGGCAAGCAGTTCCACTGGTTAATTGTTCCCATTGTCAGGAAATTTCTCCTTAGTTCCAGCTTGCTTCTCTCCTCGATTCGTTTCTACCCGTTGCCTCTCGTCATGCCCTCTGGTGCTTTGGAGAATAAGTTGACCCCCACTTTCATGAGGCAGCCCCTCAAATATTGCAAGGTGGCAATCCTGTTGCCCCTGTTTCCCTTGAACGTGGGCAGCCCAGAGATTTCCAGGAAGAGCTCGCGGTCAGAGCAAGCTAAAGGCTAACAGAATTGGACTACATGACCTCCAAGGTCCCTTCCGACTTTATTATTATTATTATTCATAAAACATGAAACTCAGTCAACTGAACACTCAAACTGACTGGCACTAATGGTTGACACGGGTTGCAGTATTATTATTATTATTATTATTATTATTATTATTATTATTATTATTATTATTATAAAACTTTTATTCCTAAAACATGAAACTCGGTCAACTGAACACTCAAACTGGCACTAACGGTTGGCACGGGTTGCTGCCAGCATCCTAGGTATCAACCAGGCCTCTCCTTAAAATGTAAGATGTTCCGAGGAGCGCAGTTTTTTGCAGCTTTGCTGGAGTTATTGCAGGAAGTTGCAATTTCTTGATGTGTTTTGAAAAGTTTTTGGACATCGTTCCCAGTGCCCTGATGAAGAAGAAGAATAATAATTAATAAATATAATAATAATAAATATAATAATAATAATTATAATAATTATAATAATTATAATAATAATGTTGTTATTGTTATTATCATTGATTTCACTGTAACTGGGGTGGGCAGACAAGAGCAAATTGGCCGATTATATTCAGCCTGGGCTCCAAGATCACTGCAGATGGAGACTGTAGCCAAGAAATTAAAAGACGCTTGCTCCTCGGGAGGAAAGCCATGGCAAATCTAGACAGCACACTAAAAAGCAGAGACATCGCCCTGTCAACAAAAGTGCGTATAGTCAAGGCTATGGTCTTCCCAGTTGCAATGTATGGCAGTGAAAGTTGGACCATAAGAAAGGCTGAGCGCCAAAGAATTGAGGCCTTTGAACTCTGGTGCTGGAGAAGACTCCTGCGAGTCCCTTGGACTGCAAGGCGATCAAACCGGTCAGTCCTAGAGGGGATCAACCCTGACTGCTCTTTAGAAGGCCAGATCCTGAAGCGGAAACTCAAATCCTTTGGCCACGTAATGAGAAGGAAGGACTCACTGGAGAAGAGCCTCATGCTGGGAAAGGTTGAGGGCAATAGAAGAAGGGGACGACAGAGAAGGAGGTGGCTGGATGGAGTCACTGAAGCAGTAGGTGTGAGCGTAAATGGACTCCAGAAGATGGTAGAAGACAGGAAGGCCTGGAGGAACATTGTCCATAGGGTCGCGATGGGTCGGACACGACTACGCAACTAACAACAACATTCAGAATAAATATGGGACTAAAAAGTTTCATTTAGCATATGAATAAGTATTACTAGTATATGATGTATTATTAGTTGGTTAATATTATTTAGTTATGTTTAAGAGGAGTTAAAGTGCGATAGAATTTAAAGTGTTTTTTTAGTTAGCATATTTTAGCTTAAGTTGGTAAAAGTTAATACCCAGTATTCAGCTCTGGGAAGTCGGGGGGGGGGGGAGGGGAAGGGAGGGAGTTTCTGTTTCTAAAATGTATTTTAAAACTTTTCAATAAAAAAAAGAGCAAATTGGCCGGGGGTCCCTCCAGAATGGAAAAAGAACACATTCGCTAAGGCTTGACAGATAGCCAGGGGGTCATATTTTTTATTTTAAAAATAAAAAGTAAATCCCTAGTTTCTGCCAGTTCCCCCCTCCCCCCGCAACTCACAGCACCGTTTCCTTCTCTTGCCAAAGGAACGTGTGGAGAAATGCTTCCACGGCGCCAAGTGCCGCTTCCTGCACGACCTGAAAGAGTACATGGCCGCCAAGCCGCCAGACCTGGGCGGGCGCTGCCTGCTGTTTGAGACCTTCGGCAGGTGCACCTACGGGGCCACCTGCCGATTCGCCGGCGCCCACCTGGGGGAGGACTACAAGAACCGGGTGAACGCCGAGGTGCTGAAGCAGTGGGAAGGGCGGCTGGCAGTGAGGAACAGCCTCAGCAAGGAGCTCCAGCAGCAGCTGCGCAAGAAGAAAATGCCCTTTGCCAGGTCCGGCGAGTACCTCCGTTCCCTGGGCAAGGCCAGGAGGCCCGGGCACCGGGACACCAACACCGGGGCAGCCAAGACGGGGCTCTTGGACTCTTCCGCTTCCGAAGGAAGAAAGGAGCCAGGAATGGCCAGGTTGGAGGCCCCGAACAATTCTAGCCCGTCCAAAGAGGAGGAAGACGTCGGTTCTGCTCCGAAGGGCCCAAGTCCTCCAGCGGCACCTGCTCTGAAAAGGGTGGGCGCCGTGACGGACGAGGACACGGTGAAGCTGAGGCCCTCTGAGAAGGCCCAGGTGAGCCAGGAAGGGCCAGGAGTTAGGCTGGAGGCGGGAGAGGGGATGTGCCCGTCCGTCCATCAGTGCCTCTCCTCTATTTTCTCCGTTCTCTTTACCATCTGTCTGTCGTTATTATTTATTTTATTTGTCTACCTTCCTACCTATTATCTATTTTCTGTTATCTCTATTATATGTCTGTCTGTCTGTGTCCGTCTGTCCATCAATCTCTCATCTATTTTCTCCATTATCTCTACCATCTGTATTATCTATTTTATCTGTCTACCTTCCTACCTATTATCTATTTTCTCTGTTATCTCTGTCTATTATGTCTGTCTGTGTCCGTCTGTCTGTCCATCTATCTCTCATCTATTTTCTCCATTATCTCTACCATCTATATTATCTATTTAATCTTGTCTACCTTCCTAAAGGTAAAGGTTCCCCCGCACATGCGTGCTAGTCGTTTCCGACTCTAGGGGCCGGTGCTCATCTCCGTTTGAAAGCCGAAGAGCCGGCGCTTGTCCAAGGACGTCTCCGTGGTCATGTGGCCGGCATGACTAGACGCCAAAGGCGCACGGAACGCTGTTACCTTCCCACCGGAGTGGTCCCTATTTTTCTACTTGCATTTTTATGTGCTTTCGAACTGCTAGGTTGGCAGAAGCTGGGACGAGTAACAGGCGCTCACTCTGCTACGCGGCACTCGGGATTCGACCCGCCAAACTGCCAACCATCTGGTCGACAAGCTCAGCGTCCTACCTTCCTACCTATTATCTATTTTATGTATTATCTCTGTCTATTATGTCTGTCTGTGTCCGTCTGTCTGTCCATCTCATCTATTTTCTCCATTATCTCTACCATCTATATTATCTATTTTATCTGTCTACCTTTCTACCTATTATCTATTTTATCTATGATCTCTATTATATCTGTCTGTCTGTCTATCCCTCTAGCATGATCATCTATATCATCTGTCTGTCTAGCTATCTAGCTATCAACTCTAGCTATCATCTCTCTATCCTAGCGTCTGTCTGTCTGTCGTCTCTATCTATCTATCTATCTATCTATCTATCTATCTATCTATCTATCTATCTATCTATCTATCTATCTAATTTCGAAGCCGCCCACCTCCGTCACAGAGAGTTCTAATACTGTTCCCACTCTTTCCAAATTTAGTTAGACTTTGAGTTCTAATACTGTTCCCACTCTTTCCAAATTTAGTTAGACTTTGCAGAAAGAGAAGAAAAAAAATGGAGCCGGAGGGCCTCCCCATCTGTTTGCCCCTTCCTCTGGCTGGCCTCTCCTTTCAGGCAGAGGACAAGCTTTCACGAGGAGTGACCTCCGGGGCCTGCTGAGTTTTGTATGGTCGAAAACACCACCCCCCCTGCCCCACAAACACACATACACACACACACACACACAAACACATCCCCACCCAGGAACGAAGGGCGCCGTTTTTTGCCTGCTGGGCTCTGCCGAGTAGGAAGCAGATTTTCCCCCGTCGTGCGCGTTTATTTAGCCTTCACACATTTCTCTCTCTCTCTCTCTCTGCCTTTCTCTCCCAGTTGGACCTCCGTGGCAAGCTCTATTTGGCCCCTCTGACGACGGTATGGAGACACCCTTCGGTTGGAAGTGTGCCGTTTGCCCACACGGCTAAAAAGCTCCGGGTGGGAGCTCGGGTTGAGGTGTTTATGGGGAAGCCAGGAGAGAAAAAAGGACGGAGGAGTAGAACAGCTGAGCCCTTCTGGCTGGGCTACCTACTTCCAGAAGAGGACAGAGCAATTTTTAAAAAATCTTTTCCTCCCCCCCCCCCCACACACAATGCTTCCTTCTCTCCTGAAGCCATCCGTGGATCCCTCTTCTTTTCCTCCCTGTCCCAGGGACTTCTGCAGTCCCCCCTCCCTTGGGTTTCTTGGGGGGAGGGGGAGGGAGGTGTCCCCCCACCGTCTTCCAAATTCCTAGCCTGACGCACTTAACGGCCGTAACTGAGCCCCAAATTTCCATTGCTTTACAACCGTTTATTTAGCGACTTTTCGAACTTCCAAGGGCACCAAAAAAAAAGGAGTTACGGCCGTTTTTTCACTCTTTAACGACCGTGGTTACGTGATCAAAATTCCGACAGTTGGCAGTTGACTCGTATTTGTGACGGTCGCAGTGCCGCCCGTGTGTGTGTGTGTCTGTCACGTGATCCCCTCTTGGGACTTTCCGACGAGCAAAGTCCACGGGGCAACCAGGTTCACTTAGCCACCCTGTGTCCAACTTAACAACGGAAGTGATTCTCGCTTAACAAGCGTGGTGAGAAAGGGGGCAAAATGAGGCACGGTCTCACTTAGCGACAGAAATCTGGGGGATCAATTGTGGTCGTGCACTAAGGACTACAGATGATAGAAGATTAAAGCAGTAAATACCTTTTGACGGATGGAAAATTAGCCAAGGCGGGGGAGGAGTATATGAGGGGGTAGAGTTGGGGGGGTCTTGAGTTCACTAACCCGCCTCCAGAACAACCCATCCCCGTCGGCCCCAGGCCAAATCAGGAGAGGCAGATTTCTGAGGTCCTCGAGGAAGGCCAATAGGATGGGTGCAGGCCTCGGGGGTGCCCAATGCTCTATTTTGGAAGTTTTATTAGTTTATGCCAGTGATGGCGAACCTTTTAGAGACCGAGTGCCCAAACTACAACCCGAAACCCACTTATTTATTGCAAAGTGCCAACACGACAATTTAATCTGAATACTGAGGTTTTAGTTTAGAAAAAACAACTCATACATTAACATCTTTTGTCTTAAAAGAAAAACAATAACAAAGCTTTGAATGATACAAACAACTTTTTACTGAAAGCTGAAAGTTTGCATTTGGCATGCTTTTGAACAATTAATGCGATTTTTGCTGTTGTATGCGTGCTGATAATTTGTCTAACCTTGGCTCATACTTTGTAAGTTTGAGAGCAATGCATGCAGCGCTCGGTCATCTATTAGTCTGTTTCTGGTGTCAGATTTGATATAATTCAAAGCTGAAAATAGTACGCTCGCTCCGGAGGCTTATTTTGGCTAGGAAGAGGCTTGAGAAATGGCTCTTTCCTGCAAAAACTTAGGCAAACAGCAAGGTGCGCGTGCCATACGTTCGCCACCACTGGTTTATACGATACAATCGAAATGCAAAGCGAAACTTTTTTACGTTGCGGCTTCTACCCTCTAGAGCAGGGCTAGGCAACCTTGGCTCTTTGGATGACTGGTAGACTTCAACTCCCAGAATTCCTGAGCCAGCCATGCTGAGGGGAAAGGGAGAGGTTTCCAAGCTGAGCCGTGCTGGCTCAGGAATTCTGGGAGTTGAAGTCCACAAGTTATGAAGGGGCCATAGTTCCCTCATGCTGGCTCAGGAATTCTGGGAGTTGAAGTCCACGAGTCGTAAAAGAGCCCAGGTTGCCTACCCTTGCTCTATTGCACCAAAGGAAGTCGGAAGTCAATGCCTTCCCCCCCCTTTTTTCCCCCTCCCTTCTCTACTCCGTTTTTCCCTTCCCCATCTTTCCTGCTATTCACTTTGTGTTTCGATTGTATCGGGGGCACACGATGTTCTAGAGCAGTGGTGGCGAACCTATGGCACGCGTGCCAGAGGGGGACACTCAGAGCCCTCTCTGTGGGCACGCGTGCCTTGCTGTTTGCCTTTTGCAGGAAAAAGCCATTTCTCAAGCCCCTTCCTAGCCAAAACAAGCCTCCGGAGTGAGACCGCTGTTTTCAGGTTTGAATTATATCAAATCTGACACCAGAAACAGACTAACAGATGACCTGAGTGCTGCATGCGTTGCTCTCAAACTTACAAAGTATGAGCCAAGGTTAGACAAATTATCAGCATGCATACAACAGCAAAAATCACATTCATTGTTCAAAAGCATGCCAAACGCAAATTTTCGCCTTTCAGTAAAAAGTTGTTTGTATCATTCAAAGCTTTGTTACTGTGTTTTTATTTTAAGACAAAAGATGTTAATGTATGAGTTGATTTTTTCTAAACTAAAACCTCAGTATTCAGATTAAATTGTCGTGTTGGCACTTTGCAATAAATAAGCGGGTTTTGGGTTGCAGTTTGGGCACTCGGTCTCTAAAAGGTTCGCCATCACTGTTCTAGAGGGTGGGAGCCCCAACATAAAAGGTACTCCTGGACCCCACCGGCTGGAATTCCTTGTCACCGACAAGGGTCTTGCAGCGGGCCCCTTCTGATGGGGCGAGCGGGGTGGGCCAATCCCGTTGGGGCGAGACGGCTCTTCGGAAACCCGGAGCCCCATTGCTCCAGAAAGCCCCGTTTCTAAACGTGAAGCCCATCCTGGCTTGCCTTAACCTTCCTGTCTCTGCTGGGATTTCAGTGCGGCAACCTGCCCTTCCGGAGGATCTGCAAAGGCTACGGGGCGGACGTCACCTGCGGAGAGATGGCGGTGTGCACCAACCTGCTTCAGGGACAGTCCTCCGAATGGGCCTTGCTGAAGCGGCACGAGACCGAGGACCTCTTTGGGGTTCAGGTAGCTTGCGGGCGCATGGGTGGGAACCGGGTCCCGAGAGAGCCTTGGCTCCGGTTGAGCTTCAACCGCCTCCTTGCACCAGACACCTTATCCGGAAAAAGGGGGAGCAGCAGAAATGGTGGCATCCCTTAGAGAGGGTTGCAGGAATTGGGCAGGTCTAGTTTGATGAAAAGCAGGAGGAGGGGTGACAGGATGGCAGCCTTCCAATATTTGAGGGGCTGCCACAAAGAAGGGGGGGGTCCACCTATTCTCCAATGCACCAGAAGCAACGGATGGAAACTAATCAACCTGGAAGTAAGGAGAGGTTTCCCGACAGTAAGAACAATGAACCAGTGGAACGGCTTGCCACCAGGAGTTGTGGGTGCTCCAACACTGGATCTTTTTAAGAAAAGACTGGGTACTCGCTTGTCTGAAATGTTATAAGGCCTGAGCGGGGGTTGGACTAGAACAGGGGTCCCCAACCTGTGGGTCGCAGCCCACTATCTTGCCGTGGCCTGTTGGCCTCTGGGCTGCTTGAGTGGCTGATCGTTGTGTGTATGCACATGCGCACAGCCCCACTTGCGCAAACCTTGCCACGAGTGTCACAGGTGTTCGCGGCCCCAACTCAGACGAGCAACGGGTGTTCATGCGCATGGGCACAGGCATGTGTTCACACACAAACACCCCCCACACAGAAAGCCATCCCTTCTTTCCCCCCTCCCCAACTCTGGGGAACTGGACTAGAAGACCTCCAAGGTCCCTTCCAGTTCTGTTGTTCTGTCTGCTCCTAGTATCTTGTTAGCTGCGAAGTCGTGTCCGACCCATCGCGACCCTATGGACAACGTTCCTCCAGGCCTTCCTGTCCTCTACCATCTTCTGGAGTCCATTTAAGCTCACGCCTCCTGCTTCAGTGACTCCATCCAGCCACCACCTTCTCTGTCGTCCCCTTCTTCTCTTGCCCTCAACCTTTCCCAGCATGAGGCTCTTCTCCAGTGAGTCCTTCCTTCTCATTAGGTGGCCAAAGGATTTGAGTTTTAGCTTCAGGATCTGGCCTTCTCAAGAGCAGTCAGGGTGGATCTCCTCTAGGACCGACCGGTTTGATCGCCTTGCAGTCCGAGGGACTCGCAGGAGTCTTATTTATTATTTATTATTTATTTTATTACATTTATGTACCGCCCTTTCCTGAAGGACTCAGGGCGGTTTACAGGGTAATTAAAAACCAAGATACAAAAGTTAAAAACAAGTTTTAAAAAAATTATATTTATCCCTGTATAAATAAAACCCCAGTTAAAATAAATTAATCCTCAGCCTGGGCCAGAGAGCTCGAAGAGCCAGGTCTTCAGGTCTTGGCGGAATGAACGGAGGTCGGGGGCAGTCCTAAGCTCCACGGGCAGCTGGTTCCAAAGGGCAGGCGCCCCCACTGAGAAGGCCCTATCCCTGGGTGTCGTCCGCCGGCAATCTCTTACCGGTGGCACCCTGAGAAGACCCTCCCTGTGGGAGCGCACTGGACGAAGGGAGCTTGATGCCGGCAGCAGGTGTTCCCTCAGATATCCCGGACCCAAGCCATGTAGGGCTTTATAGGTCATCACCAGCACCTTTATAGGTCTTCTCCAGCACCAGAGTTCAAAGGCCTCCATTCTTTGGCGCTCAGCCTTTCTTATGGTCCAACTTTCACTGCCATACATTGCAACTGGGGAGACCAGAGCCTTGACTATACGCACTTTTGTTGGCAGGATGATGTCTCTGCTTTTTAGTGTGCTGTCTAGATTTGCCATGGCTTTCCTCCCCAGGAGCAAGCGTATCTACTAGGCCTCTAAAATGACCCCATTGATCTATTGCTGGGATCGTAATTTTTCTCCCCCTCAATACACAATGCTCAACCCAGAATATGCGAGAAAGCAGGCCTTGCCTCTTAGATGAATTTAAGTAGAGAATTGCTTTGTCTAGGACGATATATGCCTGGATTCGTCTGAATTGACCCGTTTCCCAATTGCCTGGAATGGAGTCGGGTCTCCTGCTTGAGCAAGGGGGTTGGACTAGAAGACCTCCCGGGTCCCTTCCGACTCGGTTATTCTGCTAGCTAGGGGCGCCCTGGTGCCTTTGCTAACACTTGGCGTCTGCTCCGTTTGCAGCTGGAAGGAGCCTTTCCAGACACCATGACGAAATGTGCGGAGCTTCTGAACCAAACCATCGAGGTGGATTTTGTGGATATTAACGTGGGATGCCCCATTGACCTGGTCTATAACAAGGTAATTTGGTAATTTGGGGCCAACGTACAGCTGCATTTTATTGGCTAATACTGTCAAGGGTTAGCTCCTTTTAGGGGGCTGACAGCTTAGAAAGCCAGCCCCAGCGGTAGACAACAAAGAATGTTATTAAAATGGGCTTCTCTCTCTCTTGACCCGCTCAGGGAAATGGGATGAAATCAGTAAAGAAGGAGGTATAGAAAACGACGCGCCTGTACCTGTGGTTCTGTGCAGGTTGAGGTTGTTACGTTAAGGCCGCGGTGGGCAATCCTTCTAAGCCACCGTATCTCCCTGCCTTGAAATTGGACCTTGAGAAGTCTTATAAAATGGCTGCCAGGGAGAAGGGTGTGCCCCTTTTCAAAATGGCTGTGTCACCGAGTCCCATTTGCCAGACCTACCATTGCACCAACAGAGGGAAATATTGGTACCTCAAGGTTAAACGGTGGGCTCCTTGGTGCTCTCTGGGCCTGGTGCTTTTCTTGCAGACGTTTCATTACCTAACTAGGTAACATCATCAGGGCTAGAAGGTGGGAGTGGGGTTTACTCCTGATTTATATACTTAGTGGCTTGCCCTGTTCCTCCATGGTCACGCAACAACCTGCCTCCAGAAGTGGTGAATGCTCCAACGCTGGAAGTTTTTAAAAAGAGACCGGACAGCCATTTGTCTGAAACAGTATAGGCCTTTCCTGCCTGGGCAGGGGGTTGAACTAGATGACCCCCAAGGTCCCTTCCAACTTTATTATTATCATTATTACAACCTTCTGATGAGCAAAGTCCATGGGGAAGCTGGATTCACTTAACAGCCGTGACAAGAAAGGTAAAATGGGGCAAAACTCATTTAACAACGGACTGAGCAACAAAAATCCTGGGCGGTAGCTCAAGGATTTCCTGTATTAGAAAGCGGGAGCTGGTGAATTCTAATCCCACCCTTAGCTGGGTGACCTCGAGCCGGACACTTCCTCTCAGCCCAACTCTCCTCACAGGTTTGTTGTTTTGGGGAAAATGAGGAAAGACTTACGTTCTGCCGCCTTGAATTGTTGATCAAAATAACGCAGGCCATAAATAAACCACCTCTGAACATGTACTCCGCCCTCTTTTCCTTTCCCCTCCCAGGGTGGTGGATGTGCTCTGATGACCCGCAACAATAAGTTTGAGCAAATCGTCCGAGGCATGAACTCTGTAAGTCGGTGGCTGATTCCTGCCGGTGTTGGATTGATAACGTGTTCTTTCGGCTTTTCCTAACTGCTTGAAACTCTTCCTTTGGTGTACCTTTTACTAACGGCTTTGCCAGCGGCCACCTCACGCTTGGCGCCTCGCAACCATAAAGTATCAGCTGCCACGAACTCTAGGGAGCTAGATGGAGGGGGAATGCTTGGGGGAAAGCGAAAGTAACGGCTAAAACTCCCTGAGATGCTGCCTCAAGGTCACCCGGCTGGGAGAAGGATCCAGCTGCATGGCTGCATTTCAGCAATGGAAGGCAGTTAAGGGAGGGAAAAGTTAGACCTAGAGATTTTGGTGTCTGCCCTTGAGCTACTGCAGGGGTGTCAAACTCAATTTCATTGAGGGCCACATCAGCATTGCGGTTGCCCTCAGGGGGCCGAGTGGGTATGGCCAGGGTGGGTGTGGCCTACTGGGTGGGCGTGGCTAGAGTGCGTATGGCCTACCACCTCAGTGATGCCCTGGATGTGATGTCCCGTTGCCTGGAAGCAGTTCGGGTCTGGATGGGGAAGAACAGGCTTCAACTCAACCCTGACAAGACTGAGTGGCTGTACGTACCGGCATCTCGGGATACTCAGAACATTCCATCTCTTTCTATAGGGGGTGAGTTATTACCCCCCACAGATAAGGCTCGCAACTTGGGAGTCCTCCTAGATTCACAGCTTTCCTTAGAAGACCACATAACATCTGTGACTAGGGGAACCTTTGCCCAGGTTTGCCTGGTGCGCCAATTACGGCCCTATCTAGACCGGGATGCCCTACGTACGGTCACCCATGCACTTGTGACCTCTCGTCTGGACTACTGCAATGCTCTTTACATGGGGCTACCCTTGAAAACCACTCGGAGGCTCCAACTGGTACAGAATGCAGCCACGAGAGTTGTGTTGGGAGTCTCCCGATACTCCCATGTTACACCTCTACTCCGTGAGCTGCATTGGCTCCCAGTTATCCTCCGGGTAAGATTCATGGTGCTGGTAATGGTTTTCAAAGCCCTACATGGCATGGGTCCGGAGTACCTTAGGAATCACCTGCTGCCAGCGTCAACGTCCCTCCGTCCAGTGCGCTCCCACAGAGAGGGCCTCCTCAGGGTGCCACCGTTCGGAGAATGCCGTCTGGTGGCTCCCAGGGGGAGGGCGTTCTCTGTGGGCGCGCCAGACCTGTGGAACCATTTACCGGTTGAGCTCCGGATGGCTCCCGACCTTCGCTCCTTCCGACGCGACCTAAAAACACATCTGTTTAAGCAATCCGGTCTGGTCTGATGGGTTCTTTTGTAATTATTATCTTAAGGTAACTATCTTCTACATTTGGGCTAAATTAGGGTTTAATTTATTTTCAATATCTATATTTGTACATTCTATTATTTATGTCACTGTTCACCGCCCTGAGTCCTTAGGGAGAAGGGCGGTATACAAATCAAATAAATAAATAAATACGGTGGGCGTGGCCAGCTCTACATTGTTGGCATCAAGGGTGCCTATGGGGGCCTGGGCAGGAGTGGGACAGATCTGGGGGTCTCTGGGCCAGGGCCAAGGCAGTGGGGGCCGTTCCCTCACTGTTTCCAGGATGGCTTTGCGGGCCGGATCCGGCCCCTGGGCCTTGTGTTTGACATGTCTGAGCTACTGTAATCCTTGACCTTTCTTTCTTTCTTTCTTTCTTTCTTTCTTTCTTTCTTTCTTTCTTTCTTTCTTTCTTTCTTTCTTTCTTTCTTTCTTTCTGTTTCTTTTTCTTTTTCTTTTTCTTTCTCTCTTTTTCTTTTTCTTTCTTTCTCTTTTTCTTTCTTCTTTTTCTTTCTTTTTCTCTTTCTTTCTCTCTCTCTTTCTTTTTTCTTCCTTCCTTCTTCCTTCCTTCCTTCCTTCTTTCTTTTTCTTTTCTTCTTTCTTTCTTTCTTTCTTTCTTTCTTTCTTTCTTTCTTTCTTTCTTTCTTTCTTCCTTCTTTCTTTCTTCCTTCTTCCTTCCTTTCTTCCTTCCTTCCTTCCTCCTTCCTTCCTTCCTTCCTCTTTCTTTCTTTCTTTCTCTTTCTTTCTTTCTTTCTTTCTTCCTTTCTTCCTCCTTTCTTTCTTTCTTTCTTTCTTTCTTTCTTTCTTTCTTTCTTCTTTTTCTTTTTCTTTTTCTTTTTCTTTTTCTTTTCTTTCCTTTCTTTCTTTCTTTCTTTCTTTCTTTCTTTCTTTCTTTCTTTCTTTCTTTCTTTCTTTCTTTCTTTCTTTCTTTCTTCCTTCCTTCCTTCCTTCCTTCCTTCCTTCCTTCCTTCCTTCCTTCCTTCCTTCTCTCAGGTCCTGGATGTTCCCCTGACGGTTAAGATCAGGACAGGCGTGCAAGAGAAAACGAACCTGGCTCATAAGCTGATCCCCAACCTCCGAGAATGGGGAGCCTCGTTGGTGACGGTATAGGAAGCTCTGCTTTTCTTAACTCCGGTTGGGATGGAGGCCTGGTTACTCCCCTTGGCCGATCTGAGTGCTAATTATTCCTTGGCCGTTCCCCATCAGAGGGGGCTTAGAGAGGAAGAGGGTGGTGGCATTCCTGTCCCGTCCTTCCTCTTCCTGGCGTTCCCCTGGCAAAAGATTCAGAGAGAGAAAAGGGAGGTGTTTCCGGCTTTGCTTCTTGGCAAATTTTAAGACTCGTGGACTTTGACTCCCAGAATTCCCCAGCTAGCATGAGGCTTTAAACTCCAATCCCGGGAGTTTGAAGTCCACCCAGTCTTAAAAGTTGCCAGGTTGGGGGAACCCCTGATTTAGGCAGAGCGAAGGGATCCAAACGTTGGGGCGTTTATTTTAATCAGCGCCAACTGCGCCTTTTTTTTTTCTTCTTCTGACCTTGCTAGCTTCACGGCCGGTCGAGAGAGCAGAGGTACACAAAGATGGCCGACTGGGAATACATTGCAGAGTGTGCCAAAGTGGCCAGCCCCATGCCTCTCTTCGGTAGGTGGCTGCCCGTTCCGCTTCTCCGAGTCGTTCTGGGCCAGTTTCCGTCCAGCTCCGAGTTTTGATTGGGTGACCTCAGGCATGAATGGCCCCGTGAGTCGAGGCTCTGTTCTAAATCCTCCTTTCTGTGGGATGAGACTCAGTGTACAGGTGGTCCTCGGCTTATGACCAAAATTGAGCCCAAATGTCTATGGAGATTGTCCGTCATCCCGGTCACGGTTGTCCCAAAGGTCCTTTTTTTCAGGAGGCATCTGGAGTTTCTTCATTTACTTTCCCTTCTCCTCCAAGAAGCTTCTTCAGCTCTGACTGGACAGTGGAGAATGGGAGGATTTATACTCCTTGCAGACAGCTGGTCATTTGCCTTTTTTAAAAGAGTCGTTGAGGCCGCTTGGAGGTTTATCTCTGTGTCCTCAGTGGTGCTTTTTCAGAAGGCAACTGGACTTCCTTGTTTTTCTTTGAAGACGTTTCCCTTCTCATCCAAGAAGCTTCTCCAGCTCTGACTGGATGGTGGGGAAGGGGAGGATTTATACTCCTCGCAGACAGCTGGTCATTTGCATCGTTGAGGCCACTAGGAGGTTTCTCTGTGTCCTCAGGGTCACCTGAGTGCTGCAAATGGGTGTGGAGCCTCCTTACTTGCAGGATGTTTTCTGCCTTGTTCTTGTAGTCTGCAGTGTTGCCTCCTGAAAAAAGCTGGGACAACCAGGACCTGGATGACTGAGCATCTCCATAGACATTCAGCTGCGCACTTTGGGATGCGCGCCCTTCGGAGCGTGCGGGAGGGTGAGCGGATTCCCAGAAAACATGGCAGACTCCAGGAACCGTTTGCGCTCCAGTTTGAGATTCAGACAACACGGACTCGTCCCCAACGTCCTGCGCCCGTCTTCAACAGTGAAGGGACCCAGGGCAGAAGGCTCCACACCCCTTTGCACCGCTCAGGTGAGCCTGAGGATACAGGTAAACCCTCCAGGTGGCCTCAACGACCCTCTTTAAAAGGATGCAAATGACCAGCTGTCTGCAAGGAGTATAAATCCTTCCCTTCCCCACCATCCAGTTAGAGCTGAAGAAGCTTCTTGGGTGAGAAGCGAAACGTCTTCAAGGAAAAACAAGAAAGTCCAGTTTCCTCCTGAAAAAAAAGCACCTTTGGGACAATTGAGCCCAAAGTTCCCATTGCCAAGCAAGACAGTTCAGTGAGTTTTGTCCCACTTTATGACCTTTCTTGCCGCAGTTGTTAAGTGGATCTGGCTTCCCCATTGAACCTGGCTTGTCCGTAAGTCACGAAAGAGGATGTGACCCCAGGGGACACGGCAGCCGTCATAAGGATGAACCGTCATAATTATCGGGAGGCTGCAACAGTCCTGAGTGCAAATGACGGTCACCAAGTCGCTCTTCCCAGGGCTGTCGCAAGTTCACTAAACAAATGGTTGTATGTAGAGATGGGAAGGCCTGGGAAAAAAACCCTGGAAAAATGGGGGGAAACAGGTTCTCCCCCCCTCCATTTTTTCACCAAACAGCTTTGGGGGGAAAAAAGGGGGGAAAAAACAACAACCCTGTTTTATTCCCCCCTCCAATTTTTCCAGTTTTTTCACCCCAGGCCTTCCCATCTCTAGTTGTAAGTCGAGGATCACCTATCCGGAGGTGGATGAAGAAAACATCAGTGCTAATAAACCTTTACAGGAGCTGCCGGTCGGGTTCCCAATTTCCGCTCCTTGTGGGAACATTTTTCCAGGGTTTTTTTTTCCCTTCAACCTTTTGGCATCTATCTATCTATCTATCTATCTATCTATCTATCTATCTATCGTATCTATTTCCTTCCTGTACAGGAAACGGCGATATTTTTTCTTTCGAAGATGCTAACCGAGCCATGCAGAGCGGAGTTTCTGGGATCATGATTGCACGGTAAGTAGCTTCCCTTCTTCTTTCCTGTAATAAGCCCAGAGGATTATTATTGGCTGCCCTCTCCTCCCTCCCCCCCCCTTGGACGAACTGTACGGTTCCCGCTGTCTTAGGAAAGCTCAGAGCATCCTTTAAAGACTTGACTCATCCCGGATGTTCCCTTTTTGAACTATTACCATCTGGCAGGCGGTACGAAGACAGACAGGCTGAGAAACAAGTTTTTATCCCAGGGCTGTAACCATATTAAGTGCCACTGTATAGTGCGACATTGGAAGTGCAATATTCGGGGCAGCGCAAGGGCGAATGTACAGTGTGAAGGATGTGTGTATGTAACCTATGGGGTTTTTTTTTTTTTTTTTTTACTTACGGTTTTGACTTGCGTGTCGCGTGCACTGTGGACAGCACTTCATTTCATTGGGAGGGGGATGCACAGTGGCAATAAAGATACTCTAATTTTTTTTAAAAAAAGGAAAGAAAGAGAAACTTCTATAGCCAGTGGAGATTCAGAACGATTCCCTGGCTTCCATCTGGAGGATCCTGTACAGGTGAAACTCGAAAAATTAGAATATCGTGCAAAAGTTCATTTATTTCTGTGGGGCATCGCCAAGAGAAAGATGAGAGACTTGAGAGCGAACAATGCAGAAGAGCTGAAGGCCGCTATTGAAGCATCCTGGTCTTCCATAACATCTCAGCAGTGCCACAGGCTGATAGCTTCCATGCCACGCCGCATTGAGGCAGTAATTGGTGCAAAAGGGGCCCAAACCAAGTACTGAGTACATATGCGTGCTTATACTTTTCAGAGGTCCGATATTGTTCTATGTACACTCCTTGTTTTATTGATTGCATGTAATATTCTAATTTACTGAGATTGTGGATTTGGGGTTTTCATGAGCTGTACGCCATAATCATCACAATTATGACAAATCACGGCTTGAACTATCTTGCTTTGCATGCAATGAGTCTATCTCATATATTATTATTATTTTTATTTATTTTAATTCCATTTATATCCCGCCCTTCTCCGAAGACTCAGGGCGGCTTACAAGCTTAGCAGTAGCCTTCATTCTATGTATATGCCTGCTTATTAGGGCTTTCACACACACCCCCAAGCGGCATTATTACAAAGTCAGCTTAATTGCCCCCAACAATCTGGGTCCTCATTTTACCTACCTCGGAAGGATGGAAGGCTGAGTCAACCTTGAGCCTGGTGGGACTCGAACCTGCACTAATTGCAGGCAGCTGGTGTTACTTAAGGAGGCATTAGCCCACTGCTCCACCAAGGCTGTTAGTTTCCCCTTTTAAGTTGCATTACTGAAACAAATGAACTTTTGCACGATATTCTAATTTTTCGAGTTTCACCTGTACATCCATCCCGGGGGTGCTGGGAAAGACACCTGGGTCTGCAGCCCTTGTAAGAACGCGACTATCCCCTACAGAGTTCCTCTTTAAATAACGGAACAGTGGGGCTGGAAGGTACCTCGGAGGTCTTCTAGTCCAACCCCCTGCTCTTCGTGGATTAAGGAGTCTCTTTGTGCAAAATTACAAGAACTGAAACCCCCCCCCCAGCTCAACTCCCCACGTCTCTTGACTTTTGAAAGTTGTAGCGACTGTTCTTCTTGGTCGCAGGGGAGCGCTGATCAAGCCTTGGATCTTCACCGAAATCAAAGAGCAGCGGCACTGGGACATCTCTTCCAGGGAGAGGCTGGACATTCTCCAGGACTACACAAACTATGGTTTGGAACACTGGGGCTCAGACACCCAGGGCGTGGAGAAGACCAGAAAGTTCCTGTTGGAGTGGCTCTCTTTCCTCTGCAGGTTAGCAACCGCTCCTAGGCGTCTCCCTAATAGGTCCTAGATAGCGGTAGCAGTTCAAGAGTTATATACACTGCTTCTTTTTAGCGCTTTTGCAGCCCTCTCTAAGGGCTATTTAACATAGCCAGCATCTTATTATTTATTTATTTATTTAATTTTATTTATTAAATTTTTATACCGCCCTTCTCCCGAAGGACTCAGGGCGGTGTAAAGGGCAATAAATATCGAAATACAAAATACAAAAGTTAAAAAAAATTAAATAATTATGCCCAATATAATACAATAATTAAAAACTACGTTAAAACCAAACCCAACCCCAAACCCATCAGACCAGGCCGGATTGTTCAAATAGATAGGTTGCCCCCAACCGTCCGGGTCCTCGTTTTACTGACCTCGGAAGGATGGAAGGATCGAACTGCTGGCAGCGGGCAGAGTTAGCCTGCAACGCTGCATTCTAACCACTCAGCCAGCAGGGCTCATACAAGAGAAAGGAAGGAAGGAAGAGAAAGAAAGAAAAGGAGGGAGGGGAGGAGAGACGAGGGAGAAAAAGAGGAGAGATAAAAGGGAGGAAAGTGGAGAGAAAGAAGGGAAGGGAAGAGATTAGAGGGAAGGAAAGAAAAGAAAGGTAGAAAGAAAAGGGTGCGAAGGAACTAGAGGGAGGGAATACCACTTAGACTTATATACCGCTTCAGAGTTCTTTACAGCCTAAGCAGTTTGCAGCATATTTACCCCCAACAATCTGGTTCCACTTTTTATCCCACCTCGGAAGAATGGGAAGCCGAGTCAACCTTGAGCCAGTCAGGATCGAACTCCTGGCTGTGGGCAGAGCCAGCCTGCCATGTCGCATTCTCACCATCGCGCCACCAGGGCTCTTACCAAGAGAAGGAAAGGATGGAATAAGAGAAGGAGAAAGAAGAGGGAGGGAGGAAGGAGAGAAAGAAACAAAAATGGAGAAAAAGGGAAGGAAGGAAGGAGAGAGTAGAAGGAAGGAAAGAAAAGGGTGGGATGGAAGGAGAGAGAGAATAACAGCAGCACCGCTGAAAGGACAAGTGTTGCAGATGGATGGTGTGGTCAGCAATTCCAGGGAGGCTCCAGACCCCTTTTGGCACCCCAGGTGGCCTCAACGACCTTCTGAAAGAAGGCAAATGACCAACTCTATGTGCAGGGAGAAAGTTGGACCATAAGAAAGGCTGAGCGCCAAAGAATTGAGGCCTTTGAACTATGGTGCTGGAGAAGACTCCTGCGAGTCCCTTGGACTGCAAGGCGATCAAACCGGTCAGTCCTAGAGGAGATCAACCCTGACTGCTCTTTAGAAGGCCAGATCCTGAAGCTAAAACTCAAATACTTTGGCCACCTAATGAGAAGGAAGGACTCACTGGAGAAGAGCCTAATGCTGGGAAAGATCGAGGGCAAGAGAAGAAGGGGACGACAGAGAATGAGGTGGCTGGATGGAGTCACTGAAGCAGTAGGCGTGAACTTAAATGGACTCCAGAAGATGGTAGAGGACAGGAAGGCCTGGAGGAATGTTGTCCATAGGGTCGCGATGGGTCGGACACGACTTCGCAGCTAACAACAACAACAATGTGCAGGGAATATAAATCCAAGGGATGCGGTGGCTCAGTGGGTTAGGACGCTGAGCTTGTCGATCAGAAGGTCGGCAGTTTGGCGGGTCGAATCCCGAGTGCCGTGTAGCAGAGTGAGCGCCTGTTACTCGTCCCAGCTTCTGCCAGCCTAGCAGTTCGAAAGCCCGTAAAAATGCAAGTAGAAAAATAGGGACCACTACGGTGGGAAGGTAACAGCGTTCCGTGCGCCTTTGGTGTCTAGTCGTGCCAGCCACATGAGCACAGAGACGTCCTCGGACAAGCGCCGGCTCTTCGGCTTTGAAACGGAGATGAGCACCGGCCCCTAGAGTCGGAAACGACTAGCACGCGTGTGCGGGGGAACCTTTACCTATAAATCCTTCCCTTCCCCGCCGTCCAGTCAGAGCCGAAGAAGCTTCTGGGATGAGAAGCGAAACGTCCTCAAAGGAAAAACCCCCCAAAAGTCCAGGCGCCTCCATTTTACAGCTGTTTCTTTTCTCCCTTTTGGCCCTGCTCAGGTACGTCCCGGTGGGCTTGCTGGAGCGCCTGCCACAGCGCATCAACGAGAGGCCCCCTTACTACCTGGGCCGGGACCACTTGGAGACCCTGATGGCTAGTCAGAATGTGGACGACTGGATTAAGATCAGGTACGGGAGCCCCAACTCCTCCCCCCCTGCGGTGCCGCCCCGGGAATTCCGGCATCCTTCGCGATCCAACTTTCTTTTCTTTCTTTTTTCCTTTCTCCCAGCGAGATGCTGCTGGGCCGTGTTCCTGCCAACTTCTCCTTCCTGCCAAAGCACAAAGCGAATTCTTACAAATAGGGCGGATAATGGAGGCATCATCATCGTCATCGTCCGTCCTCTTGGTCGAATCATTAAAAAAAATCTCTCTTTTTTTTTCACTTGGCTGCTGGTTGCATTCATTGCTCTCCGATCTGACCCTCTGCATTGACAGGTAGTCCTCGACTTACGACCACAATTGAGTTGAAGATTTCCACTGTTAAGCAATAGAATAGAATATGGGATGGGATGGGATGGAATAGAATAATGATAATAGAATGAAGGCTATTGCTAAGCACATTGGTTTGTGCTTAAATTGTAAGCCGCCCTGAGTCTTCGGAGAAGGGCGGGATATAAATGGGATTAAAATAAAATAAATAAATAATAGAATAGAACAGAGCAGAATTTAGAATAGAATGTAGAATAGAATGCAGAGTAGAGTAGAGTAGAATAGAATAGAATAGAACAACAGAATTTAGAATAGAATAGAATAGAATAGAATAGAATAGAATAGAATAGAATAGAATGCAGAGTAGAGTAGAATTAGAATAGAATAGAACAGAATGGGATGGGATGGAATAGAATATAGAATAGAACATAGAATTAGAATATAATAGAATATATATTTTTTATTTTAATTCCATTTATATCCCGCCCTTCTCCAAAGACTCAGGGAGGCTTACAAGCTTAGCAGTAGCCTTCATTCTATGTATATGCCTGCTTATTAGGGCTTTCATAAACCCCCCAAGCGGCATTATTAGCTGCACGAACACTTTTGGGGGCCTCCCGATACTCCCATATTACACCTCTCCCCCGTGAGCTGCACTGGCTTCCGGTTGCCTTCCGAGTGAAATTCAAGGTGCTGGTGATGACATACAAAGCCCTACATGGCATGGGTCCGGACTACCTACGGGAGCACCTTCTGCCAACGTCAACACCCCTCCGTCCTGTGCGCTCCCACAGAGAGGGCCTCCTCAGGGTGCCACCGCTCAAAGAATGTCGACTGGTGACCCCCAGGGGGAGGGCATTCTCAGTGGGTGCGCCAACCCTCTGGAACTGCTTGCCTACCGAAATCCGGATGGCCCCCGACCTTCACACCTTCCGGCGCGACTTAAAAACTCACCTGTTCCAGCAGTCCGGCCTGGCCTGATAGCTCTTGGGGTCTCAGTTGTTTTTACTATTGTTTTTCACTATTGTTCAATCTGTATACCTACCTTACTCTGTACACCGCCCCGAGTCCCTCGGGAGAAGGGCGGTATATAAAAACAAATAAATAAATAAATTATTACAAAGTCAGCTTAATTGCCCCCCACAATCTGGGTCCTCATTTTACCTACCTGGGAAGGATGGAAGGCTGAGTCAACCTTGAGCCTGGTGGGACTCGAACCTGCACTAATTGCAGGCAGCCGGTGTTACTTAAGGAGGTGTTAGCCCACTGCTCCACCAAGGCTCTGGAATATAGAATATAATGTAGAATATGATAGAATATAGAATATAACAATATAGAATATAATATACAATAGAATAGAACATAGAATTAGATAGAATATAGAAAAGAATATAGAATAGAGAATGGAACGGAACAGAATAGAATACAGCTGGAAAGGATCTTGGAGGTCTTCTAGTCCAGCCCCCTACTCCAGCCCCCTGCTCGAGCAGAACTTATACCATTTCAGACAAGCGACTGTCCAGCCTCTTCTTAAAAACCTCCCGTGATGGAGCACCCACGATTTCTGGTGGCAACTTCTGTTCCACTGGTTGATTGTCCTCACTCTCAGGAAGCTTCTCCTCAATTCCAGGTTGCTTTTCTCTTTGTTCAGTTTCCAGCCATTGTTTCTCGTCCTGCCCTCAGGTGCTTCGGTGAATAAGTTGACCATAATTTCCATTGCTAAGCAAGACAAGTTGCTAAGTGGATTTTGCCCCATTTTACAACCCTCCTCGCCATGGCTGTTAAGTGAGTCGCCGCAGTCACACGAGTAACATGGTCGTTAAGTGAACCTGGCCTGCTTGTCAGGTCGCAAAAGGGGATCGTGTGACCCCTGCATGCATCGTAACTGAGTCAGTTGCCAAGCGTCCAAAATTTTGATCACGTGACTGCAGGGATGCCGCAACGGTCCTAAGTGAAGAACAAGACGGTGCTGTTGTAACTGAATGTTCACTAAATGAATTGTTTTATTGAAAAGTTTTAAAATACAGTTTTCCTTTAAAAAACCCCCCTTCCCCCTCCCTCCTCCCCTCCCTACCTCCCCCCTATCCCCCCCTCCCCCTCTCCCTCCTCCCTCACCTGCCTCCCCCCCCCCACTTCCCCTCCTCCCCCCCCCCCGACTTCCCAGAGCAAAATACAAGGTATACATCTAAAAAGCAATCATAAACAATCATATACTAACAATTATAAACTCTAGAATCCATCACTCTCTAGCTTATATAGAGTAAGCCAATCCTTAATAATACTAAATATGTATAAAAAACTAAAATAAAAGAAAACTAGCATCATTCCCATCTATGTTCTTCCACAATTCACTATTTCCTAAACATATTATCATTTACACATCACAAACACCTATCCCTATTAACCTCTCTAGCCAAAATAGGCTATAATAGATAGTTCTTACACAAATTAACCCACATTAACCCACAAAACTTTCTTCCTCTTCCTCTGTAATAAATTGTCCATTAATTCCAAATTAAAGATTCTATTACCATACATATCATCCCAAAACTCTTGAAAACACAACTACCACTTGACTATCAGTATGTTGTGGAAGTTCCATAGATTTCTACTAGTCCTATTTTCTTATCTTTTTTGAGCGTTTTAAGGCAGCACGCGTCACCCTCTGTTCTCTAGGATCATCCAAAAGAGTTGCAGCTTGATCTCCTCCTGTGCCATTCTCGTCTATCTGTCCATCTTCATCCTCTTGATGTTCTCCTTCTCCAGATCCCTCTGCAGCTTCCAAAAGTGTTGATGGGGTTGCTTTTAAGACATTGTCGTAGAAATCACGCGCTTGCTTCACAGTAGCCAAACAGTACCTTTTGCCTTCATACATGAAGCTCAACCCAACTGGGATCTCCCATCTGAACCTTATATCTCTTTGCTTGAGCTCTTCCACAAGAAATATAAAGTCCTTCCTTCTCTTTAAAATCTTTGGAGGAATTTCTTTTAAAACCAAAACTTCTTGACCAGCAATCACCACTTTAGTATCATAGGCAGCTTGTATAACTTCATCTCTAATTTCCCTTTTTACAAAATAAACCACCACATCTCTAGGCAACTTTCTCTGTTTAGCAATCCACGAGTTCACACGAAACACTTTGTCCATGCCTTGTTTTATTTCAGATGCTGGATGGTCCAATACCACCTCAAAAGCCTCAGAAACCAGCTGCTTTAGATCTTCCTTGATATTCTCTTTTAGGCCTCTAATTCTAACAGCAAACTGCATCTGGTAAAATTGAGCCAGACTCAGTTCGCTATCCATTTTGTCTTTTAAATCTTCAATTTCCAATACTTTTGCTTCTAATATAGCATTTTTTTGAGTCAATTCTTCCACTTTATCATCCAGCTCCTCCACACATTTAGCTACTTTATGCACTGAGGACAAAATGTCTACCTTCATCTCTCTGAGTTTCTGTGCCATCCTTTCTTCCATTCTCTGCTCCAATTTCTCCAATTTCTCCTCCATCTGTGCGAATTTAACACCCATTGACTCCAAAATTAACTGGGTATGTTTTTCAAGATCCTTCGATGTCAATACATCTGGAGAATGCAACGCCTGCAGTAATGATTGTTGTTGCACCGGAGAATTTCCAGCACTCCGAAAAGTTCTAGGGGGAGGTTTAGACGCCATCTTTTACTTACAATTATGACGCACTTTCACTTTAAGTTTTAAGCAAAGTCCATCAAGCTCGAGAGTAAAATAAAATAATCCTCTTCATCTCTTCATCTTTCCCTCTTGTACTGCTCTGCCTGCTCTTTTCCTTTCATAGTCTCTCCTTCAAGCAGGGATGGTCGCAGACGCCTGGCTCTGCTCCATGAAGTCCGGAGCAGAGACGCCAGCCAGCTGGGAGCAGCCCAAGCTGCGGGGGAGTTCGATCCTTCAGCCGCCCAAGCTCCAAGCTCAGGCGGCCCCGGAGAACTCAACCCCTACCTGGGGGCTCACCCCCTCCTCTTCTCCCGAGGAGGGGGCTTCAAATTCGCCCGAACAGCTGATCGGCGCTGTTTCGGGCGAAAAATCACACAGCTGGGCGGCGGGCAGCCCGGGAAGGCTGTCTCCGGCGCCGCGGAGCCGCCGGAAGTCTCCTAAATGAATTGTTGTAAGTCGAGCACTACCTGTATTTATTTCTCCTAATCTTTATTATTATTATTATTATTATATACATAACTCATGGCAGGAAACATACCTTAGTATACAGAGTCCTCGACTTGCAACTGTTCATTTACTGACTTCAAAGTTACAACGGCATGGAAAGAGAGCGACTTACAACTGTTTTTCACACATACGACCGTTGCCGCACCCCTCTGGTCATGTGATCCAGATTCAGATGCTTGGCCACCGACTCCTATTTACGACAGTTGCCGTGTCTCCCTGGGGTCAGGCGATCTCCTTCTGGCAAGCAAAGTCAATGGGGGAAGCCAGACTCACTTAATGGCCACATCACTAACTTTTAACAGCTGAAGGGATTCGCTTAACAACGGTGGGCAGAAAGGTGGTAAAAAGGGAGCAAAGTTTGCTTAATGTCTGAATTTCGGGCTCCGTTGCGGTTGCAACTGGAGGACTTACCTGTCCTCCCTATCTTCCACCCAACAACCCCCCTGCAAGGTGGGCTGGGCTGATGTTTAGCAGAGCCCCCCCACCCCCCCAAGATGCCCCCTCCTGCTTGCTCAGTCAAAACCCCTGCCCCCACCCCAAAGTCCTGCCCTCCGGGGGGTCTTCGCTCCACCTTCCGCCTATCCGGTCGGGGCAGGAAGTCCGGCGCATAGACGCCGGCAGCGGCTCCTCCATGAGGACTAGCCGCCCTCCTCCCCTGGCTGGCTCTCCCAGCGCTCCGCCGTCTCCCAGGCAACGCGCCCCCTCGGCTCCCATTGGCCCGCTGGCGGCCGCCGCTATTCCCGCCCTCTGCGCGCCGCTCCTATTGGCGGGACGGAGAGGCGCCGAAGCGCGCGCCGCCATTGGCCGGGACGGCTGCTCGTCCCCGAGGGGAGCGCGGGGGGGAGGGGTTCCGGTTCCGGTGTGTAGGAGGCGGCGGCGGCGGCGGTAGGAGCAGCAGCAGCAGCAGCGCTGGCGGCGAAGCGAGGCTCGGAGGGGGCCGGGCCCAGCGCGGCGCGGACACGCCAGGCCGACTCCCGCCCGGCGCCGAGCCATGAGGAGGCGGCGGCGGGAGCAGCAGCAGCAGCAGCAGCCGCCGCCTCACCCCGAGCCCTGAAGGGCGCCGAGCCAGGCCGAGCCCCGTAGGCCCCATCCCGCCAGGCAGGCGGCCCGTCCCCGCCATGGACAACCAGGTGAGGAGGAGGAGGAGGGGCCAGGCGGCGCCTCGGCCCTCCCTTTGGCCCCCCCGCCCAGAAAAGGGGCGGGGCCAGCCTTCATAGGGCGCCGGGCGGCCACGCCCACACCCTTGGAGGGGGCGGGGTTTGGCGGCGGCAGAGCGGCTGGCCACGCCCCCCAGGTCCTCACGTCAGCCCCGCCCATCCGAAGGAGGTCTGCGGGTGGGAGGGGGCGGGGTGAGATTTCTGGGGTGCCGTCCCCATTGAATTGCGCGCGGGGGTGGGGGGGCGGGGAGGATGTGAAGATGGACAGCCAGGGGGGGAGGAGCCTGCCCCTCTGAAGGGGCGTGGCTTCCTCAGGCCCTGGGGGGGAGGAGGGTGGGGGCGCCAGGGGCTTTCGCTCCCTCCCTCCCTCCCTAAATGGGCTCCCTCTTGCTGCTGGCCGCTCGCCCCCCCCTCCCCGTCCTTTGCATTGGGGGACTGCCCCCCCTCCGCCCCACCCCTTCTGCACGCATCTGCGGGCAGCCCTGAGGGGGCAGTGCCACTCCTGGGGGGGGGACGCTTGCAGCGCTGTGTAACGTGCGCGAGAGGGGCTTCGTCCGAAGCGGAAGGCAAGGCTTCCTTACCTGATGCGTCAGGCACGCTGGAGACTTTGGAGAACCTGCGGAGAAGAGCAGCTAAGCCCGGAGACGAAAACGCACCAAGAGCGGCTGCGGGACTTGGGAACGGCCCGTCGAGAGAAAAGAAGGACCAGGGGGGACAGGGTAGCAGCCTTCCAGAATTTGAGGGGCTGCCCCAAAGAAGAGGGAGTCAAGCTATTCTCCAAAGCGCCCGAAGGCAGGAGAAGAAGCAACGGAGGGGAACTCGCCAAGGAGAGAAGCAACCCGGAACTAAGGAGAAGTTTCCTTCACGGTGGGAAGAATGAACCAGTGGAACGGCTCGCCACCAGAAATCGTGGGCGCTCCGTCACTGGAGGTTTTCAAGAAGAGGCTGGACAAGCCACTTGTATGAAATTGTATAGGGTCTCCTGCTTCGGCAGGGGGGCTGAGCTAGATGACCTCCAGGCTGCTTTCCGACTCTTTTATTCTCACTGAGTGAAGGACGACACAGGTGGTCCTTGACTTACGTCCACAGTTGAGCCCGACATTTCTGTTGCTAAGTGGGACATTTGTGAAGTGAGCTTTGCCCGTTTTACGACTTTGCTTGACACAGTTGTCACGTGAATCTCCGCAGCCGATAAGCTAGCAACACGGCTGTTGAGCAAAGCTGCTTTCCCCCATTGACTTGGCTTCTCAGAAGGTGGCAGAGGGAGGGGCTACGGCGACTGTTACAAATACACGCCAATTGCCAAGCGTTTGAATTTTGGTCACGTGATCCTGGGGTGGTTGCGGAGGTCGTAACTATGAGAAACGATCATAAGTCAACTTTTTCAGTGCCGTTGTGACTTTGAATGGTCACTAAACGAGCTGTTGTGAGTTGAGCTCAGTCACCACGCTGTTGTGAGTTGAGTCAGGACCACGCTGACTTACTACCGCAGTTGCCATCCTGAGGTGAGTCCCGTGCGGTTGCAGCCTCCCACACTCGCATGGTTATGATAATAATAATAGAGTTGGAAGGGCCCTTGGAGGTCATCTAGTCCAACCCCCTGCTCAGGCAGGAAACCCTACACCATTCTCTCTTCTTAAAAATGTCCAGTGTTGGAGCATTCGCAGCTTCTGGAGGCAGGTAGTTCTCACCGCCAGGTTGTCCTTTGCCATCTCCTGCCGGCTTCCCCATGGACTCTGGCGTGTTGGAAGTCAGCCGTGGAAGTCGCAAACGGTGGTTGCGGGACATTGCGGCTTTGCAATTGCCAGCTGGCTGCCAAGCGCCTGAATTGCTATCACGTGACCCTGGGGGAACGCTACAGTGCCCGCAGCTACAAGCTGCATTTTCTCGTGCAGAGCTGTACCTTAAAACGGTCACTCAACAAGCTTAGCAAGATGGGGAGCAGACGATTCTCATAGACGTAAAATATACATGACTGCAGTTTCTGCCCGTCTGGCAAGCTGCAAACCATGGCTTATGAGCAGCAGCGAGTTTACCTATCGTAACAAATTAGCGCATTGCAGACGAACCTAACCCAAGACTAGCCGAGTTGGTAATTGGGAGAGGTGAATGTAGGAGGGAAGCTGTGGAGTTACCTACCGATTGGATTTGTGCCCTTCCTTTCAACTTTTATAACCACTCGCGGCCTCTGACCGGCAAAACCAAGGGAAAGATTGCATCGACCTTCAAACGCTGAGCATCTCTGGATCTATAAGGTGGATGTTTGTAAGAACTGAAACATCTGAGCCCAACTCTTTGATTGGAAATCCAAAATTAGAGCACCAGGTGTCGATGGGGGAGCCAAAAAAACCAGACGGGTGGATGTAAAACAGACCCTGGCCTTCAGATGTGCAGTCACAGGGGCTAACTTCTTCTTTTTAAACAACAACAACCATAACCATCAGTTGTACATCTGTTCTAATAACTCCCCCTGCTAGATGCTTGGACTGCTTGTTAATTGAGCCGCTATCTTCCTCCTCCTGGCAGCTGAGTGTTGGTTCAATGGCAGTTTGTCCTCTTATGAACTCCAGCCACTGGTGTTCACCCCGGTCGCAGGCCCTATTCAGAAACCGGGATTATTCCTGAACAGACAAGCAACTCCCAAACCCCATAGTCACGTTTTTTGTGACTCTTCGCTTTTTTTTCCCTTTTTGAAAAGAAGGACCGGCCGGGGGGGGGGGGCACATGATAGCATTGTTCCAATATCTCAGGGGCTGCCACACCGAAGGGGTGTGTGTGGGGGGGTCAACCTGTTCTCCAAAGCACCCGGGGGCAGGAGAAGAAGCAACGGATGGAAACTGATCAAGGAGAGAAGCAAGAGAATTTCCTGGCCGTGAGAAAAATCAACCAGTGGGACGGCTTGCCGCCAGAGGTTGTGGGTGCTCCGTCAAGAAGAGACTGGACAACCATTTGCCCAGAATGGTACAGGATCTCCTGCTTGTGGAGAGGGCTGGATTGGAAGACCTCCGAGGTCCCTTCTAACGCAGTTATTCTGTTATTCCGTCATCTATTTTCTCAGGCCCTTGGTGAATTTTTCCCCCAGTCAAGAACATGTTCAGCTGCTGGGGCCTAAAAAGCTTCAAAGGGCCCTCGTGGTGCTGTCTGCTCCATTCCCTCCGTTCCTGCGGGCTCATGATAATGTACCCCCAAAATGTCAGAAAAGGTTAATAACTGAAGGGGCAGAATAAGCCACTCACCTTTCCTTTTTTTAGCTGCTTTGCTGGGCCCTTTTACCTTCCCCCTAAGTGCTAGAACAGCTAAGACAATTCAGGGCTTACCTTTGCCTCCAAACGACGTGTGTGTGTGTGTGTGTGTGTGTGTGTGTGTGTGTGAGATTGTGTGTGTGTGATTGTAAACATCACCCTATATGTGGCGAGTCCTAGCCCACAGTTGGAAGAGGGTAGCGCACAGACATTGACCTACAATCTGGATGGAGCAGTTTTGCCTTGAGCTGATCTGCAGTTTGTGTGTGTGAGAAATTAAACGTGCGGTACGCTTTTACGTTTCTAATCGTCGTGAGCCCACCTGAGGAGAACCTAGATCCTGAGGTTTTTTTCCAAATTAATATCCTCTTAGCAGCCGCTGAGTTAGCAGCCGGTTCTAAACTAAGGGATCGACTCATTCCTTCTGCGGTTGTCTTTCCTGAATTTTCGACAATTGGCGTAACTTTTTCTTTCAAGCAGTGACCGTTGCAGTTCACCAGCTAGATCTTCTTGACGGACAGCCTGTTTCTTCCTTCCTCCTCCTCCTCTTCCTTTGCCCCTCCGCTCCCCTTGCACGCATCATCCCCTCCTGCCTTCCTAGTGTACAGTCCAGGTGAAGTTGGAGCTTGGACACCGTGCCCAGCTGCGCAAGAAGCCCACCACCGAGGGCTTCACCCACGACTGGATGGTCTTTGTACGCGGCCCGGAGCAGTTTGAGATTCAGCACTTTGTGGAGAGGGTGGTCTTCCGCCTCCATCAGAGCTTCCCAAAACCCAAACGTGGTGAGTGGGTGTGCGGGCGTGCGCGCGCGCAAAGTCTGCGGAGAAGCCGGCAAGATGTTGCAGGTCCCAGGTATCTGAAAAGTGCTTTTTCAAAAGGCAACCGGACTGGGTTTTTCCCCCCTCTTGAAGAAGAAGTAGGTAAGAGGAAGAAGGAGCAGGAGAGGGAGGGGAAGGAGGAGGAGAGGAGGAAGAAGGAGAAGCAGAAGGAGAGAAAATTGTTTTGCTCCTCATTCAATAAGCTTCCTCGGTCGTGACTGGATGGTGGGGAATAGCAAGGATAGATGCTTGCAAGTTGGGAAGGGCAAGAGAGAGGCAGCTCAGGTCGTAGAGGGTGTGTGAGGGTAGGAGACGGGTGCACAAGAGGCCTGGCTGTGAGGGTTGTGGGTCAGGAAAGGGACTTGCCAGAGGCAGGAGGCAGGCTGGAGCCAGGCTCCGAGGAAAGTGCACCAAGTGGTGAGCGAGAGGCCTGGTTTGGAGACACTACCGAGGGGCGTGCAAGAGGTGTGGGTCAGGGAAGGTTGAGGAGGTGTGCGAGGGGTACAGGTTAGGGAGGATGTGCAAATGTGTGCGAGTGGCCCGTGTGACACAACCACCGAGGGACCGGGGGGGAGAGTAGACAAGTAGGAGAGACCTACTCAGCAACTTGTGACCTTCCCTGCCGGCTTCCCCATTGACTTTCTGGGGAAGCCAGCAGGCGAGGCTGCAAGTGGCAGTCCCAGGTCATTGCGGCCGGTCAGAACTACAAAGCGGGGGACAAGCACCCGGCTCGCACTCAGGTGACCCCCCAGGCCCCCTTCATTCAGCCCCTCGCGACCTCACTTAGTGGCTGAACGTAGGTTGAGGACTAAGCTATTCCTGCGCAATTGGAACAGCTTCCAGGAGGAGTCGGCTCGGATGGGGAGTAGCTTTCAACTGCCTGGGGTGGGGGGAGGTTAGGAAAAGTGGGGTGCAGCTTCTGTTCCCCCTTAACTTTTATCATGGGGGTCGATGTCAGGTCCCTCCGGGCCGTCACCACCATGAGCGTTAAACCTCCTCCCGGGCATTCCTTTGACGGTGTTGAACACGGGGCCTTGTTGTTGTTAAGCGAGACGTTTGCTCGGGGAGTTTTGCCCCGTTTTACGACCTTTCTCGCCTCTGCTGTGAAGTGAATCGCTTAGCAACATGGCGATCAGGTGAATCTGGCTTCTCCATGGACTTTCCCAGTCGGAAGGTCGTGCGAAAGGGGATCACGCTGACCCCCGGGACACTGCAACGGTCAGTGTCCAAGCGCCTGAGTTTTGACCCCGTGATTGTGGGGATGTTGAAACTGTCTGCAGGTGGTATTATGGGTAGGAGAGTGTCTCGCCGTGGGTCACCCTGTGATCCATTCTCGTCCCTGCCGCTTGCCTGCTTTCCAGAAGTTGAAGCTGCTTGGGAAGGCTTGCTAATGCCCCTTTTTCCCCTCCCCCTCACAGTTTGCAAAGAGCCCCCTTACAAAGTGGAGGAGTCCGGCTACGCAGGCTTCATTATGCCCATTGAGGTCTACTTCAAAAACAAGGTATCGTTTGTTTTACTCTCCGCTGCTGCTCCTCCCTCCCCGCCTTTCCTTTCCTTCTGCAGCATTTTCACCTTCCTGTTTGTTGTTGTTGTTGTTGTTTTTGGGGGGGAGCCCTTCTAAGAAAAATCCGAGTCAGCGAAGAGAAAAAAAAAGACAGCAATGAGTAGGTGTGTTTAGGCACCCCAGCTCTGATCTACACCCCATAGCAGATAATTCTGGACGGGGATAATAGGATCCTTTGTTCTTCCTCGCCCAAAATTCATTACCCTGCCTCTGGGAAAATCGTCCAGCTTCTTAACATCGACACTCAATCTCCAAAATGCTTTGGGCAAACTAGTTTGTTTTTTTTTTAATTAAAAAAAAAAGCTGTGCCGTTTTAGAGACCGTTTCCGCCATGCCAACCGTGGCATGGTGACCGCGAAAGTGGTAGCAGGTCTGGTCCTGTAGAAATCAGCCTGAGCCCAACTGCACAGGATTTTGCCGTATTCTCGCCAAGATTTCTGTTTATACCGGGTAACAATCCTATCCTGTACTTCGACCCTGCTTTCACAGGGCTGCCTCCTCCTCCTCCTCCTCCACCGCAGAAGGATTTGCCAACGGTGTTGTTGAGTTTGGAGAGAATTTCCCTGTTAAAACGCTCAGTTCTTCTCATTTGGCTGCTTTGAGTCCTCCCGAGCACGGAGACACACCTGGCTGCCGAATGGCAGAACAGGGGACCGGCGCAATCATGCCAATCTTTTCGAGATTTATTTCTCTCCTTTTAGGAGGAGCCGAAGAAAGTCTGCTTTACCTATGACCTTTTCCTAAACCTGGAAGGAAACCCCCCCGTTAACCATTTGCGGTGCGAGAAGCTGACGTTTAACAACCCCACCAAGGAATTCCGTCACAAGCTCATCAAAGCCGGAGGGGTGAGTAATTAAGGAACGCAGCTTAGGTAGGAGAACGAAAATGGTTTGGTGGGTTTTTGTTTCCCCCCCCCCCTGTCTGTCAAGTTTTCCATCTTCGAAAGAGGTGTCTTTTCTCTGGGCACGGAGATAGACTTGACACCGGCGTTTTCCTACAGGAGGTTAAACGATTGCTTCTCCGGGCAGCTTTTGGAAATGACGGACATTTAAAACTTTTAAGTGGGGCCCCTATTTTGTAACCTGCCGCTTTTACGGCATTTGATTTGCTTGATTTTTTTTTTTTACTTAAAGGTTCGCATGCGGTACTGGGTTAATCTTGTTGGTAACAAAGCAGTTGATAAATCAGGAAATCAAAAGGTCTACTCAGAATCTAATGGGGAAAAAATTAATACGATGGGCTGCACTTTGCTTTTATATTGATTGTTTCTGATTAAAGACTTAACACTGGAAAAAGTTTGTGTGTGGGGAAAAAACAGAGTTCCCTTTGTTCTTTGTAACAGTACTAGAGCTGGGACTCATACAACAACAACCATAATAATAGCAGAGTTGGAAGGGACCTTGGAGGTCATCTAGTCCAACCCCCCTGCTCGGGTGGGAAACCCTATGCCATTCCAGACAAATGGCTGTCCAGTCTCTTCTTAAAAACTTCCAGTGTTGGAGCATTCACAACTTCTGGAGGCAGGTTGTCCTCGACTTACGATCACAATGGAGCCCAAAATTTCTGTTGCTAAACGAGACAGTTGCCAAATGACTCGTGCCGCATTTTACAACCTTTTCTAGCCACGGTTGTTAAATGAATCACTGCAGTTGCCAGTACTAACGTGGTTGTTAAGTGAATCGGGCTTCCCCCTTGCTTGTCAGAGGGTCGCAAAAGGGGCATAACGTGGTCCCCGGGACACCGTGCGACCGTCATAAATACGAGTCAGTTGCCAAGCGTCCGAATTTTGATCTCGTGACCCCGGGGATGCTACAGTGGTCGTTAAGTGTGAAAAAGGGTCAGAGGTCCCTTTTTTCAGTGCCATGGTAACTTTGAACAGTCGCTAAATGAACTGCTGAAATTCGAGGACTAGCTGTACTGTGAAATGGACGAGCAGCGGAGTAAGATTGAACCCTCTAAACCAGACATGTCAAACACAAGGCCCGGGGGCCAGATCCGGCCCGCGAAGTGGTTTCATGCGGCCCGCGAAGCCATCCTGGAAAGAGTGAGGGAACGGCCCTCACTGCCTTGGCCCTGGCCCAGAGACCCTCCTCCTGCCAGAGACCCTCAGATCTGTCCCACTCCTGCCCAGGCCCCCATAGGCACCCTTGATGCCAACGATGTAGAGCTGGCCACGCCCACCCAGTAGGCCATACGCACTCTAGCCACGCCCACCCAGTAGGCCACGCCTACCCAGGCCATACCCACCTGGCCCCCTGAGGGCAACCGCAATGCTGATGCGGCCCTCAATGAAATTGAGTTTGACACCCCTGCTCTAAACGCTGAGACAGGAGAATATTTCGCTCAGGGTTGAAATGAGGGGGGTCCTTTGGTGCTTGTTTTCTTCCAGATGTTTCATGACCCAGCTAGGTAACATCATCAGCGCTGTCGCTCCCTTCAGCACTGAAGATGTTGCTTAGCCGAGTAACGAAACATCGGCAAGCAAACAGCCCAAGTTCAGAATGCACAGCAAGTAGAACTCCCGTAGCTCACTGATGGCGCCTTGGACAGTGCAGTGGAATGTAGTCTGGATTCCCTGGAGGGAGGGGCTGCTTCTCTGAGGGCAAAGAGGCAGCGGAGCTTGCAGTGCCCGGTATGCAGGAAGAGGGCCAGAATGGACCCTCCCTGGCAGTTCACCAAGTTGTCTTCTTCCCGTGCCTAGATCAGACTTTAAACTCCCAGAAAACCACCACCATCATCATCATCATGATGTTGGAAGGGACCTTGGAGGTCCCTGCTGAGGCAGGAAACCCTATACCATTTCAGACAAATGGTTCTCCAATCTTTTCTTAAAAACTTCCAGGGTTGGAGCTATTCACCACTTCTGGAGGCAGGTTGTTCCACCGGTTAATTGTTCTCACCGTCAGGAAGTTTCTCCTTAGTTCCAGGTTGCTTCTCTCTTTGATCAGTTTCCATCCGTTGCTTCTTGTCCTGCCTTCAGGCGCTTTGGAGAATAGCTTGACTGCCTCTTCTTTGGAGCAGCCCCTGAGATATCGGAACACTGCTATCATGTCACCCCTGGTCTTCATTAAAGTAGACAGGCCCAATTCCAGCAACCGTTCCTTATACGTTTACCCTCCAGTCCCCTAATCCAGGGCTTTTCAACCTTTTCACCCACTGTACCACTTTTAGGATATGGCAACGTCCAAGGACCACCAGTCAACTAGCAAGCTGTCAAAAACTTGATGACCAAAAAGGAAAAAAAGTGATGAAGTACAGGTAGTCCTCGACTTACAACAGTTCGCTTAGTGACTGTTTGAAGTTACAATGGCACTGAAAAAAGTGCTCCCCCCCCCAAGCCACATCCGCGCAAGACGCCTGCCTGCCCGCCCGGCGGCGCTCTTCCTCCTGTCCGAGGTTTTCATTGTTGTGAGCGTTTCTGTTGAGGATTGGCAGTTGAGGTGGAATGGGGGTGTTTGGTTTTTATTCTCCCCCCCCCCCCCCACTGGTGGTTGCAGCAGGTTTTGGTCACTTCACATGACCCTGGGATACTGTGACCGTCATAAATACGAATCATTTGCCATGCATCTGAATGTAAATCACAAGACCCTGGAGATGCTGCCACATTCCAGCTGATCAGCGCTTCTTCTGGGCTCAGCGGAAGCACCGGGATCAGTGCTGAGCTCCAGCTGGATCCTGGTGCTGATCCTGGCGCTTCCACTGAGCCCCGACAGCCCTGCAGCTCCAGCCGTCTCTCGCTCAGGCTTGTGCGGTGCTGCCACCAGTTCAGCTCATTCCCCTCCCCCGCTACCACTTTTCTAGGATGGTCGCGTACCGCCTGCCAGGTGCCGATGTACCACAGGTGGTACCCGTGCCACTGGTTGATCTTTGTTGCTCTTCTCTGCACTCTTTCCAGAGTCTCAACATCTTTTTTACATGGTGGTGACCAAAACCGGATGCCGTATTCCAAGTGTGGCCTTACCAAGGCCTTGTAAAGTGGTATCAACTCTTCACGTGATCTCGATTCCCTCCCTCTGTTGATGCAGCCTAGCACTGTGTTGTCTTTTTTAGCAGCTGCAGCACACACAACACATCTGTGGTTATGCAGATCATTACTTTGGTCTGGCAAGATTCTGCCTGTAGGCAAACAGCAAAAAAGGAACTACTCAGAAGCAACTCCGTGTGTCGTATTTGGCTGGCTGGGGGATTCTGGGAGTCTAGACCAGGGGTAGGCAACCTTGGCTCTTTTATGACTCGTGGACTTCAACTCCCAGAATTCCTGAGCCAGCATAGGGAACTATGGCCCCCTCATGACTCGTGGACTTCAACTCCCAGAATTCCTGAGCCAGCATGGGGGAACTATGGCCCCCTCATGACTCGTGGACTTCAACTCCCAGAATTCCTGAGCCAGCATAGGGAACTATGGCCCCCTCATGACTCGTGGACTTCAACTCCCAGAATTCCTGAGCCAGCATAGGGAACTATGGCTCCCTCATGACTCGTGGACTTCAACTCCCAGAATTCCTGAGCCAGCATAGGGAACTATGGCCCCCTCATGACTCGTGGACTTCAAGTTCCCAGAATTCCTGAGCCAGCATAGGGAACTATGGCCCCCTCATGACTCGTGGACTTCAACTCCCAGAATTCCTGAGCTGGCATGGCTCAGCTTGGAAACCTCTCCCTTTTCCCTCAGCGTGGCTGGCTCAGGAATTCTGGGAGTTGAAGTCCGCGAGTCATAAAAGAGCCCAGGTTGCCTGCCCCTGGCCTAGACACTCTTGCCTGGTGAGAAGCAGAGTTTCCCAGGTCGATAACCGTTTGGTCTCTCTTCCCAGGTGATGGTCATGCCGGAAGGTGCAGAAGCCGTCTCCAGGCCGAGTCCCGACTACCCCATGCTCCCTACCATCCCCCTCTCGGCCTTCTCTGATCCTAAGAAGTCCAAACCGTCTCATGGATCAAAGGTGAGTCACTTGGGGACGCGGGCGGTCCTCGACTTAACGACCACAACGCAGCCCAACGTTTCCGTCGGCGAGCGAGACACTCCTCAAGCAGGTTTTGCCTCCCACTTTGCGGCTTTTCTTGCCATCATTCAGTTAAAGTAACATGGTTAAGTGAATCCGACTTTGCCGCCCCTCCCCCCCTTGACTTGGCTGGTCAGAAGGTCACCAAACGGGAACACGGGACCCCCCCCCTCTCCCGGCACACCACAGCTGTCGTAAGTATGAGCCCGTTCCCAAGCGCATCTGGATTTTTGATCACATGACACTGGGAGGGGGAGGGAATGTCATCATAAGTCACAAGTCTTTTTTTTTTCCTCTCCCCCCCCTTCCCGCCCCCGGCCCAATCCCCTTGTAATTTTGAACAGTCACTGAATGGACTGTTGTAAGTCAAGTTCTGGAAGTAGAATGGGTTTTTCAGTTGAGTTTAAAAAAAAAAATCATAAGATCTAGAAACTTGATTCTAGGCGTTCTCATTCCATATTGGGGGGGACCTTAAAAGAAAAACCCTAGAATTGGGCATACAGGCAGCCTGTAGAGTTTGATCATTCTGCTCCCCGTTTCCCCCCCCCCCCCAGTATATTCCATTCCACCATTTGAAGTCCATTTCACGGAGGTGGCTAAACTGGGCTCACAGCAAGGATGTGAAGGGGTTGGGGGGGCAAAGACTACAGGCGGTTTTCCCAAAGGTGCTTTTTTTAGGAGGCAGCTGGACTTTCTTGTATAATAATAATAATAATAATAATAATAATAATAATAATAATAATAATAATAATAATATAATAATAATAATAATAATAATAATAATAATAATAATAATAATAATAATAATAATAATAATAATAATAGTTTTCTTTGAAGACATTTCGCTTCTCATCCAAGAAGCTTCTTCAGCTCTGACTGGATGGTGGGCAAGGGAAGGATTTATTTATTTATTTATTATTTATTTATTATACTTTTATACCGCCCTTCTCCCGAAGGACTCAGGGCGGTGTACAGGGCAATAAATATAAACACAGAATACAAAAGTTAAAAAACGATTAAATATAATGCCCAAGTTTAAAACAGTAATTAAAAACATATTAAAACCCCAACCCTAACCCATCAAACCAGGTCAGATTGCTCAAATAAATACATTTTTAGATCCCGCCGGAAGGAGCAAAGGTCGGGGGCCATCCGGAGCTCAACCGGCAAGCGGTTCCACAGGTTTGGCGCGCCCACAGAGAACGCCCTCTCCCTGGGGGCCACCAGTCGACATTCTCTGATCGGAGGCACCCTGAGGAGGCCCTCTCTGTGGGAGCACACTGGACGGAGGGAAGTTGACGCCGGCCGCAGGTGCTGCCGTAGGTAATCCGGACCCGTGCCATGTAGGGCTTTGTAGGTCATTACCAGCACCTTGAATCTCACCCGGAGGACAACCGGCAGCCAATGCAGCTCGCGGAGCAAAGGTGTAACATGGGAGTATCGGGAGACCCCCAGCACAACTCGCGCGGCTGCATTCTGCACCAGTTGGAGCCTCCCAGTGGTCTTCAAGGGCAGCCCCATGTAGAGAGCATTACAGTAGTCTAGACGAGAGGTCACGAGCGCATGAGTGACTGTACGCAAGGCATCCCGGTCCAGATAGGGGCGCAACTGGCGCACCAGGCTCCTCGCAGACAGCTGGCCTTCTTTTAGAGAACCGTTGAGGCCACTTAGATGTTTATCTGTGTCCTCAGTGGTGCTTTTTCAACTGGACTTCCTTGTTTTTCCTTTGAAGACGTTTCGCTTCCCATCCCAGAAGCTTCTTCAGCTTCTGAATGGCGGGGAAGGGAAAGATTTATACTCCTTGCAGACAGCCGGTCATTTGCATTCTTTCTGAGGGTTGTTGAGGCCACCTGGAGGATTTCCCTGTGTCCTCAGGCTCACCTGAGCGGTGCAAAGGGGTGTGGAGCCTTCTCCCCTGGGTCCCTTCACTGCTGAAGACGGGCGCAGGACGTTGGGGACGAGTCCGTGTTGTCTGAATCTCAAACTGGAGCGCAAACGGTTCCTGGAGTCTGCCATGTTTTCTGGGAATCCGCTCACACTCCCGCACGCTCCGAAGGGCGCGCATCCCAAAGTGCGCAGCTGAACGTCTGCTAGTGACTGAAGACCGTTTTTCACACGACCGTTGCAGCATCCCATTCCCCCCCCCCCCCCCCCGTGGTCACAGGGTCAAAATTCAGATACTTGGCAACTGGCTTACAGTGATGATGATTGCAGTGTTGTGTGCGTGTGTGACGCGATCCTCTTTTGCAACCTTCTGCCAAGCAGAGTCCATGGGGAAAGCCGAATTCATTTAACCCTCGTGTTGCTAAGTTAAGAACGGCAGTGATTCACTTAAAAATTGTGGCAGGAAAAGTCTTAAACTTGGGCAAAACTCATGTCTCGCTTAGCCATGGAAATTTTGGGCTCCGTTGTGGTCGTAAGTCGAGAACCACCTGTACGGATCTTCGTTATTTAGGCTGGGGGGGAAAACCCCCAGGATACGTCCCCCTTTATAAATGCCAGAAGCTTATTCTTGAAAGGGAACTTTTAAAGCAAAAGTTTGTGTGTTTTCCCTGATTGCAGAAGTGTTTGTGTTAAGAGGGCTTCACTCGCCCTCCACATTCTGCCCTCCAATATTTCAAAATCAAAAAAATATTTTTTGCACAGATGAGGGAAGCTTTTCTGCCCTCCACTGGAACCCAGAATTAGCCTCTCGAGTTTAGATCTCAGCCTGACATTATTTTTAAATCTTTTGTTAGCCTTTTGAACTGGTTGAAGATTGCCACTGTGTGTTCTTGCACTGACTTCTGAATTATTATTTTTTTGCAGTGGTTTCCTTCTATACCTTTTGCCTTGAAAGTTCTTCCTAAAATACGCTTCCCCCCTTCTTCTCCAAAACTTCCACCCTTCTTTTTTTAAAATAATAATAATAATAATGATGATGAAAATAATGGAAAGGAAAAATTAAAAATATTAACAGAGGCGCAGATACTACACGTATAGATGGTGTTTTTCTGGAAAGAAAGCGCATTGGAAATTACAGTCCTAAAACACCACAAAATCTTGGGATGGTTAATTCTCGGAACAGCTTTCTGATTGACACTAGGCAATTGGATAATATCCCAAAGACAAAAGAAAATTGCTTTTATGGGGAACGAAAGAGATCGCTTCCCGTGGGAAATAGAAAATAGGAGAAAAACCACACCGCTTGTTTTCTTGGAATTAAAAAAAATCCTGACGTGGGAAACAGATCTGACTTTTTTTTTCTCTTGTTCCAAAGTGCAGAATGAAATAGCTGGCCTCAATTTCTTAATAGTCGGAGTTGTTCAGCAAATGCCGGCCTCTCTTTCTTTCCAAAGGTAGTCCTTGACTTACAGTCATTCGTTTAGTGACCTAAGTCGCAATGTAAAATGCGACTTAGAACCATTTTTCACACTTAGCTTCGCAACATCCCCAGGGCTCACGTGATGAGAATTCAGACGCTTGGCAACTGACTCGTGTTTACGACGGTCGCAGTGTCCCGGGCTCACGCAATCCCCTTTCGCGTGAGCAAAGCCGCTGGGGAAGCCGCATTCGCTTACCAGCCACCTTACTTAACATCTGTGGCAAGAAAAGGGCGTAAAATGAGACAAACCTCATTTAACCCCACTGTCTGTCTTAGCCACAGAAATTTCGGGCACAGTTGTGGGTGTAAGTCCAGGACAACCTGTAGGGCAGGCTCCCGTGTGAGACAATTCCAGGTGCATGCTATGTATCCCAGCGGTCTGATCTGGTGTTTCAGTTGCTACTCCTAAAAACCAGGTAGGTGACGGCTTGGTCCTTCCGAAGACCCAACTCTCGTTCAGCCGTCGCTTGGACCAGACAGTCTTTTGTGTTGTCCCCAAAGTTAACCGCTGTTGTTCTGATTTTGTGCCCTTGCAGGACTTGGGGGATGTCTGGTTTAACAAAGAGAAGGACTAGGGGAGACACGTTGGCAGTCTTCCAATACACAAGGCTGCCCCAAAGAAGAGGGAGGGGGGGTGGTCATCCCATTCTCCAAAGCCCCTGAAGGCAGAACAAGAAGCAACAGATGGAAATTAATCATGGAGAGAAGCAACCTAGAACTAAGGAGAAACTTCCTGACTGTTAGAACAATTAATCGGTGGAACTCCTTGCCTCCAGAAGCGGTGAATGCTCCATCTCCGGAGGTTTTTAAGAAGAGACTGGACAGCCCTTTGTCTGAAATGGTCTAGGGCAGGGGTGTCAAACTCAATTTCATTGAGGGCCGCATCAGCATTGTGGTTGCCCTCGGGGCCGGGTGGGTGTGGCCTGGGTGGGTGTGGCCTACTGGGTGGGTGTGGCTAGAGTGCGTATGGCCCACTGGGTGGGCATGGCCAGCTCTACATCATTCGCATCAAGGGTGCCTATGGGGGCCTGGGCAGGAGTGGGACAGATCTGGGGGTCTCTGGCAGAAGGAGGGTCTCTGGGAAGGCAGTGGGGGCCGTTCCCTCCCTGTTTCCAGGATGGCTTCGCGGGCCACATGAAACCACCCAGGCCTTGTGTTTGACATGTCTGGTCTAGGGTCTCCTGCCTGAGCAGGGGGTCAGACTTGAAGACCTCCAAGGTCCCTTCCAGCCCTAGGATTCTATGATTCTGGAAGGGAGGGAGGAAGGGAGGGGATGGGAAAATGATAGGAAGGGAAAGGAAGGAAAAATAATAGGAAAGAAGGAAGGGAAAAAACTAATCCAAGGAAAGAAGCAACCTGGAACTAAGGATGAATTTCCTGACAGTCAGAACAATTAATCAGCGGAACTCCTTGCCTCCAGAAGCTATGGGTGCACCATCACGAGGTTATTAAGAAGAGGCCAGACAGCCATTTGTTTGAAATGATACAGGGTTTCATTCCCTGAGCAGGAGGTTCTTAAAAAAACCTTCCAGTGTTGGAGCACTCACAGCTTCTGGAGGCAGGTAGTTCCACTGGTTAATTGTTCTCACTGTCAGGAAGTTTCTCCTTAGTTGCTTCTCTCCTCGGTTAGTGTCCATCCGTTGCTTTTTGTCCTGCCTTCAGGGGCTTTGGAGAACAGCTTGACTCCCTCTTCTTTGGGGCAGCCCCTGAGATACTGGAAGACTGCTATCATGTCACCCCTCACCCTTCTCTTCATTAAACTGGACAGACCCAATTCCAGCAACCCTTCTTTGTATGTTTTAGCCTCCAGTCCCCTGATCCTCTTTGTTGCTCTTCTCTGTACTCTTTCTAGAGTCTCAACATCTTTTTTACATGGTGGTGACCAAAACCGGATGCTGTATTCCAAGTGTGGCCTTACCAAGGCCTTGTAAAGTGGTATCAACTCTTCACGTGATCTCGATTCCCTCCCTCTGTTGATGCAGCCTAGCACTGTGTTGGCTTTTTTAGCAGCTGCTGCACACACAGCACATCTGTGGTTATGCAGATCATTACTTTGGTCTGGCAAGATTCTGCCTGTAGGCGAACAGCAAAAAAGGAACTACTCAGAAGCAACTCCGTGTGTCGTATTTGGCTGGCTGGGGGATTCTGGGAGTCTAGACCAGGGGTAGGCAACCTTGGCTCTTTTATGACTCTTGGACTTCAACTCCCAGAATTCCTGTTCATGCAGCCTAGCACTGTGTTGGCTTTTTTAGCAGCTGCTGCACACACAGCACATCTGTGGTTATGCAGATCATTACTTTGGTCTGGCAAGATTCTGCCTGTAGGCGAACAGCAAAAATGGAACTACTCAGAAGTAACTCCGTGTGTCGTATTTCCTTCCCTCTGTTCATGCAGCCTAGCACTGTGTTGGCTTTTTGGGGAGCTGCAGCACACGGCTGGTTCATATTGAAGTGATTGTCCACTAGGACTCCGAGATCCCTCTCACAGTTGCTACTGTTAAGCAAGGTACCACCTATACCAGGGGTGGGCAACCTCGGCTCTTTTATGACTCACGGAATTCTGGGAGTTGAAGTCCCTGAGTCCTAAAAGAGCCGAGCTTGCCTACCCCTGACCTATACTATACCCGTGCATTTGATTTTTCCTGCCTAAATGTAGAACCTGACATTTTCCACCATTGGGTTGGACTAGATCGCCTCCAAGGTCCCTCCTAGCTCTTTGTTTATTCTGTGGTTGTTGTTTCTCTCCCCTCCCCCCCGCCCCCCCCCCGCGATGTCCAGGAGGTGAGCAAAGAGGGGGGCAAGCTCTCCAAGCCCCACAAAGTCACCCGCGAGCACCGGGAGAGGGCCAGGAAAGACTCGGAGAGCAAGAGCGCCTCTCGGGAGCTGGAGCGGGAAGCCGGGAAGGCCGCCAAGGAGCCCTCCAAGAAGCACGCGGCCGAGAACAAAGGGCCGAAGGAGGAGAAGCCGGGGCCCAAGGCCGCCCTGAAGGAGGCCAAGCTAGCCCTGAAGGAGCACAAGCTGGAGAACGCCTCGCCCAAGGGGGTGGCGCCGCCGCCCCCCGAGGGGAAGCCCACCGCCAAGCGGCCCTTGCCGGTGGAGTCGCCCAAGCCCGTGCCCAAGAAGCCCAAGAAGAACAGCACCAAGGGGGCCAAGACCCTCCCGGCCAACGCCCACCGGACCACCACCACCACCTCCTCCTCCTCCTCCTACGCAGAGAAGAAGCCGCCCAAGGAGAAGCCGCCCGGCGCCAAGGCCGAGAAGGCCAAGCCGGAGAGCGAGGCCAAGGCGGTCAAGAAGGCCCTGGAGCTGGCCGTGGCCGAGGAGTCCAATTCGGAGGACGAGGCCTCGCTCAAGTCAGAGGTGAGCGCCCGGGCCTGGCCTGGCCGCCCCACTCGGTCACCTAGCCAGGAGAGGAGCCCTGGCCGCTCGGCTTTGGCCAAGTGCCTACAGGTAACCCTCGGCTGACGGTCGCAATTGACCGGCAATTTTTTTTATTATTATTAGGTGACTGTCAAGTTTCCAACAACGTATGGGCTTTTCAAGTGACTCTGAGGCATGGTTTACCTTAAAAGTCCTTTATTAGCCTAATGCACCGGCAAATGCTTGCTCGAAGGAAGCTGGAATCTGAAATCTCCGCCCCCTTGCACAATATAATTAAACACAATTCTCCACCTTTCTAATTTTGTCATTAATCCTATTCTCCAATTAATTTAAAGAATCAGCTTCCCTTCCGTTAGAAGAACCGCCAAAGCCTTATCTTCTTTAGAGAGACAAATGGCCTTGAAAGTGCAATCCTACTCTTCCCTCCTGCTAACTTTAAACTAAAGCAATACACAAGTCGTAAAGCAATACACAAGTTTAACATATGAAATAGCTACTTCTTCATCTCTTGTCAAGCAAGAACATTCGATGTTAGCAGCGTTGACAGTGACAAGTGTTGCAACCTTTCTTGCCACCGTGGTTAAGCGAGTCGCTGCCGTTGCTAAGTTAGTCATACGGTCGTTAAGCGAATCTGGCTTCCCCCCCCCTTGGCTTGGCTTGTCAGAAGGCCACAAAATGTGGTCATGTCTCTCTCTCTCTCTCTCTCTCTCTCTCTCTCTCTCTCTCTCTCTCTCTCTCTCTCTCTCTCTCTCTCTCTCTCACACACACACACACGGGACACTGCAACCGTCATAAATACGAGTCAGTTGCCCACTGTTTGAATTTTTGATCCCATGACCGTGGGGCGGGAGAATGCTGCAACGGTCGTAAGGGCGAAAAACAATCCTGAGTCACTTTTTTTCCCCCGGTGCCGCTGTAACTCCGCGAACAGTCACTAAATGACAGGTATTTTTCGCTTTTGCCCAGGTCCGCCTGGTGCGCTAGTTGCGGCCCTATCTGGACCGAGATGCCTTGCGCACAGTCACTCATGCGCTCGTGACCTCCCGGTTAGACTACTGCAACACTCTCTACATGGGGCTGCCCTTGAGGACCACCCAGAGGCTTCAGCTGGTGCAGAATGCAGCCGCGCGAGTTGTGATGGGAGTCTCCCGATACTCCCACGTAACACCTCTTCTCCGTGAGCTGCATTGGCTTCCGGTTGTCCTCCGGGTGAGATTCAAGGTGCTGGTGATGACCTATAAAGCCCTAAAGGGCTTGGGTCCGGGATATCTGAGGGAACACCTGCTGCCGGCATCAAGTTCCCTTCGTCCTGTGCGCTCCCACAGGGAGGGTCTTCTCAGGGTGCCGACGGTTAAGGATTGCCGGAGGACAACACCCAGGGGGAGGGCCTTCTCAGTGGGTGCGCCTGCCCTTTGGAACCAGCTGCCCGTAGAGCTCAGGACTGCCCCAGATTTTCGTTCGTTCCGCCGGGACCTGAAGACCTGGCTCTTTGAGCTTTCCGGCCAGGACTGAGAACTTTTAATTTTTAACTTATTGTAATTGGGTTTTTTAATCAGAGTTATAGGGGTTTTAGATTTTTAATCAAGGATAATTTAATCTATTTTAATTGTTATTAACTTTTTGTATTGTAATGTTGTTTTAATTGCCTTGTGAACCGCCCTGGGTCCTAAGGGAGAAGGGCGGTATATAAGTTCAATAAATAATAATAATAATAATAATAATAATAATAATAATAATAATAATAATAATAATAATAATAATAATAATAATAATAATAAATGGGCTGTTGTAAGGGAAGGACTGCCGCCCGTACAGAAGTGGCGTTGGCTGCATCTGAGGTTTTCCCGTGCAAGCAGCAGAAAGGAAAATCACCTCTCCTCTTCTCCCCCCCCCAGCCATCCCCCAGTTATCTGCAGAAATGCAGGCCATCCTTGACTTAACAGTTTCATTTCGTGACCATTCCAAGTTGCAACGGCACTGAAAGAAGTGCCTTAGGACCCTTTTTACACGCTTGGCAACCGTTGGGGTGTCTCCCTGGTCGTGAGATCAACATTCGGATGCTGGGCAGCTGGTTCATATTGACGACGGTTGCAGTCTCCCGGGATGGTGTGATCCCAGTTTGCGACCCTCCGACCACGGAGCAGCCAGATCCACGTGGCGATCGTCTTCCTAACTTAATAACAACTTGCCGAACAACTGCGGCAAGACAGGTCGGAAAATGGGGTGGGGGGAGAAACCACTTAACGAATGTCTCTCTTAGCCACAGAAACGTTGGGCTCAATTGCGGTCATAAGTCGAGAACTGCCTGTGTCACTATTCGGGTGCGGGTATCTAGCTTAGGAAACAGGCACTCGGTTCCCAGGATCCACCTGGGCTGGCTGAAGCTTCTGGCAAGGCTCAGCTGGGCGTCCATCTCTCCCCCCTTTTCCTCCTTGCAATTCGGGTCCTTCCCTCCTCCCCCCGTTGCTAGTGTCAGGCTGTCGCCTCTTGAAGCCTGGATGGGAGAGATGCAGCCGGAGGGACACTGCCGCTCGCTCCCTGGGGGTGGGTGGGGGGGGTCCTGGCTGTCCGGGGTGAGGCCTTCCGTGCAGTGGGGAGCCTTGGTCTCTCCGTCCCTGGGAATTTCCCCTCCTGGCGGATTTAAGAGACTTCTGGAACGTGCCCATCAGTTTCCCCCGGCCCTCCCTCTCAGAAAGCCCGAGGACACAGGGAGTCCTCGACTTAACCACCATCCCTTTGGCGACCAGTTGCGACAGCCCTGAAGAAAGTGACTTACAACCAGTCCTCATGCTTACGTCCATCTTAGCATTCTCCCCCCCCCCACACACACACACAGACAGCCATATGATCAAAATTAGATCGCTTGGCATGTGTTGGTGGGGGCGTTCATGAGGTTGTGTGATCCCCGGCCAGCTTCCAACAAGACAGAGTCCACGGGAGAAGCTGGATCCCCTTAACGGCCACGTGGTTTGCTTAACCCCGCTTTGCTCAGCAACTGGGGCAAAAGGTCTTAGAATTGGGTTTAACCCAGTTAACCGCCGCCTTGGTTAGCGACGGACATTCTGGCCCTGATTGTAATAAGATGAGGACTACCTGTAAGACACGTGTGAGTAGAGAAAATTCTGGAGAGCAAAAGGCGGGGGGGGGAGAGGAGGAAGGAAGGAATTGAATGGATGAGTGAGTGAATGAATGTCCCAAAGCTACTTTTTTCAGGAGACAACTGGACTTCCTGGTTTTTCCTTTGAGGACGTTTCGCTCCTCCAGGAAGCTTCTTCAGCTCTGACTGGATGGTGGGGAAATGGAAGGATTTATACTCCTTGCAGACAGCTGGTCGTTTGCATTCTTTCTGAGAGTCGTTGAGGCCACTTGGAGGTTTGTCTGTGTCCTCGGGGTCACCTGAGCGGGGCAAATGGGGGTGGAGCCTCCTTGGAAACAGTCCTTTCAGCAGTTCCAAGGCGGCTCCACAGCCATTTGCACCCCTCAGGTGACCCCGAGGGCACAGACAAACCTCCAAGTGGCCTCAACGACTCTCAGAAAGAAGGCAAACGACCAGCTGTCTGCAAGGAGTATAAATCCTTCCATTTCCCACCATTCAGAAGCTGAAGAAGCTTCCGGGATGAGAAGCGAAACGTCTTCGAAGAAAAACAAAAGTCCAGTTGCCTCCTGAAAAAAACCAGCTTTGGGACAACCGTGACCTGTAGGACAGAGAATCTCCATAGACAGATGAGTGAGTGAATGAATGAATGAACGAATGAATGAATGGATCGAGAAGGAAGTGAAGAGGCAGAGGCCTCCCTCTCTTATTGACATTCTTCTCTCTTCTTGTTCCTTTTCTGGGGGCGGCAAAGTCTGCCGTATCCAGTCCTTCCAACTCCAGCTCCAGTTCCGACTCCAGCTCCGATTCGGATTTTGAGCCGTCTCAGAACCACAGTCAAGGTGCGTGGCTGGGGTCACTTTCCCCTCCCCCCAAGACCTAGATTAAGCCTTAGTCCTGGGCAGCTGCTGACCGGACCAGCCTCCCCACAGCTCAGCCACCTCTGAAGGGCGGAAGGGGCCGTCCAGTCGCTGAAGCTGAGAGGCCTGGTCCTCTTAGGCCAGAATTTCCCAACCTTGGGTGGACTTTCAGCTCCCAGAATTCCCCAGCCAGCATGGGGAATCAAACCAACTTTTAAGACGGATAGAATTCAACTCCCAGAATTCCCCAGGCCTGAATGGGGAATCAAACCAACTTTTAAGATGGGTGGACTTCAATTCTCAGAATTCTGGGAGTCAAAGTCCACCCACCCAGGTCAGGACCCCCTGTCCCAACAGCTCGTCCCAAACCCCATGGATGTTCTCCCTTGTCAGAGGCTATGAGCTTCTTCAGGACCTCTTGGGGAGCAGAACAGAGGAATTATCCGCTTGTCTCTGAACAGAACAGGAGAGTTAACCCCTTGTCTCTGAACAGAACAGAGGGGTTATCCCCTCGTCTCTGAACAGAACAGAGGAATTATCCCCTTGTCTCTGAACAGAACAGAGCCTTGGTGGAGCAGTGGGCTAATGCCTCCTTAAGTAACACCAGCTGCCTGCAATTAGTGCAGGTTCGCATCCCACCAGGCTCAAGGTTGACTCAGCCTTCCATCCTTCCGAGGTAGGTAAAATGAGGACCCAGATTGTTGGGGGCAATAAGCTGACTTTGTAATAATGCCGCTTGGGGGGTTGTGTGAAAGCCCTAATAAGCAGGCATATACATAGAATGAAGGCTACTGCTAAGCTTGTAAGCCGCCCATAGTCTTCGGAGAAGGGCGGGATATAAATGGAATTAAAATAAAATAAAATAAAATAAATAAATTATCCCCTTGTCTCTGAACAGAACAGAAGAGTTAACCCCTCGTCTCTGAACAGAACAGAGGAGTTATCTCCTCCTCTCTGAACAGAACAGAGGAATTATCCCCTTGTTTCTGAACAGAACAGAGGAGTTATCCCCTCATCTCTGAACAGAACAGAGGAATTATCCCCTCATCTCTGAACAGAACAGAGGAATTATCCCCTTGTCTGAACAGAACAGAGGAATTATCCCCTTGTCTCTGAACAGAACAGAAGAGCTAACCCCTCGTCTCTGAACAGAACAGAGGAGTTATCCCCTCGTCTCTGAACAGAACAGAGGAATTATCCCCTCGTCTCTGAACAGAACAGAGGAGTTATCCCCTCATCTCTGAACAGAACAGAGGAATTATCCCCTTGTCACCCCTGGACAGTTTTCAAGTTCCCTAGTGCATTTTTTTTTCTCATTGGAAAAGATAGGAAATAGATCAAATGGGTCCCTAATTTCCGCCTCCCCCCACCAAACCTTTGGAGGCTTAGCTCCTTTCGTTTTGTGGGTTAAGTTTTCCTCTTTTTTAAATAAATAAATTTACGCCATGCTGAGAAATTGTGGACCTTGGCTAGCTGCAAAGCCAATTCCCGCTGGCCCTCTCACGGCACAGAGGGCTGTGCTCAGGTGTGGGAGGGTCTCCTGCCTCCCCCAAATCTGCAGGCTGCTTTTCAGATCTTAATTTTTCACCAGGCCGCACCTGCCCGATAAAAGATCCCTTTGAAAGCAGCATCCCAGGAAGAATCGGATGAGAAAATAGAAATGGAATGGGTAGATTGAAGGCTGGATGGGGGTTCCCATTTTGCCTGCAGAAATACCCGAGTGGTGCATCTGTCTCCAAGAAGTTTCTTCGGCTCTAACCGGATGGTGGGGAAGGGAAGCATTTATGCTCCTTGCAGACCGCTGGTCATTTGCATCCTTTTAGAGAGTCGTTGAGGCCACTTGGAGGTTCATCTGTGTCCTCGAGGTCACCTGAGTGGGGCAAATGGGTGTGGAGCCGCCTTGGAACTGCTGAAAGGACTGTGTCGTTCCAAGGAGGCTCCATACACATTTGCACCACTCAGGTGAGCCTGAGGACACAGGTAAACCCTCCAGGTGGCCTCAACGACTCTCTGAAAGAAGGCAAATGACCAGTTTTTCTGCAAGGAGTATAAATGCTTCCCTTCCTCACCATGCAGTCAGAGCTGAAGAAGCTTCCTGGATGAGAAGCGAAACGTCTTCAAAACAACAACAAATAGGAAGTCCAGTTGCCTCGTGGGGGGGGGGAAAAAGCACCTTTGGGACTTCTTCTCCAATCCCCCCCTTTTTTTTTTAATGGCTGGGCTTCTGCTTCCAGGGCCGCTGCGTTCCATGGTGGAGGACCTGCAGTCGGAAGAATCGGACGATGACGACAGCTCTTCTGGAGAAGAGGTGGCGGTCAAGTCCACCCCCATCAGCAGAGAGGCCAGGTGAGAGCGGGAACGGCACCCGATGCCCCTTCCTCCTTTTGCGGGGGGTGCGTGTCTGTCTCCCAGCTCGCCTCTGGTCCTCTGCAAGCCTTGTATGATCTGGAAGTGGTTCCTGTGGCCTTTCTGACCCTCTGCCTGCCTTTCTCCTACTTGGGGGCGGGCGGGGTAGGGTGGGGCTCTCTCCCCACCCCAACCTCCCCCCCTGATTCTCAACCCTCCCTTTCTTCAGACTCAGCCACAGCGACAGCGACACCGACAACAGTGGGGACTCCTGCCTGCCCAGCCGAGACACACCGCCCAGGCAGAAAGTCCCTTCCACTAACAACAAGGTCAGCCTCCGCCCTCTGAACCAGCCTCAGCCCCTCTGCTGGAGCCACAGGGAGGGGGGGTGGAGGAGGGCACCCCCCCCCCGTTTGCCCAGACAGGGGACCGGGGTTCGTCGGAACGTGGGGTGCATAAAAAGCAACCTGGATCGGAAAACCAAGGCCCTTCTGACTTCTTTCTGGGACTGAATCCATTTGGGAAAAGCGGGGAGCCCAAAGATTGGCTGGGGGGGGGTCTTCCCCAACTAGAAACAGGATGGGGCAACTCGCTGCAGCCAACTCCCTGTGGCTGTTTTGTCGTGGCCCCTCTCACCGGAGTCAACTCCCTTGGCCATCTTGCCGTGGCCTTATCCTTGTGCCCTTCTCCCTGCAGCCTACTCGCGTAGGCCATCTTGTTACGGGCAGCCCGGTGTGGCCGTCTCGCCGTGGCCATTTTGTTGTGTCCATCTCTCTGCAGCCAACCTGCCGTGGCCATCTCCCCCGTGGCCAACTCGCCCCGGCCACCTTACGGCCAACCCAGTGTGGCCAGTTTGCCCTGGCCAACTTGCCGCAGGATAGTTCCAGGCACGGGACAACTGTCCCCCGTTTCTTTGACGTCGTTTCCATGGGCCAAAATGGAAAGAGTGGCTGGCGGCATTGATTCCACTGGGTTGTCTCATGTGGATTGTCCCGGCTGTCCCGGTGCCAAGTTGCCCGCAACAAGTGGGCCGTGGCGAGTTGTGTCCTAGGCCCGCCAGAAGCCCCCTAAAGGGGTCAAGCTTAGCAGACCCCACTGAGGCTTCAGGGTAGGGGTGCCTGTGCCAGAACATGAAGGATCAGCCGCGGCAGAATCCGAGGGTTGGTTGGTCGGCATCTTGCGGGGGAAGGCTCTGCTTGGCCCTGCACCTGGGATGTTGCGATACAGGTTGTCCTCAACTTAACGACCACAATTTTGATCCCAGAATTTATGCTGCTAAGTCAGAAATTTGTCAACTGAGTTTCGCCCCCTTTTGCAACTTTTCTTGCCACCGTTGTTAAGTGAATCGCTGTGGTTGTTAAGTGAATCTGGCTTTCCTTGGCTTGTCAGATGGTTGCAAAAGGGGATCACGTGACTCCGGGGACACTGCAACCCGTCATAAAAAGGAGTCAGTTGCCAGGTGTCTGAATTTTGAGGGATGGTGCAGCAAAGGTCACAAGTGTGGAAAAGGGTGCCATTTTAACTTTGAATGGTCACTAAACGGTCGAAGGACTACCTGCACAGCTCCCTTTTGTGCAGAGGGAGCAGTGGGAGGGGGGCGGGTGTCTTCATTCCTGACCAATTTTTTTAATCCCTGTCAAGGTAATGATTTAACAGCTAATCAGTTTATGTAGTGTAAAATGTAATGATGGGAATGACCAGCAGGGTCTGTGTCCCTTTAAGAGCCTTTGTATAAAAAGAAGGCTCTGCTGATGTGTTCTCTCTCTTCCATTTCCTGCTGTAACTGCTGTGTGTTGGATTTTGCTGTATTAGCACCTGTATGTATATTGTTCCTGGTGTATGATATTGTAGGTAGTGTAAGATAAACCACCATTTAATACAGACCACCGTGTACTGTGTTTACTCCTGGATTATCTCGCGCAATAAGACTGTGCATGCTCTGACAATCCCCCATTGCCAGGAGAGCAGAACAGCAGGATGAGGCTGACTTTCAGGGCTAGGGAGGAGTACAGATAGTCCTTGAGTTACAGCCACTCGTTTAGTGACTGTTTGAAGTCACAGCAACGTTGAAAAAAGTGACTTTTGACTGGTTGTTACACTTACGACCGTTGCGGCCACCCCAGGGTCACACAATCAAAATTCAGATGCTTGGCAAATGACTCATACTTATGACGATCGCAGCATCCCTACCGGGGGGGGGGGGAAACACATGATCCCCTTTTGCGAGCAAATTCACAGGGGAGCCAAATCTGCTTAACGACTGCACGGTTCACTTAACGACCTCAGCGATTCCCTTAAACTGCGACAAAGGAAGGAGGTAAAATGGGACCCCTGACACTCTTAAAAAGCTTTTCTGGCTTAGCCGTGGGGATTCTGGGTTCCCGTTGCCGTCATAAGCCGAGGACTGCTGGTATTCTGCACAGGGGAGTTGGGAAACGAAAAGTTCCTGGCCTTTTCTGATTTTTTTCTGTCTACTCACTTTCAGGTATCCGGGAGGAAAAGCCCAGAGTCTTGCAGTAAGCCAGAGAAAATCTTGAAGAAAGGGACTTACGACAAGGTATCTCCTCCCGACGGGGGCTCTGGGAATATTTGTGTGTGTGTGTGTGTGTGTGAGAGACAGGTGTGTGTGTGTAGGGGGGTCAAAACTCTGTCCTCCTACCAGCTTCTTCCTGGAGGTGGCCCTGAGGCAGCTGCCTGATGCCAATTGGCTGCTGACCCCGCCAGTCAGCCTCCCAGCAGGGTGGGTGGGCTCAACCCACGTGGGGTCTCCCCTTTCCGCCACAGGGCACACCGGCGACTTCGTGCCACGGGCAGGAAAACGGGGGGAAACCGGTCATCGTAATCCGGAGAACTCACAGGTGGTCCTCGACTTAACGACCACAGTTGGGGCTTCCCTTGCTATGTCGTTAAAGTGAATCGTGCCCAACTTTTTTAGTCGCGCCTGCTCAGCACACTGCGTGGCCGTTAAACGAATCGCAGGGTCACTAAGTGGATCCGACTCCTCCCGTATTGACTGTGCTTGGAATGATCATCTCTCTCTCTCTCTCTGTCTCTCTCTCTCTCTCACTCACACACACACACACACACACACACACACACACACACTTCGCCACTGCAACCATGCTAAGTATGCGCTGGTTGCTGGTGCCCAAATTTTGATCAGGCGACCTCAGGGACTCTGCGGTGGCAGCTGTGAGTGCGAGAAATAGTCATAATTCACTTTTTTTTCCCCCAGTGCCGTTACAAGTTCGGTCCTTAATCGAACAGTCATAAGTTGAGGACTGCCTGTAAAGGCAGGAGATGACAAAAAAGAAATACAGCTAAATCTTTCGGGTTCTTCCACATGGCTATTAACTCCCAGCAAGCGCTGATAATCCTCGACTTAACAACAGTTCATTTAGTGACCGAAGTCACAACGGCCCTGAAAAAAGGGACTTATCCCTCCCCCCCCTCGTTTTCACGCTTAATGACCGAGGCAGCTGCCTCCCCGGGGTCACCTGATCAAAACTCAGGCGGTTGCCCCCCGGCTCATAGTTATGGCGGTCCTCAGCGATCCCCTCTGGAGAGCTTCCGGCAAGCAAAGTCAAAATGGGGGAAGCCGAATCCGCTTTGCCCCCGTGTTCCTAACTTAACGACTGCAGGGATTCGCTTAACGACCGTGGCAAAGAAAGGTCGTGAAGCGGCCCAAAACTCACTTTAACCAATGTTTTACTTAGCAATATAAATTTGGGGCTCGAATGTGGTCGTAACACGAGGATTACCCGTCTTTGGGTCAGTCTCTGCCGTTTTCCTGGCCACGTTTTTCAGGAGTGGTTTGCCGTTCTCCCGTCTGGAGGCTCCGAGGGGGTGAAGGCCCAGGATCGCCCGGCTGGCTCTGTGCCGAAGGAGGGGGGGACTGGAACTCCCCGTCTCCTGGTTTCCGGTCTGTGGTCTTCACCCCCTTCCCCCCGCAGGAATCACCCTACTGAAGGCTCCAACAGTGGAGGCTTTTTAAGAAGAGACCGGACAACCGTTTCTCTGGAACGGTAGAGGGTATCCTGCCTGAGCAGTGGGTTGGTCTAGATGACCTCCAAGGTCCCCTCCAACTCTGCTATTCTGTTCTGTTCTATTCTCTTCTATTCTCTTCTATTCTCTTCTCTTCTCTTCTCTTCTATTCTATTCTATTCTATTTGTTATTATTCCATTCCATATTTTCTATTCTATTCTATTCTTCCATTCCTTATTCTATTCTATTCTATTCTATTCTATTCTATTCTATTCTTCCATTCTTTATTCTATTCTATTCCATACTTTGTTTTCTATTCTATTCTATTCTTTATTCCATTTATTCCATATTCTATTCTATTCTATTCTATTCTATTCTATTCTATTCTATTCTATTCTATTCTATTCTATTCTATTCTATTCTTCCATTCCTTATTTTATTCTATTCTATTCCATATTTTCTATTCTATTCTATTCTATTCTATTCTATTCTATTCTATTCTATTCTATTCTATTCTATTCTATTCTTTATTCCATTTATTCCATAGTCTATTCTATTCTATTCTATTCTATTCTTCCATTCCTTATTTTATTCTATTCTATTCCATATTTTCTATTCTATTCTATTCTATTCTATTCTATTCTATTCTATTCTATTCTATTCTATTCTATTCTATTCTATTCTATTCTATTCTTCCATTCCTTATTCTATTCTATTCTATTCTATTCTATTCTATTCTATTCTATTCTATTCTATTCTATTCTATTCTTCCATTCTTTATTCTATTCTATTCCATACTTTGTTTTCTATTCTATTCTACAGTATTCTATTCTATTCTATTCTATTCTATTCTATTCTATTCTATTCTATTCTTTATTCCATTTATTCCATATTCTATTCTATTCTATTCTATTCTATTCTATTCTATTCTATTCTATTCTATTCTTTATTCCATTTATTCCATATTCTATTCTATTCTATTCTATTCTATTCTATTCTATTCTATTCTATTCTATTCTTTATTCCATTTATTCCATATTCTATTCTATTCTATTCTATTCTATTCTATTCTATTCTATTCTATTCTATTCTATTCTATTCTATTCTTCCATTCCTTATTTTATTCTATTCTATTCCATATTTTCTATTCTATTCTATTCTATTCTATTCTATTCTATTCTATTCTATTCTATTCTTCCATTCTTTATTCTATTCTATTCCATACTTTGTTTTCTATTCTATTCTATTCTATTCTATTCTATTCTATTCTATTCTATTCTATTCTATTCTATTCTTCCATTCTTTATTCTATTCTATTCCATACTTTGTTTTCTATTCTATTCTATTCTATTCTATTCTATTCTATTCTATTCTATTCTATTCTATTCTTTATTCCATTTATTCCATATTCTATTCTATTCTATTCTATTCTATTCTATTCTATTCTATTCTATTCTATTCTATTCTATTCTTTATTCCATTTATTCCATATTCTATTCTATTCTATTCTATTCTATTCTATTCTATTCTATTCTATTCTATTCTATTCTATTCTATTCTATTCTTCCATTCTTTATTCTATTCTATTCCATACTTTGTTTTCTATTCTATTCTATTCTATTCTATTCTATTCTATTCTATTCTATTCTATTCTTTATTCCATTTATTCCATATTCTATTCTATTCTATTCTATTCTATTCTATTCTATTCTATTCTATTCTATTCTATTCTATTCTATTCTTCCATTCCTTATTTTATTCTATTCTATTCCATATTTTCTATTCTATTCTATTCTATTCTATTCTATTCTATTCTATTCTATTCTATTCTATTCTATTCTATTCTATTCTATTCTATTCTATTGTTCCATTCTTTATTCTATTCTATTCCATACTTTGTTTTCTATTCTATTCTATTCTATTCTATTCTATTCTATTCTATTCTATTCTTTATTCCATTTATTCCATATTCTATTCTATTCTATTCTATTCTATTCTATTCTATTCTATTCTATTCTATTCTATTCTATTCTTCCATTCCTTATTTTATTCTATTCTATTCCATATTTTCTATTCTATTCTATTCTATTCTATTCTATTCTATTCTATCCTTTATTCCATTTATTCCATATTCTATTCTATTCTATTCTATTCTATTCTATTCTATTCTATTCTATTCTATTCTATTCTATTCTATTCTATTCTATTCTATTCTATTCTATTCTATTCTATTCTATTCTATTCTATTCTGTTCTATTCTATTCTTCCATTCCTTATTTTATTCTATTCTATTCCATATTTTCTATTCTATTCTATTCTATTCTATTCTATTCTATTCTTTATTCCATTTATTCCATATTCTATTCTATTCTATTCTATTCTATTCTATTCTATTCTATTGTTCCATTCTTTATTCTATTCTATTCCATACTTTGTTTTCTATTCTATTCTATTCTATTCTATTCTATTCTATTCTATTCTATTCTATTCTATTCTATTCTATTCTTTATTCCATTTATTCCATATTCTATTCTATTCTATTCTATTCTATTCTATTCTATTCTTCCATTCCTTATTTTATTCTATTCTATTCCATATTTTCTATTCTATTCTATTCTATTCTATTCTATTCTATTCTATTCTATTCTATTCTATTCTATTCTTTATTCCATTTATTCCATATTCTATTCTATTCTATTCTATTCTATTCTTCCATTCCTTATTTTATTCTATTCTATTCCATATTTTCTATTCTATTCTATTCTATTCTATTCTATTCTATTCTATTCTATTCTATTCTATTCTATTCTTCCATTCCTTATTCTATTCTATTCTATTCTATTCTATTCTATTCTATTCTATTCTATTCTATTCTTCCATTCTTTATTCTATTCTATTCCATACTTTGTTTTCTATTCTATTCTACAGTATTCTATTCTATTCTATTCTATTCTATTCTATTCTATTCTTTATTCCATTTATTCCATATTCTATTCTATTCTATTCTATTCTATTCTATTCTATTCTATTCTATTCTTTATTCCATTTATTCCATATTCTATTCTATTCTATTCTATTCTATTCTATTCTATTCTATTCTATTCTATTCTATTCTATTCTTCCATTCCTTATTTTATTCTATTCTATTCCATATTTTCTATTCTATTCTATTCTATTCTATTCTATTCTATTCTATTCTATTCTATTCTATTCTATTCTATTCTTTATTCCATTTATTCCATATTCTATTCTATTCTATTCTATTCTATTCTATTCTATTCTATTCTATTCTATTCTATTCTATTCTATTCTATTCTATTCTATTCTATTCTATTCTATTCTTCCATTCCTTATTTTATTCTATTCTATTCCATATTTTCTATTCTATTCTATTCTATTCTATTCTATTCTATTCTATTCTATTCTATTCTTTCATTCTTTATTCTATTCTATTCCATACTTTGTTTTCTATTCTATTCTATTCTATTCTATTCTATTCTATTCTATTCTATTCTTCCATTCTTTATTCTATTCTATTCCATACTTTGTTTTCTATTCTATTCTATTCTATTCTATTCTATTCTATTCTATTCTATTCTATTCTATTCTATTCTTTATTCCATTTATTCCATATTCTATTCTATTCTATTCTATTCTATTCTATTCTATTCTATTCTATTCTTTATTCCATTTATTCCATATTCTATTCTATTCTATTCTATTCTATTCTATTCTATTCTATTCTATTCTATTCTTTATTCCATTTATTCCATATTCTATTCTATTCTATTCTATTCTATTCTATTCTATTCTATTCTATTCTATTCTATTCTATTCTTCCATTCCTTATTTTATTCTATTCTATTCCATATTTTCTATTCTATTCTATTCTATTCTATTCTATTCTATTCTATTCTATTCTATTCTATTCTATTGTTCCATTCTTTATTCTATTCTATTCCATACTTTGTTTTCTATTCTATTCTATTCTATTCTATTCTATTCTATTCTATTCTATTCTATTCTATTCTATTCTTTATTCCATTTATTCCATATTCTATTCTATTCTATTCTATTCTATTCTATTCTATTCTATTCTATTCTATTCTATTCTATTCTATTCTATTCTATTCTATTCTATTCTATTCTATTCTATTCTTCCATTCCTTATTTTATTCTATTCTATTCTATTCTATTCTATTCTATTCTATTCTATTCTATTCTATTCTTTATTCCATTTATTCCATATTCTATTCTATTCTATTCTATTCTATTCTATTCTATTCTATTCTATTCTATTCTATTCTATTCTATTCTATTCTATTCTATTCTGTTCTGTTCTGTTCTGTTCTATTCTATTCTTCCATTCCTTATTTTATTCTATTCTATTCCATATTTTCTATTCTATTCTATTCTATTCTATTCTATTCTATTCTATTCTATTCTATTCTATTCTATTCTTTATTCCATTTATTCCATATTCTATTCTATTCTATTCTATTCTATTCTATTCTATTCTATTCTATTCTATTCTATTGTTCCATTCTTTATTCTATTCTATTCCATACTTTGTTTTCTATTCTATTCTATTCTATTCTATTCTATTCTATTCTATTCTATTCTATTCTTTATTCCATTTATTCCATATTCTATTCTATTCTATTCTATTCTATTCTATTCTATTCTATTCTATTCTATTCTATTCTATTCTATTCTTTATTCCATTTATTCCATATTCTATTCTATTCTATTCTATTCTATTCTATTCTATTCTATTCTATTCTATTCTATTCTATTCTATTCTATTCTATTCTATTCTTCCATTCTTTATTCTATTCTATTCCATACTTTGTTTTCTATTCTATTCTATTCTATTCTATTCTATTCTATTCTATTCTATTCTATTCTATTCTATTCTATTCTATTCTTTATTCCATTTATTCCATATTCTATTCTATTCTATTCTATTCTATTCTATTCTATTCTATTCTATTCTATTCTATTCTATTCTTCCATTCCTTATTTTATTCTATTCTATTCCATATTTTCTATTCTATTCTATTCTATTCTATTCTATTCTATTCTATTCTATTCTATTCTATTCTATTCTATTCTATTCTATTGTTCCATTCTTTATTCTATTCTATTCCATACTTTGTTTTCTATTCTATTCTATTCTATTCTATTCTATTCTATTCTATTCTATTCTATTCTATTCTTTATTCCATTTATTCCATATTCTATTCTATTCTATTCTATTCTATTCTATTCTATTCTATTCTATTCTATTCTATTCTATTCTATTCTATTCTTTGTTATTATTCCATTCCATATTTTCTATTCTATTCTATTCTTCCATTCCTTATTCTATTCTATTCTATTCTATTCTATTCTTCCATTCTTTATTCTATTCTATTCCATACTTTGTTTTCTATTCTATTCTATTCTATTCTATTCTATTCTATTCTATTCTATTCTATTCTATTCTATTCTATTCTATTCTATTCTATTCTTTATTCCATTTATTCCATATTCTATTCTATTCTATTCTATTCTATTCTATTCTATTCTATTCTATTCTATTCTATTCTATTCTATTCTATTCTATTCTTCCATTCCTTATTTTATTCTATTCTATTCCATATTTTCTATTCTATTCTATTCTATTCTATTCTATTCTATTCTATTCTATTCTATTCTATTCTATTCTCTGTTCTATTTGATTATTCTATTCTCTATTCCAGGGCTTTTCAACCTTTTCACCCATCGTACCACTTTTAGGATATGGCAACATCCGAGTACCACCAGTCGCCTAGCAAGGTGTCAAAAACCTGATGACCAAAAAAAAAAGGGGGGGGGGGGAAATGATAAAGTACAGGTAGTCCTCGACTTACAACAATTCGCTCAGTGACTGTTCGAAGTTACAACGGCACTGAAAAAAGTGACTCGATGACCATTTTTCACACTTGTGACTCTTGCGGCATCCCCGGGGGTCAAGTGATTTACATTCGGACGCTTGGCAACTGATTCATACTTACGACGCTCACAGTGTCCCAGGGTCATGTGATCAATGGCCGGGGAGGGCGTGGCCAGCTCGACGTCACTCGCGTCAGGGGCGCTTGTGCAGGGCAGGACTGTGGCGGGTCTGAGGGTCTCCGGCAGAGGGGGGTGGGACCGGGGCATGGTCCACTGGAGGAACCTGACTGAGCCTCAGGCCGCCAAGGGGGGGGTCTGGACGGTGGCACGGACTGCCCGGAGCCCTGGGCAGCGGAGGTCAAGCACCCAGCCTGGCCCTTGAGCTCCCACAGCACCAGGACCCCACAGCCCTGCCTAGCCCGGCTGCGCTGACCTCCTCCTCAAGGCTGCTGCTGTGCTCGCTCTCCTTGGCCAGGTTGCGCATGGTGGGTGCAGGAGGGCAAAATTTAGTTTATTTTTTTATTTATTTTATTAAACTTATATACCGCCCTTCTCCCGTAGGACTCAGGGCGGTTCACAAGGTTTTTTAAAACAATGCAACAAGTTACAAAAATTAAAAACAATTAAAATAATTACACTAACCTTGAAATAAAAACCCAAATTACAATTAAAAATACAATTAAAACCCCAGTTAATACTCTCAGTCAGAGGGTCAGAGGGAGGCCCACTCCATGCGAGGAGACCTGGCTTTGTAACCAAAGCATCCTCAGCAATCGGATGGGAGACCATCCATCTCTGCACCTTCTAGAATTTTCTTAATTAATCTCGACCTCCGAGGGGATCGAGAGGGGGTGGGTGGGCTTCCTTCAACTACACATCCTGAGTTCGTTTGTCCACTTCCACGGGAGGGACTGTCTTGGCCAGCTTTGTCGGGGGGGTGGGTGGGGGGCTGGGAGACACAGGTGAGAACTTGCTGCTTCAGGAAAAAAAGGGGGCACAATTATTGGTGCAAATGGATTGGGGGCTTTCTTTTTTATTTATTATTATTTATTTATTTATTATATTTTTATACCGCCCTTCTCCCGAAGGACTCAGGGCGGTGTACAGGGCAATACACCCTGCCCCTCCCCACTGGCTCCCTTCAGAAAGGTTGGCACGAGCGAGCGCGCCTTCGCCCATCTCCGTAGGAACTCTTGCATCTTCCGGGTTCTCCGGCATGTTAACAGCTGCTCTTCCATCGCTTGATTTCGCCCCTGTTTGTGCGAATGAATAGGAAGCCGGCTTGTTTTCCCTTCCTCACCCCCCCCTCACCCACCCCCAGCTCAGTCATCTCTAATGAACTGATTCTTTTGCATTTCTTCCTGCTGAAGATTGCGGCTTTCGGAGTCTCGGAGTCGCTGCAGATCCAGAAGGCCGCAGGGAAAGGGGGAATCTGAAAAAAAAACCACCAAATTTGCTGATAGGCAGCAGGGCCCACGTCTTTAATTGGCCCGTTCTTCTTTATTAGCATTCACATTGAGATTTGTGGGGAGGGAGGGGGGGAAAAGAGAGTGGCATGTTGATTTAGCCACCCTGCTATTTATATTGACACACACACACACACACACACACACACACACACAAAATCTCGTCACGGATCAATTGTAAAGGACCCGGATACATAATTTTTTTATATGAGGTTTATATGAGGTTCTCACCCCGCTTTCGCTTCTTAAGTCAGATTTGTTTATGCCGAATGGACATTTAATAGTGCTAATCGCACTGTTGAATAGTTAAATTGCCCTGGCAGCAGAAATGGGGAGCAATTTCCATGCTCCCCGTCTGGGTTTGGAAGAAATTGTTTTATGTTCACCTCTTTATAAAGGGAGGAAGGACGACGCGGGGAAGCACAGCCGGACGAGGAGAGGTCCCGGCAAAAGCGGGGAATGGCCGAGTGTGACGGGCGAGGCTGGCAGAGGAAGGCTGGGCCGGGGCAGGGTGAGGCAAATGAGCTGCAGTGGCAAACCACCCGGCCGCCGAGCGCTCGCCGTTTCCTGTCCTTGCGCCAGGAGGGCGCCCAGCCGGGTTGGGGCAGCGGGGACCGGTCCCTTGCCATTTCTGGGACAGCCCCGGGGGGGGGGGGGGCAAATTTGGACCCGGCCCTGGCACTTGCTGATTTGGTGGCTCCGTAGGCAGAGCTGCTCTTGTCGGAGAAGAGAACTTTGCAGCTCTGCCCACGGAGCCACGAAAGCAGCAGGTGGAGCGCCAGAGGGCTCGGAGACGGAGGGCGGTGCAGTGGGCGGCCGGGCCATTGGCAAGACAGAGCAAGGCGTCTGAGCAGAACAAGCGGGGCAGGTAAGGAAAGAAATCCTCGCTCTCCCCCCCCCCCAGAAATTGCCTTTCTTTCCTTACCTGACTTCCAGTCCCCGTGCCGCTGCTCCTTCGCCATCCCCCCCGCCGCCGTGTGCAAGGAAACGAAGTTTATTGGGGGGGGGGAAAAAGGTCAATCAATCAATTCCAACTTCTCGTGAAAGGTCGGGAAGTTGGAATTGATTGATTCACTGTTTTTCCCCCCCCAAAAAAACTTTGCTTCCTTGTACACGGCGGGGGCGGATCGCGAAGGAGAAGCGGCACGGGGGCTGGGAAAGAAAGGCAATTTCTGGGCGGGGGGGAAAGCAAGGATTTCTTGTCCCCGCTTGTTCCGAGGCCGCTTTCCGCTCAGACGCCTTGCTCTGTCTTGCCAGTGGCCCGGCCGCCCACTTCAGCGCCCTCCGTCTCCGATCCCTCCGGCACTCCACCTGTTGCATGGTCGGCCTGCCGGCCCCCACCTCAACGCCCTGCCTACCGCCACCCAGCACGGACGCCCCGGGGCTGCAGGGGCTGGCCTGGCATGGGAAGGGCAGGCGGCCCACCCTCCCGCCACCATGCAGGGTAAGGTTGCCGCCCCCGCCTCCCCCAAGAGTTTATTTTATTTTATTTTTTTACTGACCTGCCTTTCAGCTGCATTCCGTTTCTCCGTTCGCTTCTCAGCCTTCGCCGCGTCTTTGTGGGGACTAGCGGTTAAAAAAAAAAAAGTTCCATCAGACTAACTTTGTGAGATCTGGCGAGAAGTTAGAAAGTCTCGTGGAACTTTTTTGATTTTTTTTGTCCCACAAACGCGTGGCGAAGGCCGAGAAGCGAACGGAGAAACGGAATGCAGCTGAAAGGCAGGTTAGTTAAAAAAACAACAACAACCACTTGAGGGAGGCGGGGGCATCTGGACAGACGTGGCAACCTTATCTTGCGCGGCTTCGGCAGGTGTCTGGGAGGGGGAGGGAAGCAATTGGTCTACCCCCATGCTAGCGGCGCCGCGTTGCTTCTCCACCCCATGCACAGGCCCCGCCCCACCCCTCGCATGCAGCGCCCTGCTCTCCTCTCCCGGGACGGCCGATCAGCTGGAGCCCAGCGCTGACCCCGGCGCCTCTGCAGAGCCCCTCCAGCCCTGCAGCTCCGGCTGTCTCTTCCTTGGGTTTCTGCGGCGCTGACGCCTCTTCGGCTCCTTCCTCTCCGCCCTGCCAGGCGTCGCACCACCTGCCAGGTGCTTGCGTACCACTGGTGGTACACGCGTGGCACGGGTTGAAAAGCCCCGCTCTCTTCTATTACTGTATTCCCTGTTCTATTCTCCTCTGTTAATTCTGTTCTTTTCCATTCCATCCCATTCTCCCATCCAGCTGCCCTTGTCGAATATGGGCCCGGCCCTCCTTTTATAAAAGCCACGGAACCGAAGCAGTCGGAGCCGATAAAAAGAGAGTATTCGTGGCCCAGGGTCGGACTCTGGGCTCCTCGGTGGCCTCTGAGCTGGTTGCTTTTCTCGCAGATGTTTCATGAGCCAACTAAGTAACCTCGTCAGATGAGGAGATGAAACGTCTGCCAGAAACCATGCTGGGGTCCCTGCAGTTGGAGCCTCCTAACTGCTCTTCTCTCCCTCCCCCTCCCCAGGCTTACACGGACGAGTTGGTGGAGCTTCACCGGCGGCTGATGGCTCTACGGGAACGTAACGTGCTACAGCAGGTGAGAAGCGGGATTGGGTGGCTCTGCCAGATGAGGGAGGCCAGGATCCTTCCCCGGCTTTGCAATTCTTGAAGTGACAGAGTCCTGTCAATCGCGAGGGGAGGGGGAGAATACATTTGTAGAATTGCCTGGCCCAAAGGTTGCAGGCAGAAAGGAGGGAAGGAAGGAGAGTAGAGGGAAGGAAGGAAAAGAGAGGTAGAAAGAAAAAGGCACGAAGGAAGGAGGGAGAGAATAGCAAGGAGCCCTTAGACTTATATCCCGCTTCACGCTGCTTTTACAGCCCCCCTCTAAGCGGTTTACAGAGTCAGCCTCTTTGCCCCCCAAAATCTGGGTCGTCATTTTACCTCGGAAGGACGGAAGGCTGAGTCGACCTTTGAGCCGGTCCAGGATCAAACTGCTGGCAGCGGGCAGAGTCAGCCTGCAGTGCTGCACTCTCACCGCTGCGCCACCAGGGCTCATTAGAGAGGGCTGTAAAGCGTTACGAAGCGGCATACAAGTCTTTAAGTCTTTCCGCTCTTGCTGTTAAAATGATTGCCACACCACTTGAAGTAACGCAATTTTTACCCACCCTCGCCACAATTCTCCCTAAGACCCGAAAGGAAGGAAGATGATATTAAAAACAGCACATGAAAAGGGGGTGGGGGTGGGTGGGAAACAGGAACTCCTGGGATGGTATTCGGAATCCTATCCTACCCCCCCCAGGAAGGGACCTTTAAGGTCATCTAGTCCATCCCCCCTGCTCCTTGCGAGGGATGACCAATCTGGCCTCTGCAGCCTCCAGAATTCCTGGGACCGGCAGATCCAGGGGATGCCAGCAAACGGGCAGACAGGCAAAGGAGCGAGGTCTCACCCGGCCCAACTCAGCGGGTTAAGCCCACAATTCAGAGCGACAACTTTCTGGATTCGAAAACGGGCCGGAAACCCCGAGGAGGTGGCTGCCTGCCGGCCTGGATTTCAGCCCCCTCCTGCAGGGGACCCTCGACTTTTGAGCGCCCACGACTGAGCGGTTCAAGTGAGCGGATGGGCAGGCCAGGTTTTGCCCTGTTTCGCGACCTTCCTCGCCACAGTTCTTAAGTGAGCCGCTGCGGTCGGTAAAGTTTAGTAAGACGGTCGCTGAGCGAATCCGGCCTGCCCATGGACTTTGCTTGGCAGAAGGCCGCCAAGGGGGGAAAGTCCCCCGACTCCCGGGACACTGCAGCCCACCGTAAATGCGAGCGTCCGGATTTTGATCGCGGGATCAGAATGGGGAGGCTACAAGAGCCGTACGTGGTGGTAAAGGAAGATGTCTGTAGCTCGGGGCTGGCAGGAGGCATCCTGGGTGGTCTCTGGGCTTGGGGGGTTTCCTGGCGGACGCCTCGCGACCCAGCTAGGTAAGAGCCTCAGTGCTAGAAGGGAGACAGGTTGGCAGCAGAGGGAGGAAGAAGGAAGAGGAGGGGAGGAGAGGGAGGAAGAGGAAGAGAAGGATGGAGAAGAGGGAGGAAGAGGAGGAGAAGGAGGAGGGGAGAAGAGGGAGGAAGAGGAGGGGAAGAGAGGGAGGAAGAGGAAGATGGGAGAAGAGGGAGGAGAGAAGAGGAAGAGGAGGATGGAGAAGAGGGAGGAGGAGGAACAGAAGGAGGAGGGGAGAAGAGGGAGGAAGAGGAGGAGAAGAGGAAGAGGATGGAGAAGAGAGGAGGAGGAGGAAGAGGATGAGGGGAGGAGAGGGAGAAAGAAGAGGAGGAAGAGGAGGATGGAGGAGGAGGAAGGGAGGAGAGGGAGGAGAAAGAAGAGGAGCAGGAGGAGGAGGAGAGGCTATGGACTCCTTGGTGCTCTCTGAGCTTGCTGGTTTCCTTGTGGACGTCTGGTGACCCCAACTAAGTGACCTCCTCGGTGCTTTTCATCCTCATCTTCATCACGAGCACTGAGGATGTTACTTAATTGGGTCACGAGACGTCCACAAGACAACCAGCAAGCTCAGAGAGCACCCAGGACTTCCTCCTCCTCCTCCTCCTCCTCCTCCTCCTCCTCCTCCTCCTCCTCCTCCTCCTCCTCCTCCTCCGCCTTCCGGCAATGATGGTGTTCCCTAGTTTGGGCATGAAGAGGGACCCCACAGTCCTCGTCCTCCTCCTCCTCCTCCTCTCCACTAACCCCCCCTCCCTTCTAGCACCGACGATGTTACCTAGCTGGGTCCTGAGACGTCCGTGAGAAAGCAAGCAAGGCTCAGCGAGCACCCAGGACACACACACACACACACACACAAAATCCTAAGTGTGGGAAAAGGGTCCCCAATCAACTTCTCCCCGTGCCGTTTTATCTTACCCCCCACCCCCCGGGTCCCTAAACGAAGGGGGGGGCAAGTCGGGGGACGTGCCCGTCAGGCCTAGAGGCGGAGCCTTAACCCTCTTCCCCTCCCCTCTCCTCCTCCCCCCCCCCGTGCTCAGATCGTCAACCTGATCGAGGAGACGGGCCACTTCAACGTGACCAACACCACGTTCGACTTCGACCTCTTCTCCTTGGACGAGACCACCGTCCGCAAACTGCAGAGTTACCTGGAGGCGGTGGCCACGTGACCCTCGGCCCCGGGAGCAGAGCCCAGCCGCTTCTCGTTGGGAAACCGGCACCCCCCGTCTCTCCGGGGTTAGGAAAGGGGGCGCCCCCCCGCCCCACCCTACCCCGAACTGCGGCCGCTGCCTTACTCTCCCGTTGCGCCTCGGAGAGCACTGCCTTAGGGAATCAGCCACGCGCTTGGAACACCCTCGCTGCTGCCGCCGCCGCCACCCCCCCCCCCCAGACTTGGATTCTCCTTTTTGGGCTTCAGCTGAGCGCTCGCCTCTGGCCGCCGTCCTCCCCCCAGCACCCCCCCCCCAGTTTGCACCGAAGCCATCCTGGAACTCCTTCGAGGGAAAACGGGACTCGTGCCGGGTTTGATCCCAAACGACGTCGGCCTCCGTCTTCTCGTTCCAGCCTGGTTTGAGAGCAAGAGAGTCTTCGGGAGGGGGGCTTCGGCTCGTTTTTAAGGAATACACTTTGGGGAGGGGGGGAGAGACGCGCGCCTGGAAGGGACGCAGCGCTTATTTCCGTTGGACCTGCAGCCTCTTCCGCGGGGTGGTCTGTTTGTGTGTCTGGAGACTGTGCCATCGCCCTGTGCCGCCACCTGGCCTCTGCAGTTGCCGAAGGCTTCCGGCAGCCTAGCTGTATCGGGGGGGGGGGTCGGAGGTATTCCCCCCCTCCACCGCCGGGGGACGGCTTTGCCACCTGCCAAATGCCCACAGGTCGGAAGGGGCGGGGTCGTTTTTGGCACGCCAAGGTGGTTCGGCGGGATTTCTGGCACTTCCGCTGCCGAAGATGTTTCCCCGGCGTCTTTTGGCGCCGCGATTCTCGGTTCCAGGTCCTTTGCCAGTGTTTTGATCGGCTGGGACCGTCAGGAATACCGTTATCGTACGCTGTCCGTTTTCCACGCATACCTGCAGATCACCGGTCGGTGTCTGTACGTATGTACCTATATGTATTTACGGTGTAAAAAAGGGGGGAAAAAGAAAGGCCGAATCTGGTCTCAAAAGAGGGTTGGGTGGCGGGGGGGGGCACGTTAAGGCTTTTTTAAAGGTGGTTTTTTGGTTTGTTTAAAAGAACAGGTTGAACTAGGGCTTTTGCGCTCCAAAGGGCGATTTTAAAGAGTTTTAGAAGCAGCGTGGTGGGGGGGGGGAGAACCCAGAGGCGCCCGCGGCCTTTTTTTTTTGCCGGGCGACGGACCCCTCTCTGTGCTGTCGTTTGTCGGTTTGTTTTGGGTTTTTTTTTACAATTTGCCAGCAGTGTTCGAGGAACGTGGTTGTTGTTTTGTTTTGTTTTTTAAAAAAATTATTTGCCAAAATTGCCCCTTAAAAGAAACCTCATCTGCTCCGGATTCCCACGCAGCCAGTTTGGAGCGAAAGAGGCGCTCGGTTGTATGGAAATGTTTTTTTTCTCTCTCTTTCTCTTCCGACTTTGGCGATTCCCGAGAGACTCTGCTCCCCTTGGACCACTGGGGGTGGTGGGGGGAATATTTGTAAACTATTCCTGGCTTGGCTGGCCTCGGCGGCATTTCAGGCAAGGCAAAGCCCTAAGTAACAGGAACATACACAGGCGTCCTTCCCCCTCTCCCCCCCCCCATTTTAGCGTTTAGAGACCCGGAGGTGTGTGGTGGCAAGAAGGAAGTCCGTGTGACCTTCTCCATGCCTGCTGGGGATGAAGCCCCCTCCCCAACTCCTTAGGCCTGCCGCCTTCTCCACCTTCGGCCAAAGGCTGCCTGCTCGGTCTGTACCAGAACAGGAAGGGTTGGCTTGCAGCTCAAGCCTTGGCCCACGCAATAGCCCCCCTCCTCCATTTGCTGGTTCCCTGCCCCCCCTTCCCGTGGCTTCCCTAAAAGACTGACGTGGCAATAAGCTGGATCTGAGTGAGGTCATGTTGACCTCGATCCCTGTTCGAGGCCTAACCCACCCACCCACCCCCCTTTTTTTTTTTGCTGTCTCTGTGTGTGTACCTATCGTTGTTTACACTGTTTGAAATGTCAGGTTGTCGGGCGAGGCGTCCTGACCTTCGGCGAGGCCTGGAGCCAGGTGGAGATGGTCCCAGTTTGGCCGGTGGGCCGAAGGCTGGGCAGTGCCAAGCAGGCAGGAAACCCACCGGGCGAGGCCCTCTTTTTCTCACGTGGCGTTCCCATGGAGCCGCCACGCTCTGCTTGGTGAGCAACACTACCGCTGGGGCCAGCCTCCCCGGCCCGATCTGCTTCCAAGATGGGTCCTTCCCCAAGCCGAGGGCTGCTTTTTCTTCCCTCTACGCCCCCCCCCCAAAAAATCTCCCATTTGATCACAATCCCTCCGTGGCTTTTAAAGCTGCTTTGAAGTCAAAAGAGGGGGGTCCCTGTGCTTCCAGAGGGCTGGGGCCCGGCACTTAGCTGGGGAGGGGGGTGTTGAAAGGGCTGGGAGGGGGTGAAGATGGGAAGGGTCCTCTTGAATGAATCCTCTGGCGTCTCTGCCGTAAAGGGGTGGGGGTCCCCTCCACTGGAGTAACGGCCTTTGGAGAGCTGGGCTTCTGGGTCAGCGTTTGTGTGTGTGTGTGTGTGTGTGTGTGTGTGTGTGTGTGTGTGAGAGAGAGAGAGAGATTCAGGTCCCCTTACCACCTTGCTCCCCCAAAGGCTGGACGTTATGTGATGGGACGGCAGCCCCAAAGAACGGCTGGCCGGCTGGCTGGCCAGCGGCGGGTGTCCGGCATGCCCCTTCCCACGGTAGAACTCTCCCTTATTTAGGCGCGGCTGTGTTTGTGTTGGTGCGGCGGGTGTGCTGCGAGATCGTCGCGTGCCTCGTCTCCTCCGGACTTTCCTGCTTCTAGCACCAGCTTCTTCCTGCCATCCGATGCTCGGCTGATGACGTCCTTTCCGTAAGACGAGAAGGTCAAAAGAGAGTTTTTCCCACCAAGGTTGAGGTTGCCGAAGGTTAGTTTAGTCTCTGGGGAAGACGGTTGGAAAACCACTTCTTTAAAAAAAAAAAAAAAAGAATTATCTTTTTGGTCGGCAGTGCGGAGGGGCATCGAAAGGGATGCCGTTGAACTTGGAACAAATGGTCTTATAAACCTGGGCTCTATTTTCAAAGTTGTCCGGTCCTCTAGATGTTACATTTGGGTAAAATCTCGGAAAGGAGGCAACGTTCGAAGAAGGGCGGGAGTTTTGGAAATCCCAGTGCTGTCTTTGGTTGGTTGTTTCTCCCCCCCCTCCCCTCTTGCTTCTCTTTTGCTTTCCTTTTTTCTTTTTTTTTTCTCTTTTTACACAACCTTGTGTCGGATATTGTACAGTTTTGTGTCAGATATTCATTCCAGACCTCCTTGAGCGTGGAAAGAGCGGGCTGGCATCTTCCGAATCCGGGCCGGGGGGGGGAGATTCCCCCTCCCCCAAACACGGCAATTTTTACGACTTGTGGACTTCAACTCCCACAATTTTCCCCCCCCCTCCTCCAGCCAGTGGGGAATTGTGGAAGTCCACAAGTGGGTAAAGTTGCCACGTTTGGGGACTCCCCACGTAAGCTGGTTTTGTCTGGTCTGGAGGCCACCAAGCGAAGCAGGGCAAACACTCGGGCAACGCTGAAGACACCTCTGTGCTTGCGGCGGTTTAATCCGAGGGGCGCACAACTCGAAAGCATCGGGGGGAGCGTTTCATTGGGGGGGGGCTTCTCCTGAAGATCTGGCCCACGGCCCTAAACGTGTCCCGGGTGGCGCTTTGGGTGCCCTGACCGTGGCGATCCCAGTCGTGCCAACCTGGCTGGCCCAGCCTTCCTCTTTTGCCAGTCGCCGAACTAAATAATTGACAGAAAATCAAATAATTCCCACAGAGGAAGCCAAACCTGAGTAATTTTTTTTTTTTTTTACCGGAATGGCTCTTATCAAATCGGTCCGCATTTCACAAAAGCCCTGTCGGGTTTTCTTCCTCGGGTTTCCCAGAAGGATTTATAGACACACTCTTTTTGGGGGGAGGTTTGTTGTAGCTGGACCCCTTCCCCACCCCATGGAGGGCTGCCCCTGGCGCTCAAAGGGAGCGTTGCCCCCTCCTCACTTTAGGCAGCCTCGGCTTGAAAAGGGGGTCCCGTTTTCTGCCCCGTTCTCTGAGGTGCGGTTTCGGCAGGGCTCTGAAGCCCCCCCCTCGATGGAAGGGGCTCGGGTCAGAAGCCCCCCCTCTTCGCCCCAACGTTTGGCCCACCGACGCTCTCCCCAAGCACGAGGGTCTTCCCGCCCCCCCCAGTCTGTTCTCACTGTGAAAGCTTTTGCAGCACCCCCGTATTTTAGCAGAGCAGGAGGTCTGCTAAATCGGGGGGGGGGTTGTTCCAGCCTTCCCAGCTTCGAAGAGCTGGGGGGGCTTCCAACTTCCAGAATCCCCCCATGGGGGGATTCTGGAAGTTGGAAGCCCCCCCAGCTCTTCGAAGCTGGGAAGGCTGATTGTTACGTAGATCAAATGAACCCTCCCCAGGATTTTTCAGAGTTTCGGATCAGAGGTGCCATTTCAGGGGTGTTTTCCCCCCCCAAGCCCCCCCCCAGCTCCCCTTTGCAGTCCGTTCTTTGGTGTTTGGAAAGTCAAAAAAAAAAAAAAAGTATTTTTGGAGAACAAAATCTAGCACCGCGCACTCTCGGTTTTGCACTGCATTTCCTTGGCCGGGGGGGGGGGTTGGGGTTGGGGGGAGACGGCATCCTTTTCTGAGTAAGGGGGCTTTGTAATCTTCCAGTCTGGTGAGAGCCGTAGCCGTAGCCGTAGCCGTAGGGGTGGGGGGTGGGGTCTTTCCCGGCACCTTCCTTTGAGCAGACACCCTAAAAACGGTAGGTAATTACAATGAAACATTTATTTTTTGTGGGGTGTGTGTGTGTGTGTTTCCTCTTCATTGCCAAGCGCATCAGTTTTACACACACACACACACACACACACACCTGTCCTGTCTGAGGCTCTCCCCGTGCTTGGAGGTGGGGGGGAGTCGTCTGGCCTTGCGAACAAAGAGTGGGGGGGGGCATTTTGCCCCCTTCCAGCGAAGCAGCCCTTAAGGCAAGTATTGGGAAGCTTCGCACTCGCCCCCCAAAGCGAAGGTATTGAGCCAGCCCGTCCGTCAAGGCAGGTGTTTGATCAGGTGTCGGGGGGGGGGGGGGAAACTCACCTGTACTGCTGCGGAGCCCGAAACAAACCTTTATTTTTTGGGGGGGGGAGGGGAAGAAAAAAGTCGGGTGGGGATGGAAAATGTTTGTTAATAAGTTATGGGGATCGTGGTCTTCTTTTTTTGTCCTGACTTAAGCTTTTTTTTTTTTTTTTTTTGTTACATTTGTGGAATTTACGGAGGAGTTTTTATAGGAAAACTTTAAAAAAAAAAGAACCTGGAATAAAAGGTGAAAGTCTCAATCAAGCAGGGGTGTTGTTTTTTTTCTCTCTCTCTCTCTCTCTCTCTCTTTGGGAGGGCCCCCCCTCAAAGTCCCTTTTGCATCCAGGGGGTGGGGGTGTTCCACCAACCTGCCCATCAACGGTGGAGCGTTTTGGGGTTCGCCTGCTTCTCCTCCTCCCACCCCCCGTAGGGTGATCCAGAACTGAGACCAAAGGGTGAAGCCTCACAAGCCCAGGTGACCCTCCTCCGCCCACCTGGAAAATGGGGGGGGGGGTGTCTGCCTAAGAGCAGGGAAGGAGAGGAACTTCCCAGACTCCCCTTTTGGAGTCTTTCGAGGAACGAACCCACCACGGAGGCCGTCCAGAGTCCTCCTGGGCTGCCCTTCCGGGCCAGTTTGGGCCCAAGGCACCGCCTGGCGGGGTGCCTAAAGAGGAGGGGGGATGGCAAGCTTCTGCCCGGCTCCTTTAGGCCCCTTCAGGCGGGGGGGAGGAGGGAGACCGGTCCTTGCCAGGCCAGGACTGCCTTGCAGGGAGCTTTGGCCGGGGAAGGTCGGGGCTGCTGGGGTGGCATGGAGAAATGGGGGGGAGGGGGCTGCCTGCTGCATCTTAGGGCCCCCTCCCTCGGTTCCGGAAGGGGAGGGAGGGAAAGAAGGAAGGAAGGACCGTGGGGGGGAGGGGGAAGGGGACAGGAAGAGAGGAAGTAAAGGGAAGGAGAGCAAAAGAGGAAGAATAGAGGGAGGAGGGAGAACAAAAGGAAGAATGGTGGAGGAGGAGAGAAGGAATAGAGAGGAGAGAAAGAATGGAAGAGGAGCAGAGAAGGAAGAACAGAAGGAAGGAAGGAGAATGGAAGAGGAAGAATAGGAAGGAAGGAAGGAAGGAGAATGAAAGGAAGAACAGTGGTGGAGGAGGAAAGAAGGAAGAACAAGAATAGAGGGAGGAGAGAAAGTGGAAGAGGAGAGAAGGAAGAACAAAAGAATAGAAGGAAGGAAGGAGAACGAAAGAGGAAGAATGGAGGGAGGAGGAGGAAGGCCTGACTAGGTTAGGAAAAATGGCGGATTAAGGGCCCCTCTCAGTGAAATGAGATCCATGCATGTTCCAAAAATACACGGAGGTGCAGAGGCTGGATTCGTGTACATGTCACCTCTGAACGCTCCCTCACTTCTGCAGGACACGACCAGCCTCCCCCCTCCCCACAGCCCACCTGGGGCTGTTGCCCTCCCCCCTACATGGGGCTGTTCCACCTCTGACCATGGAGGGGGGGTGGCGCTTGCCCGTTCATGGGGGAGAGCAACCCAGCCGGGGTGGGAAGTGAGGTGGGGGAGAGCTTTCGAGAGCCACTCGCATACCCTTCTCGCCTCATAGCTTGACTACTGCAATTTGGCCATGGTGGGGCTGCCCTTGAAGACCACCGAACGCTCCAGCTGCTCCAGAAGGGAGCCAGACGGGCAGCGATGGGTGCCCAGCTTGCTTATGGGGGCAATTCAAGGTGCCCGCGGCCTGGCTGAGGAATTCTGGGAGTTGAAGTCCACAAGTCATAAAAGGGCCAAGTTTGAAGACCCCTGGTCTACAGTATCCTCTCTCTCTCTCTCTCTCTCTCTCTCTCTCTCTCTCTCTCTCTCTCTCTCTCGTCGTTTCCGACTCTAGGGGCCAGTGCTCATCTCCGTTTCAAAGCCGAAGAGCCAGCGCTTGTCCGAAGACGTCTCTGTGGTCATGTGGCCGGCATGACTAGATGCCAAAGGCGCACGGAACGCTGTGACCTTCCCACCGTCGCAGTCCCTATTTTTCTACTTGCATTTTTACGTGCTTTCGAACTGCTAGGTTGGCAGAAGCTGGGACGAGTAACAGGCGCTCACTCTGCTACGCGGCACTCGGGATTCGACCCGCCAAACTGCTGACCTTCTGATCGACAAGCTCAGTGTCCTAACCCACTGAGCCACTGTGTCCCGTGTGTGTGTGTGTGTGTGTGTGTAGGTCTTGGCATATTTGGGTCTTTTCCCGTGTAAGATTGAGTGTGTCTTGGTGATGTTTCGACGAGGTCCCACTCGTCATCTTCAGGCTGGTGTCTTCGGCTTCCTGCTTGAGCTTCGTGTTTGCTCGCTCAAGCACAAAGCCGAAGACACCAGCCTGAAGATGGCGAGTGGGACCTCGTCGAAACATCGCCAAGACACACTCAATCTTACACGGGAAAAGACCCGAATACGCCAAGACCTACATACCTGTACCTGTGAAAATCTATGAATATATATATATATGTATGTATGTATGTATGTATATATACATTGTCCCATGTTTGGGGCCTAGCAAGGTAATGTAAATAGTTAACAAGCATTTAACATATATATATATATGTGTGTATATGTATATGTATATATGTTAAATGCTTGTTAACTATTTACATTACCTTGCTAGGCCCCAAACATGGGACAAATCTTTATTTCCTGTTTCGGCCTAACCGAAGGCCATCGACAGGCAGTAGTCACAACAGTGACAGTTCATATTTGTGTAAATTTTTTAGATTGCTAACAAAGAATTAAAGGGAGACTGATATGCATTTCAAACTTATTTGTTTTCATCAGTCAGCCATACCCTTCTGAGATTCAAACCTGGGCTGATTGCACATTAGGCAGTTGTTTTAACCTCTAGGCTGCAAGCTCTATCTCACTTTGTTAGCTGAGAAGCAAGGGAGATATGTGTTAAATGCTTGTTAACTATTTAGATTACGTATATATATTTAAAAAAGACAAATCTGGGAGTATCCTTTTAAACTAACCCATTCTCTTCAAAATGAGAAATTTTCATGTATTGGGCGGATCACAGAGTCCCTGTGTTCGTCAAAGGTGAACGGGCAAGTCGCAGGAACCCAAGCGGTAAAAAAATCCAAGGAACAACCAATTTATTTACCGAAAAGATCGATACGCTTACCTAGACTGAACAATGGGACTCTTGGCAGCTGGCAACCAGGAACCCATCGAGATCATATCAATTAAAATCAACAGTAACGGCTCACATGCATAGCCTCTGGGAGTTTGTTTATTAACTAAAATTAATAAAAAAATCCATTTTAATTCATCTTGGCCCCGAGGCCAAGGAAAACAAGCGGGTTGTCGAGGCTTTTTATAAACTGCCTCCCATAACGACAGGATTTTCCCTGCGTTTATTCCCTGGCTACGGCAGCGGGTCCTGTGTATTTATTAAGAAAAAACTGATCGATAAATAAGATTTCCCTACGTGAAGAGGAAAAAATTCACTCTCCTGTTTGACTTCTTCCTTGCAACTCAAAATGGTAGTTTTAGTGGGAAATGCAACAGCTGTTCTCTGTGTGAATTTCACCTTATCTACCTGCCGTGGATTAGTTCCCAACCTATGACAGCTTCCCTTTTGTCGGCTTCTAATTTTAATTAAAACTTCATTTAGGCGCAGGCACAGGAGAGCCCAGCAGGTTTTGCAAAGGCCTCCAGGTTTTGAGACGAAGACGAGACAAAAAGCCAGAGGGGAAAAAAATTCAACCCCTGGAGATTAGACAAGCCTAGTTCTCAGGGTTAGTTCGCACATCAGATTTGGTTGAAGTAGTAGCGCTCGTGGTGCCGTGCATTGTGGAAAGCTGGAACACTGGGCTAAACAAACTATGATTCTGAGGGGGTCTTGGGTGCTCTCTGAGCTTGCTTGCTGGCCGACGTTTCGTTACCCAAACTAGGTGACATCATCAGGGGGAGGAGGAGGAGGAGGAGGACTGTGGGGTCCTTGGTGTTCTCTGAGCTGGGTGCTTTTCTTGCAAACATTTCATGACCCAACTAGGGAACATTATCAGGACTACCACTCTTGGCGTAATGAAACGCCTGCAAAACTATCAAGCTCAGAGAACACCAAGGGCCCTGTAGTCTTTTTCCTCCTCCTCCTCCTCCTCCTCCTCCCAGCAAATCTTCCTCCCTTCTAGCACTGATGACGTTACCTAGTGGGATAATGTAACGTCTGCAAGAAAATCCACCAAGCTGAGAGAGGATCGAGCTTACACACACACCCCACACATACCCACAAAGTTCAACCTGAGCTACAAATATTTTCCTTTATCGATAAAAAGGGTGTTTTACGACTGAGCCCGATTCCCTGACCCGAAAGAGCTTAAGTCAGTTGACATAATGAGGACATGGGATGATTGAAACAGCGAGTGGGAGGGAGTGTACCCGAAAGCCCAATTTCTCAACCTGGGTGATTTTAAAGTGGGAGGACTTGGAAGGCTGTCTGGGAAACTCTGGGACTTGGAACTTTTCTTAGCCTCGTGCCTCGGCAGGGATATTTCCCAACGAGACAGCAGGCCGAGCGAGGGAGATCCCTGAATTACAATTTATTCAGAATATTCTGATAAAAGGGATTCAAGGAGGGGAAGCTGGAAACCCATCCGACATTCCCTTTAGAGTTAAGACACCAAAGAAAGTGACTGGACAGGACAAAAGTCACTTCCCCTTTGCACAGGAAATCTGCTACATGTAGTCAAACATGTTACATGCATGTCCAATTAAATGAGGCCTGACCACAGAAGGGGGACAACATGTAAGATACTAACGAGGAAAAAGCTTGTTTGACATTCACGAAGGGACAAAACAGACACCAATTAGCAACAACAAGCTTTTTCTTATCAGGAGACATTCTCCAGACATCCCCTCCTATAACTATCTTTCCAGTTTGGAAATCTTAGAAGCTGTTGTTGTCAATTGCAAAGTCGTGTCCGACTCATCGCGACCCCATGGACAATGTTCCTCCAGGCCTTCCTGTCCTCTCCCATCTTCTGGAGTCCATTTAAGCTCACGCCTCCTGCTTCAGTGACTCCATCCAGCCACCTCCTTCTCTGTCGTCCCCTTCTTCTATTGCCCTCAATCTTTCCCAGCATTAGGCTCTTCTCCAGTGAGTTCTTCCTTCTCATGAGGTGGCCAAAGGATTTGAGTTTTAGCTTCAGGATCCGGCCTTCTAAAGAGCAGTCAGGGTTGATCTCTAGGACCGACCAGTTGGATCGCCTTGCAGTCCAAGGGATTCACAGCACCATAGTTCAAAGGCCTCAATTCTTTGGCGCTCAGCCTTTCTTATGGTCCAGCTTTCACTGCCATACATTGCAACTGGGAAGACCATAGCCTTGACTATACGCACTTTTGTTGACAGGGTGATGTCTCTGCTTTTTAGTGTGCTGTCTAGATTTGCCATGGCTTTCCTCCCCAGGAGCAAGCATCTTTTAATTTCTTGGCTACAGTCCCCATCTGCAGTGATCTTGGAGCCCAGGAAAATAAAATCTGTCACTACCTCCACTTCTTCCCCATCTGTTTGCCAGGAATTGAGAGGGCCGGATGCCATGATCTTGGTTTTCTTAGAAGCTATCAATCAATTAATCAATCAATCAATCAATCCCTACAGCAATAGGATAAAAAGGTTTCCTACATTCCAGTCTGTCATGATTTGATAAACCCTTATCACCATTTCAAAAGAGAGAAAAGTCAAATGCTAAATGAAACTTTAGTCCCATATTTATTCTGAATATATTCAATCCATCTTCTCCATTCCACAATATATCTCTGTTGCGAATGTTCTTTCAAATATGCTGAGATCTTTGCCATTTCCGCCAGATTGGAAACTTTCAAAGTCCACTCTTCTATAGTCGGCAGTTCCTCTTTCTTCCAATATTGCGCTACTAAAAGTCTTGCTGCCGTAATTAAATTCAACATCAATTTAGTATCTGTAACATTAAAGTCTGTAATAATACCCAACAAAAACAACTGTGGAGAAAACCTTATTTTTTTCTTAAATATCTTTTGCATATTCCACCAAATTTTAATCCAAAAAGCTTTGACTTTTTTACAAGTCCACCATATGTGAAAATACGTTGCATCCTCACAACCACACCTCCAACATTTAGGCTGGCAGTTCGGATACATACTTGCTAATTTTTTAGGGTCTAAGTGCCATCTATAAAACATTTTATAAAAATCCTCTCTTAAATTTTGGGCCTGTGTAAATTTTACGTTTCTAACCCAAATCTTTTCCCAAGTGTCCATTGTTATAACCTCTTGAAAGTTCTGGGCACACTTTATCATACAATGTTTAACAAGTTTATTTATTTAAGTTCCGTTTCTGAATCAATTTCTATCAATGCATTATATATCCTTTTTATATGTGCTTGACCTTGATCTCTAATTTGTTTTACCAAATTTCCATCAATCATCGAAAAGCCAACTTTCTGATCCTCTTTCCATCTTGCCTGTAACTGCCCATACTGAAACCAGGTTTGCACAATCTTTTCTTCTTTTAAAATATTATATGGCTTTAATTGAAGTGAACTTCAAACTGAAACACAAAATAACTATTTGCGTTATGACTGCAATTGAGCCCAAAATTTCTGTGGCTAAGGGAGACATTCGTTAAAGAAGGAGTTTTGCCATAATTTACGACCTTTCCTGCCACAGTTCTTAAGCGAATCACTGCGGTTTTTAAGCCAATCTGGCTTCCCCTGTTGACTGCTTGTCAAGTTATATAAAAGGGGATCACGTGACCGCAGGTCATTGCAACTGTCATAAGTCTGAGGCATCGACATTTGGATCACATGAGCACGGGGATGCTGAAATGGCAGAGGGAGAAGCAACCTGGAATTAAGGAGAAAGTTCCTAACAGCGAGGACAATTAACCAGTGGAACAGCTTGCCACCAGAAGTTGTGGGCGCTCCGTCACTGGAGATTTTCAAGAAGAGGCTGGACAGCCACTTGTCCGAGATGGTATAGGTCCTCCTGCTCGAGTTGGGGGGCTGGACTAGAAGACCTCCAAGGTCCCTTCCAGCTGTATTCTATTTTAAGTTGGGGACTACCTGTATAACAGTATTACAAAGACCATGTGATTGTTCTTACCTTGCAATTCTTCTGAGGGGCTGGGAAGGGGGTCTACGTGGTGGCAGAAAGCCAAAAAAGACGGTTTTGGGCGTGCTGCCCCCAGCTCCTTTAGCCCATCGAGCGCCCGGCGCTGGCAGCCTTCCCTTCCCTTGGGGGATCCACCCACTCGATCCAAAAGCCAACACAGTCCTGGGTTGTATAAACAGAGGCATAGAATCAAGTTCACGTGAAGTCTTAGTACTGCAAGGACACACCTGGAATACCTGCATCCAGTTTTGTCACCAGGTTACAAAAAAAGATGTTGAGACTTTGGAAAATCTGCAGAGAAGAGCAACTAGAACTAAGGAGAAACTTCCTGACAGTGAGAACAATTAACCAGTGGAACTACCTGCCTCCAGATGCGGTGAATGCTCCAACACTGGAAGTCTTTAAGAAGAGACTGGACAGACATGTGTCTGAAATGGTGGAGGCTTTCTGGCCTAAGCAGGGGGTTGGACTAGATGACCTCCAAGGTCCCTTCCAACATTATTATTATTATCATTATTGTTGTTGTTGTTGTTGTTGTTGTTGTTGTTGTTGTTAAAGGATGATTATAAGACCCGGAGACTAAAACATACAAAGAATGGCTGCGGGACCTGGGTTTGGCTAGTCTAGCGAAAAGAAGGACTAGCACAGACCCGATAGCCGCGTTCCAATATCTCAGGGGCTGCCCCAAAGAAGAGGGGGTCACGTTATTCACCAAAGGCCCTGAAGGCAGAATGAGAAACAATGGTTGGAAACTGACCAAAGAGAGAAGCAACCTGGAATTAAGGAGAAAGTTCCTAACAGGGAGGACAGTTAGCCAGTGGCACTATCTGCCTCCGGAAGTTGTGGGGACTTTGTCACTGGAGGCCTTTAAGAAGAGACCGGACAGCCCTTTTGTCTGAAATGGCGCAGCGTTTCCTGCCTGAGCAGGGGGTTGGACTAGAAGACCTCGAAGGCTCCCTTCCAGCTCCATTCCGATTGATTGGCTGGCTGGAAGAACACAGCCGCGGGCGGCGCTTCAGGTCACGCCATTCACAAAAAAAGGCGCCGGGCTCTATGCGGCGGGGACGGCTTCCTACGACAGCCTCTGTGTGTGTGATAGCTTCTGTGTGTGTGTGTGTGTGTGTGTGTGTGTGTGTGTGTGTGTGTATGACAGCCTCTGTGTGTGTGTGTTGTTTGTCTGTATGACAGCCACTGTGTGTGTGTGTGTGTGTGTGTGATAGCTTCTCTGTGTGTCTGTATGACAGCCACTGTGTGTGTGTGTGTGTGTGTGTGATAGCTTCTCTGTGTGTGTTTATGACAGCCTCTGTGTGTGTGTGTGTGTGTGTGTGATAGCTTCTCTGTGTGTGTTTATGACAGCCTCTGTGTGTGTGTGTGTGTGTGTGTGTGTGTGATAGCTTCTCTGTGTGTGTTTATGACAGCCTCTGTGTGTGTGTGTGTGTGTGTTTGTGTGTTGGGGGGGGAGATAGCCCCACGTGGTTTCCTCCCCCACTCCGCTCCCCCCCCCTCCCCGCGACCTTCCGAAAGGCGGGGCGGGGCGGGGCGGGGGGGGGCTTTCTAGCTCCCGCCTGATGCAACCGGCCGGACCCGCGCGACTCCCCCGGAGGGGCGCCCCTCCCTTCCCGCCCGCGCCACGTGACCCGCGCTCCCATTCATCCCTCCGTCCCTTCAGGCCTCGGGGCGGGCGGGAGGTGAACGACCGCGGGTGAACCAGGCGAGCGCGCGCACCACTTCGCCCCCGCCCCTCCCTTTGGGGCTCCACGCGGGGCGGCCCCGCCCCCCCAGGCCCCGCCCCGCCCCTCCCGCCCTTTAAATAGAGGCCGGGCTGGGCCGGGGGTGCGGCGGCGCTCAGTCCAGGCGCGGCGGAGACGGAGACGGAGGCAGGTGAGAGCCCGGCGGGGCCGGACGGGACGGGACGGGCGCTTCTCGGGGCGGCCGGGCTGGGAGAGGGAGGGAGGGAGGGAGAGGAGGGGGGGCGCCTGGACGGGGCTGCCCTCTTTGCCTCCCCTCCTCCTCCTCCTCCTCCTCCGTGGGCGCCGCTGCTTCTGCCCGGCTCCGAGGCGCCCCTGCTCGGGGGAGACCCGCCCCTCGCTCCGTCTGGGTCTGCCCGGCCTCCGCCAACCCGGCGCCCGCCGGCCTTCGGAGCTGGGGAGGGAGGCGGCCAAGGGGCTGCGGGACTCGGCTTGTTCGGCGGACGGAAGCGGAGCCGGCGCTGCCCGTCAATGCGAGGAGGAGGAGGAGGAAGAGGAGGAGGAGGAGGAGGAGGAGGAGGAGGAGGAAGAGGAAGAAAGCGGCTAATTGGGGGGAGGGAGGGGGGAAGAGGTGGAAGGCGTTCATTAAGCCCCCTCCTCCTCCTCCAAGCGGTTTGGTTTTATTTCTTTATGCCTCTCTCACCTTTATTGTGTTGACGTGTCAGCCCGAGGCATTTCCCTTCCTTCCTTCCTTCCTCTTTCCCCTCCGCCCCCCCCCCACTACCACAGCTGCTCCAAAGTCCCCCGGCCATCTTTCCTGGCTAAGGTGGGACTAGAACTCCCCGTCTCCCAGTGTGGTCATTCCAGAGTCACCCAGCCGCCTTAAGAACAGAATGACCGAGTCGGGAGGGAGCTTGGAGGTCCTCTAGTCCGACCCTCTGCTCAGGCAGGAGACCCCTAGACCTGTTTCAGACATTGAAATGCTTGTGAAATCTCTTCTTTTTTAAAAAAAAAACGTTCATGGCTGAGTGAGGACTAGAAACTCGCCGCCTCCTCTTGAGCATCCCAAAGTCACCCTGTGGCTTTCCTCCCTCAGGAGGAACTAGAACTCACCGTCTCCCGGGGTTTGGCCCGCCCCGGACTCACCCATCTGCCTTCCGCATCTTAAGGCAGGACTAGAACTCGCCGTCTCCTGGTGATCATCCCAAAGCTGACCCAGCCACCATTCATGGCTAAGGCAGGACTAGAACTTGCCATCTCCTGCTCTCCGGCCTGGTGCCTTAACCACTAGGCCAAGTAGGGCAATTTTGGGGGGGCTGCAGAACTCTTCCTGATTTTGGGGGGGAGCAGAATATTCTTCCCCGGACCTCGTTTGAGGGGGACGCCCTCCTGTTCGCCCCAGAGCCGCTGCTGCTCTGACCCGATGGAAGGAGGTGGGTGGGAGCTGGTGGGACCCCTTTCTGGACCCCTGCCCGCTCAGAACCCCTTCAGAATCCGAACAGAGCTGGAAGGGACCCTGGAGGTCTTCTAGTCCAGCCCCTTTTTTTGGGGGGGCAAGCTTGCCCCCCTCCCTACGGGTTCCTTTCTTCACTCCAGAGTGGTGGTGGTGGGGACGGCTACTGGAGCATCTGTGCATTTCATCATCCCGCCGCTCCTTCAAACAGCCCTCCCGGAAGGGCACTCGGTCTGGGGATGATGGGAGTTGGTGTCCGTCCCATCTGGAGCACTTGCCAGCCCTCCAGGACAGACTGGAGGAAGTGAACTCTGCCCGGTTGCCAGGGGCTACCGATGCGAATCTCGCTAGGCTGGTTGGCCCGCCCCTCCGCTCTGATGCCCAGTAAATGGGGAGCCTCCCCACCCACCCCCACCCCCCCGGCCAGCCTCTCCTAATCCCCTTCTCCCCTTCCCTTCCCCGACCCCAAGGGAAGTTTCACCCTTCCCTTCTAATTTATCTGTAGAGGACCTTCTGCCTTTCAGATTGACACCCGGTGTGCAGAGGGAGCCTCACAAAATAAGAAGTAGGGGACCCCCCCAAAATTGGGAGCAAGGAGGGGGGGTGTCCAGGGACTCCCCCTCCCCCTTCCCTACTTGTAGACATTCAAAAGCAGAAGCTTTGGGGGAGAAGGGCAGAATTAAAACTCAGTGGGGAGATCTTTCCTTGGGCATCGTTTCCAGCAATTAAAACAAGTCCGATCACACACACACACACACACCCTTTGCTGTTGGTTTACATCATTTTCTCCTTGCGTATCCTTGTGTGCTCGCACATGGCTCGGTGAGCGAGCAGTGCCGTGACTTAAGCGGATCGTTCTCATTTTTGCCCGAGCCGTTTCCTCATTTCAAACAATGCCACAATTGATTGACTGCAACGGTTGGTTATACAATCGCACATGTGTGTGTGTGGGGGGTTGTTTAACTGCGACAACCGGGAAGTTCTTCGCCCGCAGGCAGAGAGAAGCGGGGGGGGGGGGGGCAGGATGGCCCAATCGATACGGCAGGAATTCCCAAGGGAAAGAGAAACTGGGTGTGCCTCGTGCAACAACAATGCGGGTACCACAACTGAGCCCCAAATTTTTGTGGCGAGTGAAATTTGCCCCATTTTGCGACCTTCCTTGCCACAATTGTTAAGCGAATCGCTTCGGTTAAGTCAGTAACGTGGTGGTTAAGTGAAACTGGCCTCCCCCATTGACGCTGCTTGTCAGAAAGGGGAGGGGGGAAATCACGTGACCCTGGCCCACTGCAGCCGTCGTGAAGACGAGTCGGTCGCCCAGCCTCTGGGTTTTGATCATGTGACCCGGGGGAAACGTTGCAGCAGCCGTCTGTGTGAAAAAACAAGTCATCGGTCACTTTTTTCCTAGTGCCGTCGTAACTTCGAACTTCGGTCGCTAAACGTAACTCGGGGACTGCCTGTATTCTGTGGCCATTAATGTGGGTTCCTGGTGGTTGTGGGTCGCTAGAAAGAGCAAATGGACAGCAGGGGCACACGCGGGTGCAACCTCTGCTCCTAGGCATGAAGATGTTCGGGACCAGGAGCGCCAGACCGCTCGTGGGGAGGGGGCGCTGGTTCTCTAAAGACCCCTTTGAAAGCAACCCCTTCCTCCCGGTGGGTCTTCTCCTTCTGCTAGCCAGTAAGCCCCCCGTTCCGTCCCATGCGTGGCGTCTCGGACGAAGAGGTGACCGAAGTCCTGGGACAGGCACCTGCCATGCACGCCCCCTGGTCGAGACCCCCGCCCCCAGATCCTGCAGCCCCTCGCTGTGGGCACTTTTCCTTTCTCCCTCTCCTGGTGGCCTCCTTTCTGCAAGACGTCTCCAGTATCCCCCAATCTGGGGTCCCGGGAGCTCTCTGAGCTGGGCTGGTTGACGTGCAGACGTTTCACGACCCAACTAGGGAACGTCATCGGTGCCGGAAGGGAGTTGTGGGGTTGGCTGTCCCTTTGTATACGGGCAGGTTACCCTGTCGGTGTTGGTGGGAACACTGGGTTGTTTTTTTTCTTTTTCCTCTTGGCAGTCCCTTGGTTTGGCTATTGCTTATCTGTTTGTCTGGGATTAATCCCCGCTTATCTGTCCTTTCCTTTGAGTCCTGGGTGTTCTCTCCGCTTGGCTAATTGATTGCCTGCCTCTCGTTGCCCAACTATGTAACCTGATCAGTGCCGGAAGGGAATAAATCATAAATAAATCATCTTTTGCATCTCTAACCTGTTTTGGTTGCCCCAGATCCGCCCCACCTTTAATGAAATATCTCTGGCGTCTGCTCCTCCTCGCTCTTTGGCATACGGATTTCTCAGTGAAATAGTTCCCGCTTCCCCTTAAAAAAGCAGAAAGGCGTTAGTTCCATACACTGTAGAGTTCTAGGGCCGGGAGGGCCCTTGAGACCATCCAATCCACCCCTCTGGTTGCTCAGGGTGGGAATCCGAATTGAAGCCTGCCCGCCCGGCCTCTGCTTCAACTATCACCTCTGTTGAGACTCTAAGCAACCACGACGCAGACAGTCCTCGGCTTAGGACCATTTTTCACACTTAACGACCATTGCAGCATCGCCCGTGCTCACGTGATTTACATTTGGATGCTAAACAACTGACTCGTATTTATGACGGTTGCAGCGTCCCCGGGGGAGTGGCTCCCTTAAAAACCGCATCGATTCAATTAACAACAGTGGCAAGAAAGGTCGTAAAATGGGGCAAAACTCACTCGACATGTGCCTCGCTTAGCCACAGAAACGTTGGGCTCCATTATGGTCGTAAGGCGAGGACTAGGCGTACTTTGATTTGGGCTTGAAAGTAGGTTTTTCTCCTGACTTTCTGTCCCTGAAGTCCACTAAGATGTATCCTTTCCCCCCCCCGTGGGAAAGGAGGGGGGGTGTCTCCTGACCTGCTTAGGTTTCAGGGGGGGCTGCCCTACCCCCTCCCCAATCTTCTCCTTTCCTTCCATCTCTCTTGGTTGCTGCAGGGGATCAACGAGCACAACTGTAATGGAAATTACGTTACTGAGTAAAACGTTCGTTAAGGGAGCTCTGCCCCATTTTACGACCGACCTTGCCACGGTTCTTGAGCAGATATCGCAGATGTTAAGTTAGTGGCATGGTCGTTAAGTGAATCTGGCTCCCCCGGTTGACTTTGCCTGTCAGAAGGTCGCAAAAGGGGGAATCACGTGATCCCGGGACGCTGCGGCCGTCATAGATAGGAACCAGACCCCCCCAGCGAAGCTGCAACGGGCGTAAGGGGGAAAAATGGTCCTAAGTCACTTTTTCTGGTGCCGTTGTAACTTTGAATGGTCACTAAATGAACCCTTTTAAGTTGAAGGCTATATGTACTTTTCTGGACAATTCCGTTGCCCTCGGTGCTCACCCCCCTGCCCCGTTTGCTTAAAACGCTGACGGGAAGGTCTGTTTCTCGGATTAGTGCCACGTTAAGAGCCGTGGTGGTGGTGCCGTGGTTAGAATACAGCATGGCAGGCTAATTCTGCCCGCTGCCAGGAGTTTGATCCGCTCACCGGCTCAAGGTTGACTCAGCCTTCCGTCCTTCCGAGGTGGGTAAAATGAGGACCCAGATTGTTGGGGGCAAATAGGCTGACTTCGTAAACCGCCTAGAGAGGGCCGTAAAAGTGCTGTGAAGCGGCATACAAGTCTTAAGTGCTGTTGCTATTCTCTCCCTCCTTCCCTCCCTCCCTCTCTCCTCCTTTTGCGCCCTTTTCTTTCTACCTTTCTTTTCTTTCCCTCTACTCTCTCCTTCCTTCCCTTCTTTTTCTCCATTTTATTCTTTCTCTCCTGCCCCCTCCGTCTCTTCTTTCCCTTCTCTCTTTCTCTCTCTCTTCTTTCCTTCCTTCCTCCTTCCCTTTTCTTTCTCCTTTTCTTTCTTTCTCCCTTCCTTCCTTCTCTGGTAAGAGCCCTGGTGGCGCATCATTGCAGGCTGACTCTGCCCACTGCCGGCAGTTCGATCTGAACCGGCTCAAGGTTGACTCAGCCTTCCGAGGTTGGTAAAATGAGGGCCCAGATGGTTGGGGGGCAAAGAGGCTGACTCTGTAAACTGCTTAGAGAGAGGGCTGTGGAAGCGCTGACAAGCAGCATATAAGTCTTAAGGGCTGTCGCTGGGTTCCCTTCCTCTCTCCGTTGCCTTTTCGGTCCTGCTCTTGCTTGGCGTGGAAGCCACGTCAGCCTGCTGCTCAGAGCAGGGAGACGGGGCCACGCTTCTCGCTCCTCCTGCCCCCGGGGCTGGGTGGGTGCCTGCCTGGCATATGTCCCTGAATCCTCCACCCCGCCTCCGCCCCCAGGCTATTGGTGAAAGGGCACTGCACCCTCCTCCACACATCTGCCTGCTAGCTCCCCTCCTCCTCTGCTTTGCTAACCCCCTCTGGCAGAAAACCGTCTGGGGACGATCTGCCCGTTGACGATGCTTGGATGTTGCCGCTCCGCCTGCCCATTGGTTGAGGAGGGTTGGATGACTCCACAGCAGGTGTAGCCCTGGCTGCATTGAGCAACAGGCGGCTCTAATTAGAGACGGGGGAGGGGGAGGGGGTTTCACGCCAGCCCAAATCCTCCCTGGGAAACTTAGCTGCCTGCCAGGAAGCTGCTACAGCCCTTCTCTGCAGCGCCAGTCTGGTGGGGTGGGTGGGGTGGGGGTAAGCCCCTCGGCTTCGCATTAAAATTGGTATTAAATTCATTCTGGAAAGAGTGCAGAGAAGAGCAGCACAGATGGTTAGGGGGATGGAGGCTAAAACATAGGAAGAGCGGTTGCAGGAATTGGGTTTGGCTAGTCTGGAGAAAAGGAGGAGTGGCTTGGTGGGGGGGGAGGGGGAAACACATGATAGCAGCGTTCCGATATTTGAGGGGCTGCTCCAAAGAACGGTTGGTGGTGGGGTGGTGGCTGTCAGCCTATTTTCCAAAGCACCAGAAGGCAGGACAAGAAGCAACGAACGGAAACTAATCAAAGAGAGAAGCAAGCTGGAATTAAGGAGAAAGTTCCTGACAGTGGGAACAACTAACCAGGGGAACAACTTGCCACTGGAAGTTGTACATGCTCCCACACTGGAAGTTTTCCAGAAAAGATCGGACAGCTACTTACTGGTCTGGAAGGGGATACGGTCTCTTGCTTGATCAGGGGGTTGGACTAGAAGACCTCCAAGGTCCCTTCCAACTCTGTCATTCTGTTAAAGTAGCAAAGGGGTGGCGGGGGGGGGGGGAGAGGGCAGAAGGAGAGCCCTGCTCCAGCAATTAAAGCAGCTGCTTCAGACTTTTCTGTTTGCAAAAAGCATCTGCTCTGCTTAGCGGGGCAGCTGGCTTCTGCCATCTCTGGCTAGAGGTCTCCCCCCCCCCCCGCTCGGAGTCCGTTGGGGGGTGGGGAGGCTGTCAGCAACTCCGGGCAGCTTGCAAAAATGATATACAAGCAATAAAAAATATGAGCTCCCCCCCCTGGTGATAACAATCGGATGAGCCGCTTGATTGGGCTCCGTCCCACTCTGGGGTCCCCATCCCCGTTGGCAAAAGCAGGACTTCAGGGCTTTGGGAAAGACTGTGAAAGTGGGGGCCAGTCTTGCCCCTGCAGGGGTGGTGTTCTAAAGGGAGGGGGCCACCACAGAGAAGACCCCCCCCTTCTTGGTCCTGCTTAGGAGAGGGGACCCGTAGCATCCCCTGCCTCCAGTATACGTTGGGTGGATGTAAGTGGGGAAAGGTGGTCCTTCGAGTAACACGGAGGGAGACACCACAGAGAAGACCCTCCCCCTTGGTCCCTCTATATCAGGGGGTCTTCAGACTCGGCCCTTTTATGACTTGTGGGCTTCAACTCCCAGAATTCCTCAGCCAGGCACACTTGCTGATGAATTCTGGGAGTTGAAGTCCATTCCTCTTAAAAGTCTATATCAGGGGGTCTTCAAACTTGGCCCTTTTATGACCGCCCTTCTCCGAAGACTCAGGGCGGCTTACAAGCTTAGCAGTAGCCTTCATTCTATGTATACACTGTATACACCGCCCTGAGTCCTTCGGGAGAAGGGCGGTATAAAAATTTAATAAATAATAATAATAAATAAATAATAATAAAGCTGACCGCAGCACCTTGAAGGGGACCTGGAGGCAAATTAGCCGCCAGTGCAGTTCCTGTAGGACAGACGACACCTGCGCATATCTGGGTCTGCCCCAAACCGTGAGGTCGTCTGCATGTTGCCGAGTTTAGGATGTTTGGTATTTTTTTTTTGCAAGCTGGCTTTCCTCCATAAAGTAGTCGGATTCACCCTCCCTGTCTGTGCGCAGCAGAGAACGCATGTTTTGCAAAAGTCGAGAAGTCTTCCGGAAGAGTATAAATGGAGAAAGGCACCTCATGTTTCCTGGAAGATGGGGTGGGTGTGCTTGGGGGGGGGCTTTGAGCCCCACCTTCAGTGAGGGGGAAAGGGGGGCTCTGGGAGATGATCTGAACCTGGCCTCTTTGGTGTTGCAGCCTTAAAGAGCGTGTCAAAACCCGTGCAGATTGGGGCTGTGTCAGATAAGCAGCTGTCTTCTGCACTTGTGGCCTTCATCATGTATGAGTAGTGTAGTGTAGAGTAGAGTTAAAGTAGAATAGAGGAATAGAGGAGTGGAGTGGAATAGAAATAGAATAGAATAGCATATGGAATGAATGGAATGGAATGGAATATAGAATAGGATAGGATAGGATAGAATAGGATAGAATATGGAATAAATGGATTAGAATAGAATAGAATAGAATAGAATAGAATAGAAGAGAATAGAATAGAATAGAATAGAATAGAATAGAATAGAATAGAATAGAATAGAATAGAATAGAATATGGAATAAATGGAATAGAATAGAATAGAATATGGAATAAATGGAATAGAATATAGAATAGAATATGGAATAAATGGAATAGAATATAGAATAGAATATGGAATAAATGGAATAGAATAGAATATGGAATAAATGGGAATAGAATAGAATAGAGCTGGAAGGGACCTTAGAGGTCTTCTAGTCCAGCCCCCTGCTCAAGCAGGACAACCTATACCATCTCAGACAAGTGACTGTCCAGTCTCCTCTTAAAAACCTCCGTAGGAAACGGACTTTTTAGCCCTCTCTTTTCCAGCCAGAGTTTTGCACAAGGCAAAGGGGGCTCCTGCCCATGGCTGAGGTCCTTGGCTTCTGGGAGAGGCAGCATTTATTTTGACTTTTGGAAGCCTGGTTGAAAAATATTTTCCAGCCCTGGTTCTGATTCTGGCTGGTTCACTCACTGCTCCTAGCCTTTTTCTGTTCCTTTCAACTGGGATTGCTGGATTAGCCGCAGTTCTCTCACATAACAACACGCTAAGCTCTAAATCATGGTTTGTCAGGCACCCGGTCAGGTTGCTGTTGTACGCACACTGCGTTCAAGCCAGAATCTGTGAGAGGCCAGCTGCTGCCTCTTTTAAGATTAATCTAAGTACAGAATTGCTAGCGTAGAATGATACGGGTGCCTGAGCTTGTCTGAATGGACAAATTCTGAATTGTCTGGAATGGTAGAGAGGCTCCTTCTGCAAAGGGTTGGACTAGAAGACCTCAAAGATCCCTTACAGCTCTGTTACTCATTTATTCTTCTGGGCTAAAATCTCAGCCGATTCCTCTCTGCTGGCACGAACTAATGTTTGTTGGAAGTCTGGGGATTCTTCCCCCGCCAGGGTGCAATTCAAACACTAGATTCAAGGATAAGCTGGAGGATTGCTAAAAATATCCGACTCTTGCGTTAATGTTGGCACTTTGGCTGGCAGGAAAGTCACTTCTTTCTCAAGTTCCTCTGGGAATACAAAACCTTTGACCTGCTTGGGTGTCTTTTTTCTGCACGTGGAAGGGCCCAGCTGACCTGAGGGCAAATGACGCAATGTGTGACAGAGTCAGGACAGGCAAACAATTTCTCTGTGGTTTCACCACCTTGATGGGGCAGGAGAGTGGAGTGGGGTGGAATGGAATAGAATAGAAAATATGGAATATAGATAATGTAGAATATAGATAATATAGAATAATGATAATGGAATGGAATAGAATGGAATAATTGAAAATAAAACAGAATGGAAAATTAGAAGAAAATAGAATATGGAATAGAATAAAATATAGAATAGAATAAGGAATAGAATAGAATAGAATAGAATAGAATAGAATAAGGAATAGAATAGAATAAGGAATAGAATAGAATAAGGAATAGAATAAAATAGAGAATAGAATAAGGAATAGAATAGAATAGATGAGAATAGATGGAAGGGACCCTGGAGGTCTTCTAGTCCAACCCCCTGCTCAAGCAGGAGAACTTATACCATCTCAGACAAATGGTTGTCCAGTCTCTTCTTAAAGACCTCCAGTGTTGGAGCACCCACAACATCTGAAGGCAACTTGTATTCCAAATGGCTAATTGTTCTCACGGTCAGCAAATTCCTCCTTAGTTCCAGGTTGCTTCTCTCCTTGGACTGGTGTCCATCCGTGGCTTCTGGCCCTGCCCTAGGTTGCCTTTCCTCCACCGTGGCGGCTTTCAAACTTCGACTCCCAGAATTCCCCAGGCACCAGGGCACCATGTTTACTCTTAAGCATGCCATTAAATCGGTGGTTCTCAACCCGTAGCCCCAGAATTCCCCAGCCAGCCTGGGGCGAATGACTAATGAATGGCTGATTGTGCTGTGCAAGCCACGTGTGTGCCGATCATCGTCATCCTTTGGAAAGAAGCCTTCGTTGATCTCTGATCTCGCTGGGGGAGACTTTTTTCCTGGTAGAAGCTGACTCAGGGGACCCCTTAGCTGCCTTTGGCTGTTCTCTTGGGAATTGGGGAGGGGGGCACAGAAGTAATTCCACAAGGGGAACCTTAGCAGTTTTTCTTCTGATCCTTTTGGGCTGGCTGGGATTACTGCCCTATCTCTCCGTTTTATTTTGGTCTGTTTGTTTGTGTTGGCCTTTTCTATCGCTGAGATAACTGCCGGTCACTTTGACTGGACCCCTTGTTTGCCATCTAAAGGGAAATGGCTCCGGTTCAAATTTTAAGTGGGGAAGGCAGGGAAGCGATCTGGGGCAAAATCTCTCTCTCTCTCTCTCTCTCTTTCTCTCTCTCTCTCTCTCTCTCTCTGTGTGTGTGTGTGTGCGCGCGTGTAGAATACTTTTCGCCTGAGGGTCAAAACGGAGAATTGGGAGCAGGGGAGGGTGAAGAAGTGAATTATAACAGCACAAGATAGTTTGGAAAACTGAACCTCCTCTGTCCAAGAGCAGTCTACCGATGAACAACCAGGAATGTGTTCCCAAAGGTGCTTTTTTCCCAAGAGGCAACTGGACTTCCTTGTTTTTCCTTGGAAGACGTTTCGCTTCCCATCCCTGAAGCTTCTTCAGCTCTGACCGGATGGCGGGGAAGGGAAGGATTTATACTCCTTGCAGAAAGCCGGACACTTGCCTTATTTTAGAGGGTCGTTGAGGCCACCTGGAATTTGTTTGTCTGTGCACTCTGGGTCACCTGAGGGGTGCAAAGGGGTGTGGAGCCTTCTGCCCTGGGTCCCTTCACCATTGCAGACGGGCGCAGGCTGTTGGGGACGAGTCCGTGTTGTCTGCATTGTAAACGGTTCCTGGAAGCGCCAGGATCAGCGCCAGGATCCAGCTGGAGCTCAGCACCGATCCTGGCCCTTCTGCTGAGCCCAGAAGAAGCGCCCATCAGCTGGAATGTTGCGGCATCTCCAGGCTCTTGTGATTTACATTCAGATGCTTGGCAACTGATTCATATTTATGACGGTCACAGTGTCCCAGGGTCATGTGAAGTGACCAAAACCTGCTGCAACCACCCAGCAGACGAGGGGGGGGGAATAAAAACCAAACACCACCCCACCCCACCCCCGCTGCCAATCCTCAACAGAAATGCTCACAACAATGAAAACCTCGGACAGGGGGAAGAGAGCTGCCGGGCGGGCAGGCAGGCGTCTTGCGTGGATGTGGCTTGGGGGGGGGGCACTTTTTTCAGTGCCATTGTAACTTCGAACAGTCAGTAAGCGAACTGTTGTAAGTCGAGGACTACCTGTACTTCATCACTTTTTTCCTTTTTTTTTTTTTTTTTGGTCATCAAGTTTTTGACCCCTTGCTAGGCGACTGGTGGTCCTGGGATGTTGCCCTGTCCTAAAAGGGGTAGGATGGGCGAAAAGGTTGAAAAGCCCTGGATTAGGGGACTGGCTTGCTTGCCGTCAGAAGTTGTGGGTGCTTCATCACTGGAGACTTTTAAGAAGAGATTGAATAGCCATTCGTCCGGAATGGGATAGAGTCTCCTGCTTGAGCGGGGGGGTTGGACTAGAAGACCTCTGAGGTCCCTCCTAACTCTGTGATTTGGGTATTCTGACAGTGGACTAAAGTCTCTGCTGCATGGCAAGAATCCCGAAGGGATTTTCCACTCAGAGGCTTGAGGAATGGGAAGAAGGGGTGGTGGTGGTGAACTTTTCATTTATTTTGAGAAGGGACAGTTTGGGGGGGGACCTTAAGGGGCATCTAGTCCAGCCTTCGCCAGCTATCTGCGACTGCAGAGCTGGGGGACGAAGGGATTAAAACGCCGGCCCGTGAGGAGCCGCTTTGCAAAAGCAACCGGTTTCCCATCTAGAAAGGGTGAATATTTATAACTCCATTTTCTTTTCCTCTTTCTGCTGGTGTGTGGCTTCCCGCACACCCGGAAGTGAGACGCTGACGCTAAGACAGTGCCTCTTTGAATTTCTCCATTCAGGCGAAGCCTTTTTTGCCCTTGCAAGTGCTTAAAGAGACGGTCGAAGGGCCTCGTTTACCCACCGGGCAAGATGGCGGCAGCAGCAGCCGTAGCAACGCTTCCCTTCCCCGAACCGACCAGCGTCTCGCTCAACGACATTTCGGTGGCCGCCTCTTCACCCAGGTGGGTGAACGTTTGTCCTTTCTTCCGGGGGATGGGGGGCAGCCCAGTGCTTCCTGTCTGCCCCCTCCCAAGGGGGAGACACATCTTTACTACTGGGGGGGGGTTGGGGGCCATTATTATTTAGGGGGGGGGAGTTTTATCCCCCGCATCAGGAACCCGCTCGGTGGAGATTCGGTAAAACAAGGGTGAGCTTGTTTTGAACTGACCATCCTGGTTTTCTATCGTGGCTTGCTCAAACCATGCTTCGCCCTACATGTGTCAGGCGCGCACAACCAAACCCACACGGGGTGCAGCTCAAGCCACAAACAGTCCTCAGCCAGCAACAGCTTGTTTAGTGGCTGAAGTTACAGCGGCGCTGAAAAACAGAGACTGACAGCCATTTCTCACACTGAACGACCGTGGCAGCATCCCCACGGTCGAATATTCAGTCAGCTTGGCAACTGTATGACGGTCGCAGGTGTCCCAGAGGGTCACCTGATCCCCTCTTGCCACCTTTCTCTGACCAGCCACGTCCGTGGGGGGAAAAACCCCAGATTCACTTAACAACCCTGACAATGGCAGCGATTCATTTAACAACCACGGGAAGAAAGTTGGTGAAATGGGGCAAAATTCTTGCTCGGTAATAGAAACGTTGGGCTCAATTTTGGTCGTAATTAGGGGACTACCTGTACAGGTAGTCATTAGTGCAAGAAGGGAGTGGGGCTTGCGGAGAGGAGGAGGAGGAGGAGGAGGAGGAGGAGGAAGGCTGTAGAGTCCTTGGCGCTCTCTTTTCTTCCAGACGTTTCATGACCCAACTAAGGAACATCATCAGTGCTACAAGGGAGTGGGATTTGCAGAGAGGAGGAAGAGGAGGGGGAGGGAGGAAGAAGAGAAGGGAGGGAAAAGAGGAAGAAAGAGGACTGTGGGGTCCTCAGGGCTCTCTGAGCTGGGCTGGTTGACGTTCAGACGTTTCACGACCCAACTAGGGAACGTCATCGGTGCCGGAAGGGAGTTGTGGGGTTGGCTGTCCCTTTGTATACTGGCAGGTTACCCTGTCGGTGTTGGTGGGAACAGTGGTTTGTTGTTTTTTTTTCCCTCTTGGCAGTCCCTTGGTTTGGCTATTGCTTATCTGTTTGTCTGGGATTAATCCCCGCTTATCTGTCCTTTGCTTTGAGTCCTGGGTGTATTTTTATATATGCCCTGTTCACCGCCCTGAGTCCTTCGGAAGAAGGGCGGTATACAAATATAATAAACTTAAACTTAAACTTAAACTCTCCGCTTGGCTGATTGATTGCCTGCCTCTCATTGCCCAACTACGTAACCCGATCAGTGCCGGAAGGGAATAAATCATAAATAAATCATCTTTTGCATCTCTAACCCATTTTGGTTGCCCCAGATCTGCCCCACCTTTAGTGAAATATCTCTGGCGTCCACTCGTTGCTCTTTGGCATACAGATTTCAAAGGATTTCAAAATGGAGCAGAATTCACACGGCTGTCTCGCTTAGCAATGGGAAGTTTCAGCTCAATTGTCCTCGGGCGAGGTCTATTATCTGTAACGAGGATCCTCCGTAGGGCTGGATTCGGGGATCCCGGTGCTCGAGTGTGGACTTTGGGAGCTGGGGGGGGTAGCACGGGGAGGCCTTAACAGCCCATCTCTGGGGGAGCAACGAGGGTCCTGGTGTAACCTTGGAAACGCTGACCCTGATACCAGCTGAAGAATAGCCAACAGGTATCATTTAGTGCCTCCCCTCAGCTTGGCAGGCAGGTGGGGTGCAGAAAAAGTCCAGTTGGACGTGAGACGCCTCCCTTTATGCCAGCCAGCAAAGGGGGGGCTAAATGTCTATGGAGATTCTCAGTCATCCAGGTCAAGCTTGTCCCAAAGGGGCCTTTTTTTCAGGACGCAATTGGACTTCTATGTTTTTCCTTTGAAGACATTTTGCTTCTCATCCCGGAAGCTTCTTCAGCTCTGACCGGATGGTGGGGAAGGGGAGGATTTATACTCCTTGCAGACAGCCGGTCATTTGCATCGTTGAGACCACCTGGAGGTTTGTGTCCTGAGGGTCACCTGAGGGGTGCAAATGGGTGTGGAGCCTCCTTGGAACTGCTGAAGGGACTCTTTTGTGGACTGGAGATAGATGATGTCATATTCCCTCCCACTCCCCGCTTCAAGTGGCCTCAACGACTCTCCAAAAGGAGGCAAATGACCAGCTCTCTGCAAGGAGTATAAATCCTTCCGTTCCCCACCATCCAGGTAGAGCCAAAGAAGCTTCTTGGATGAGAAGGGAAACATCTTCAAAGCAAAACAAAGTCTAGTTGCCTCATGAAAAAAGCACCTTTGGAAAAGGGGGGGGGGCTTTTTCCAGGTTGGGCAATTTTGTGCACCCCATGCCAGCTGCCCCTTCTTTCCCCATAGGTACCTTTCTCCATTGGGGAGTCGGGGGGGGGAGGAATGGGTCTTTCTACAGACTAAACTGCCTTGGCAGAAATGCTGGGTATTGGTGTGTGTGTGTGTGTGTGTGACTTTCTGCTTTTGCTCCACCTGCTCAAAACAAGGGGTCTCACCGATGTGGGAGGCTGCCCCCTACAAGACAAGAGAGGTTCAATGCTGGCTGTTCTCCCTCCGTCTTTCCCCCGCTGTTTACACTGCAGGCAAGGGTGCTTTGCCAAGGAGGTGGGCCCGGGTGGCAGAGTCGTGGGAAAGCAAGGGCAGGATTTGGGCACAGTTACGCCACAGCTCCACATGTTCCAGCAGTCTCCACTGGACTTGTCTGTGGTTTGTGGCTTTTCAGAAGAAAGCTTCTGAACGGTTAGGGTTTTCTAACAAAGGCTGGGGCGCGGCAGCCGAGGTGGCCAGCCCTGTCATTTGGGGTAACGGCCTCCAGTGAAAATCCTGTGGCAACCCAGCATTTGCGGCTTGTGAATTGCAGGGCGGTGCCTCGGCGAGGAGGAACCGGCGAGACGTAGGGAGACGGATCTGCAGCTATCCGTGGGAGCCAGTTAGCCTCCGTGGCTTCCGTGGGGAAGGGGGCTTGGAGACCACCTGGCACACCCCCAGGCTTTTGCCAAGCCCTGTCTTATTTCGCAAATGCCTGCTCCGTGCCGGGGTCAAGCCAACTTTCAAAGCCGCCTGGCGAGACCCATGGTGCTTGGCTAGAGAAGACCCAGCGGTTCTTTCAGAAGGGGAGGGGTGGGTGGGTGTCGGGCATCCCTCCCTACCTCAGCTTGTGTCCCTTTGGCGTCCCAGCCGGAACCCAAAGACTCGGAGAAGAGTCTCCTTTAAGCCACGTTGGCTCATTTCCTTTCTCTGTCCTACGCTGGAGGTTTTCAAGCCCGTCTCTCTGGGGGAACAGGCCAAGCGAGGAGCCATTTGCTGGCCTTTCTGTTCAGATCTCTTAAGATCCGTGCAGAACCACTGGGCAAATAAAACGCTTGGCTGTTGGGATTATGCCTGACCAAGCTAGGGAGGGTGGAGTTAAACCTCTGGACCAGAAGCCCAGATTAAGCCCTCTTCCTGCATCCGGTTCTCTTCACCACATTACAAAAAAAGATGTGGAGACTTTGGAAAAAGCGCAGAGAAAAGCAACTAGGGCAGGGGTAGGCAACCTCGGCTCTTTTATGACTCATGGACTCCAACTCCCAGAATTCCTGAGCCAGCATGGGGGAACTATGGCCCCCTCATGACTCCTGGACTCAGGAATTCTGTGAGTTGAAGTCCATGAGTCATAAAAGAGCCGAGGTTGCCTACCGGTGATCCAAGGCCTGGAGACTTAAAACATACGAAGAATGGCTGCAGGACTTGAGTTTGGCCAGTCTAGAGAAAAGACGGACTGGGAGTGGGGGGGGGACATTTATAGCAGTATTCCAGTATTTGAGGGGCTGCCACAAAGAAGAGGGGGGGGGGGGTCAACCTACTCTCCAAACCACCAGAAGGCAGGACACCAACCAACAGGTGGAAACTAGTCAAGGAGAGAAGCAACCTGGAATTAAGGAGAAACTTCCTGACATTGAGGACAATTAACCGGTGGAACAGCTTGCCACCAGAAGTTGTGGGCGCTCCATCCCTGGAGGTTTTGAAGAAGAGACCGGACAGTCACTTGTCTGAGACGGTGTAGGTTCTCCTGCTTGAGCAAGGGGGCTGGACTGGAAGACCTCCAAGGTCCCTTTCCAGATCTATTCTGAATTGAATTTTCCTAATTGTCACCTGAAAGCCACTACTCTGGGTTGGAAGAGGACCAATACTCCTGTCCTGGGAAACAAGTCCTGCTTCTTGCTTTAGTTCCTTTTTCTATCCTGGTCGGCCGGAAAGTCCCTTCCTTCCAGCTGCTATTATGGGTTGCACCTCACTCCCTTTCTCCTTCCTACAAACTCCTTGCTCTTTCGGCTTCCTGCCTCAGCTGGAGTTTCTCTTCATCTTCAGCTCAACTGAAGCTGCCCCCCCCCCCCCGCTTTTAACCGAAAAGGCACAGAGTATTTTTCCGGAGAAACTTCTCCAGATTCCTTCCTTTCCTTTGGCTTCTGTCCCAGGAGATCCTTGCAAAGGGCTTTCCCTGTGCTTTGTTGACAGGAACTCGTGCCCAGATCGCGCTAGGTGTCACAGAATCGGGGGAATCCCGGAATGATAATAACGAACCGTTTGCAGAACCCCGGTTTTTCGCTAGCTGGATTTGCGGCGAGGAAGGGCGCCCCCGATTAACCAGGGCAGAGCTGAAAGACGGGATGTAAAGCAAATTCAACGTGGATTGGGCCCGTCTGTGCAATTAGATTTCAAGAAGAGAGAAGGGGGGGGGGAGGATGGACGGGAAGAAGGAAGGGGAGGGGGGGAGGAAAAGGAAGGAGGGAGATGGGAGGGAGGGAGCGAAGAAGGAAGGGAAAAGGAGAAAAGGAAGGAGGTGAAAGGGAGGGAGGAAGGCCTGGTCTGAATGGGCTCCGAAGTGGCATGATTTCAGTGGGGGAACTCGCACCCGGGAGCCTTGAAGAAGCCGTGAATGCCGCATTGAAGAAGTGGGTTCGGGATCCCTTGCCCACGGCAGAAGCGGGCCCGCTCAGCCGCTCCCTGCGTGCCGGCTTGGCCTGCTGTCGCCCAGGGCAACCCACGCCCACCCTCTCCCTGGCACAGGCAGAACCCCTGGCCCTGGCACGGCGGGTGAGGTCACAAGCGGCCCTTCTGGAACCCCGGGCTGGGCAGAAGCGGCAGCAGCCACTCGCTGCAAGGGGCAGCCTCCTGCCTGGGGGCGGGGAGCGGGTGCCCTTTGGGGGGCCGGGGGTCTCTCCGGAAGACCCCTCCTCGCAGCCCCCACCAAGTCCAACGCCAAGAGATGCGCCATAACAAGGGGGACCCCATTGGGCGACCTGCGGCGGGAGAGGAATAACTGAGCAGGTGCCAGGTGTGTCCCTGGGGGATTGTGTTTGCGTGGCGGAGGAAGAAGGCGGACTGCCACTGTCCAGTCCAGAGAGGGCAGAAAGTGGGGCTTTTGTGTGTGTGTGTGTGTGTGTGTGTGTGTGTGGAGGGGTGTCATTCCTCCCCTGAGGCTGGGGGCAAGGGGACAGTGGCTTGCCTCGGGGGGGGCAGAGTTCTCCCCTGGCGTCTGGGTCAGGACCCCCCCCCCCCCAGACCCAGAGGCACCATTCCAGAGTCTCCGCTCCAAGTCGGACAGTTGAGAGACGGTCCTAATGGAATGACAAAGTTGGAAGGGACCTCAGAGGCCATCTAGTCCGACCCCCTCCTCAAGCTGGAGACCCTCTTCCAAGTCCAGACAAGTGGCTGTCCAGTCTCTTCTTGAGAAGCCTCCAGAGATGGAGCACCCACAAGCTCTGGAGGCAAGCGCCTCCACTGATCCATTATTAGCCCAGGGCTTTTCAACCTTCTCACCCATCCTACCCCTTTTAGGATAGGGCAGCATCCGAGGACCACCAGTCGCCTAGCAAGGGGTCAAAAACTTGATGACCAAAAAAAAACAGGGAGGGGGGGAAGTACAGATAGTCCTCGACTTACAACAGTTCGCTTAGTGACGAGTTACAACGCCACTGAAAAAAGTGCCCCCCAAGCCACAGCCAAGCAAGACACCTGCCTGCCCGCCCGGCAGCGCTCTTCCTCCTGTCCGAGGTTTTCATTGTTGTGAGCATTTCTGTTGAGGATTGGCAGCGGGGATGGGGGGGTGTTTGGTTTTTATTCCCCCCCCCCTTCTGGGTGGTTGCAGCAGGTTTTGGTCACTTTACATGACCCTGGGACACTGTGACCGTCATAAATATGAATCAGTTGCCAAGCGTCTGAAAGTAAATCACAAGACCCTGGAGATGCTGCAACGTTCCAGCTGATGGGCGCTTCTTCTGGGCTCAGAAGCGTCAGGATCAGTGCCAAGCTCCAGCTGGATCCTGGCGCTTCCGCTGAGCCCCGACAGCCCTGCAGCTCCAGCCGTCTCTCGCTCAGGCTTGTGCGGTGCTACCACTGGTTCAGCTCATTCCCCTCCCCCGCTACCACTTTTCTAGGATGGTCGCGTACCGCCTGCCAGGTGCCGATGTACCACAGGTGGTACCCGTACCACTGGTGGAAAAGCCCTGCATTAGCAGAATGACAGTGTTGGGAGGGACCATTGGAGGTCTTCTAGTCCAGCCCCCCTGCCCAGGCACGAAACCTTATCCCATTCCAGACAAATGGTTGTCCAGTCTCTTATTAAAAATGTCCAGCGAGGAAGCACCCACAACCTCTGGAGGAGAACTGTCCACTGATTCATCGTTCCCACTTTTGGGGGTGCCCCTCTGCATCCCCCCCCTCCAAATAGCCCTGCCCCAGCCCTGGCGGCTTGCAGGTGGACCAGGCGAGGCTGGATCCTGAGCTAGCCATCCGGAGGAGCCTTTATCCCAGTTTGGAGACACGGCGCCCTGAAGAGTGGGGGGATTCTTGTCATTTGGGAGGGGGCAAATTAAGCTGGGAACTCGGGACGGACTCATCCCGGGGACGCAGGGAAAAATCCAAATTTCTTTTTGTTCCTGACTTTCTCTCTCTGCAGCCCTAAGAAACCGCAGCCTGTCAAGGAGCCGGAAGCCGAGATGTCGAAAGGCCAAGGTAGGAAAACGGGGGGGGGGGGGAAAGGAGACCACCAGGAGATCCAGCTGTGCCCGGCAGGCACAGTTTAGCACAGTGCGCCTCAGCCTTAGCCACTTTTACTCACAGTAAGCACAGGCAGTCCTCGACGCGCGGCCACAATGGAGCCGGGAATTTTTGTCGCTAAGCGAGACATTTGCTAAGTGAGCTTTGCCCCATTCTGCGACCACGGCAGTTGTGCAGTTTGTAACACGGTGGCCGTGTGAACCTGGCTCCCCCACTGATTTTGCTTTGCAGAAGGTCGGGGGGGAAAGGGGGGTCGCCCGATGCCGGGACTCTTGTGACCGTCGTAAACAGGAGCCAATTGCCAAGTGTCTCACTTTTGATCACGTGGGGGGGAGGGGAATGCCGCAACGGTGGTTAAGTGTGAAAAACGGTCATGAATCGCTTTTTTTCCGCTGCCGTTGTAACTTTGAAGGGTCACTAAACAAGCTGTTGTAAGTCGAGGACCGCTTGTAAAGGGGACGAAACACTTGGGAAGAAGGGAGAGAAGCTGTCGGGCTGGGATTGAGGCCCCCCCCTACTTAATTTAGTAGACCGAGGGTACCCTGCCGACTTGGGGGGGGGGCTGTGGGGAATTGAGGCCAGGCCGCCTTCAGTCACCCCAAGACTACTTTTGTGATGGAGCAAAGCTGCCTTCCGGGTTCCTGCTGCAAGCGCTCCTTCCTTCTGCACCATGAGGACTGGCGCCTTGCCCTTCCGTTCTGAGGGGAAGGGCCGTCGCTCGGCACAGCAGATGGTCTTTCTAGCTGGAAGGTCCCCTCCAGACTCCCTCCCCAGGAAGGCAGCAGGAGGTTGAGAAATTAGAACATGGAATGTACGGGTAGTCCTCGACTTAACAACGCTTCGTTTACTGACCGAAGTTACAACAGGAGTTAAAAAAAAGAGTTACAAGCATTTTTCCACACAACGACCGTGGCAGCAATCCATCCCACCCCCCCCACCCCCCCGTGGTCACATGATCAAAATCCAGACGCTTGGCAACTGACTCCTATTGACGATGGTCGCAGCATCCCGGGGTGTGTGTGTTTCACGTGATTCCCCTTCTGCGCCCTTCTGACACGCAACCCGATTCGCTTAACAACCATCTCACTAATTTAGCAACTGTAGCGATTCGCTTAACGACCGTGGCCAGAGAGGTGGTAAAAACGGGGCGAAATCCGCTTAGCTCCTTACATTCGGGGCTCCGTTGCTGAGCGAGGACTGGCCCGTCACGGGGTGGGGAGGAACCGCTCTGGAAGCCGTCACAGAGCAGGACAGGCCCTTCTTCCGGTCCCCCTGCAGGGCCGGCCCCTGGGGCTGGGGGCCTGTGGACCACCAAGCGCGACGGAGAGGTCAAGCTGCGGCTGGACGAGAGCGGGATCGGCGCCCAGCACCCCATCACCGTCCACGATCTCTTCCTGGCCTCGGTGGAGAAATACGGCGACTTCCCGGCGCTGGCTTGGAAGAAGAAGGGCCGCTGGTCCAAGCTGACTTTCCGGCAGTACTACGGCGAGTGCCGCAAGGCCGCCAAGAGCTTCCTCAAGGTCTGCGGTGGAGAATTGGGGGGGGGGTTCCGCACTGCGCCGCTTTCAGTGCACAACAGCCCTGCGAGGGAGGGAGGGAGGGCGGCTGCAGCATGGCACCAAAGGTGGCCGGCTTGGCTTGGTGGGGACGCAGCGGTGGCGAGGGGAAGCCCCCCCAGGAGGGGGTCCGGCTGACCTCTCTGCCCTCCTCCCACAGCTGGGCCTGGCGCGGTTCAACAGCGTTTGCATCCTGGGCTTCAACTCGATGGAGTGGTTCCTGGCCGACATCGGCGCCATCTTTGCTGGGTAAGGGGCAGGAAACCCCCCCCCCGGCCTCTCCTCTGGGAAAAGGAAGAGAGTGGGGGGGAGGTCCCCACCTGGAGAGGTTTTCCTGGCTTGCCCAAAGCCCGGGGTTCGAACCCAGCTCCTCCTTCCCTCTCTTCTTGCTGCTCTTCTCTTTTAGGTTTTGGGTCAGTGCAAAGGGGAGAGCGTCTCAGCCCCAGTCTTCGAAGGGGAGCCCCCCACACCACGAGCACCACCCCCTCAGTGTCCCCTTTGAGCTGGTTCAGCTTACTCTCAGGCGTACGGTCTTATCAGTTGCTCTATGGCAGGGGTAGGCAACCTCGGCTCTTTTATGACTCATGGACTTCAACTCCCAGAATTCCTGAGCCAGCATAGCATAGCATAGCTATGCATAGCATACCATAGCTGGCTCAGGAATTCTGGGAGTTGAAGTCCATGAGTCATAAAAGAGCCGAGGTTGCCTACCCCTGCTCTATGGCAACTGGTTGCTTTTCAATCTGCTGCTTGGTTGGCGACCGAGTTTTGGGTGTAGCGGCCCTGTGACTTCAGTTTAGCAGCTCCCATAAAGGAGAATATCTGTAGCTCCCGGCTGACACGGGGTGTGTGTGTGTCCCTGGTGCGCCCTGAGCTGGGTGGTTTCCTTGCAGACGTTTCAGGACCCAACTAGGTAGCCTCATCAATGCAAACCCCTTTCTAGCCCTGATGATGTGACCTAGTTGGGTCATGAGATGTTCCAAGAAAACCACCAAGCTCAGAGAACACCAAGGACCCTACGGTTCTCCTCCTCCTCCTCCTCCTCCTCCTCCCCGCCCTTCTAGCCCTGATGATGTGACCTAGTTGGGTCGTGACGTCTGCCAGAAGACCGCCCCCCCCAGCTCAAGGACCCCTCGATTGAGCAGCAATTTTGGAGGGGTTGTCTGCAGTCATTGTGGTCGCACAAATTAAACGTTAACTTTGCTAACTAAAAAACAGGCTGGCTCCTGCTGGCTCTTTGGTTTCTTCCTGGCCTAAGTGCGCTTGTCAAGTCTCTTGTGTGGAAGGAGGGGCCGCGTCTGTGTTCACACAACCTCCCACACCGGGAGCCCCAGGGTTGACTCTGGCTGTCGGCCTTTTTCCTTAGGGCTGCAGGAGCTCTGAAGGCAGGCCAAGGGTGGGCTTTGGGGGTGGCGAGGAGCAGGCGCAGCTGTCTGCTTTCTGCCCCATCTCCAAGTCACCCACCGCCTTCAAAGGGACTGAGCTGCCTTTTAACACAATTTGCGACTCAGAAACGCTGCTCTCGGACACCTTGGAAGGTGCTTTCGCGAGAGGCGACTGGACCGCCTTGTTTTTTCTTCGAAGACGTTTCGCTCCTCCTCCAGGAAGCTTCTTCAGCTCTGACTGGATGGTGGAGAAATGGAAGAATTTGTACTCCTTGCAGAAAAGCTGGTCGTTTGCCTTCTTTCTGAGAGTCGTTGAGGCCACTTGGAGGTTCGTCTGTGCCCTCGGGGTCACCTGAGCGGGGCAAATGGGGGTGGAGCCTCCTTGGAACAACACAGTCCTTTCGGCAGTTCCAAGGCAGCTCCACACCCATTTGCACCCCTCAGGTGACCCCGAGGACACAGACAAACCTCCAAGTGGCCTCAACGACTCTCAGAAAGAAGGCAAACGACCAGCTGTCTGCAAGGAGTATAAATCCTTCCATTTCCCACCATTCAGAAGCTGAAGAAGCTTCTGGGATGAGAAGCGAAACGTCTTCGAAGAAAAACAAGGAGGTCCAGTTGCCCCTCGAAAAAGCCCCTTTGGATGACGGAGAGTCTGCGTAGACTTCCACGCAAGGTGCCCTTTATTCTGCCCTATGGGGCTGCCCCGAGCCTTAGGGGTGGGGGCTTCGTTTCTGGATGTGGCTTTTCAGCAGGAGGCGGCTCGCAGCGGCGTTCAAAGGTTTGGGGACCCACAAACTACCTCCTGTGTTGGAAGACCCCCTTCCGGAAGGAGAAAAGGGGTCCTGGGGGCAAAGGAGCCGGGCCTGGCTTGTTGGGTTAGTGGGAAGCTGCCCCAAGCGGGCAGGGGGGGCTTTCATTGGCATTGCGTAGGATGCAGTGGCCTTCGTCCCGGTGCTTTTTTGTGTGCGACAATTAGCCATGGTTTTCCTCGTGCCGCAAGCCGCTCCGTAAGTCTTCAAGGGGCGCTTGGGAAGCCGTGTGACCCCCCCCCTCCCCAAATGCAGTCAGCTCATTTCCCCCCTTTGTCCCTTCCCCGCCCAATTTGCAGGGGTTTTGCCGTCGGCATCTACACCACCAACTCCCCCGAGGCCTGCCACTACGTCGCCGAGAACTGCGGGGCCAACATCATTGTGGTGGAGAACGACAAGCAGCTGCAGAAAATCCTCGAGGTGAGAAGCCAGACCCCAGGGCTTTTCAAGGGGCCTTGGAGGTCATCTAGTCCACCCTCCAGCCCAGGAAAAAGATTCTCTTGAAGCCTTCCAAGGATGGCGCAGCGATATCTCTGGGACTTTGGATGGTCCACCAAACCTTTATTTTATTTTATTTTATTTTTTTATGAAAGAGTTTTACAGATACATTTTCCAATTTCCCCTCCCCCCCCAGACTTCCCAGAGCATAATACAGGGTTTTGACCCTAACAATCTTAAACTATAATATGCTAACTAACTATAAAGTAAAGGTAAAGGTTCCCCCGCACATGCGTGCTAGTCATTTCCAACTCTAGGGGCCGGTGCTCATCTCCGTTTCAAAGCCGAAGAGCCAGCGCTTGTCCGAGGACGTCTCCGTGGTCATGTGGCCGGCATGACTGGACACCAAAGGCGCACGGAACGCTGTTACCTTCCCACCGTAGTGGTCCCTATTTTTCTACTTGCATTTTTACGTGCTTTCGAACTGCTAGGTTGGCAGAAAAGCTGGGACGATTAACAGGCGCTCACTCTGTTACGCGGCACTCGGGATTCGACCCGCCAAACCGCCGACCTTCTGATCGACAAGCTCAGCGTCCTAACCCACTGAGCCACTATAATAACACTTTAAATCCTATCGCACTTTAACTCTCCATAAAAATAACTAAATAATAACAAATCTTATAAATCTAATACTTATTCAAATGGTAAATGAAACTTTTTAGTCCCATATTTATTCTGAATGTAATCAATCCATCTTCTCCATTCCAAAATATATCTTTGTTGCGAATGGTCTTTCAAATATGCTGAATTTTTTGCCATTTCTGCCAGGTTCGAAACTTTTAAAGTCCATTCTTCTATAGTAGGCAAATCCTCCTTCTTCCAATATTGCGCTACCAAAAGTCTTGCTGCCGTTATTAAATACAACATCAATTTAGTTTCTATAGCAGTAGAGTCTATAGTAATACCCAGCAAAAATAATTGTGGAGAAAACTTTTTTTTCTTAAATATCTTCTGCATATTCCACCAAATTTTAATCCAAAAAGCTTTAACTTTTTTACAAGTCCACCATATATGATAATACGTTGCATCCTCACAACCACACCTCCAGCATTTAGGCTGATAATTTGGATACATACCTGCCAATTTCTTAGGATCTAAATGCCATCTATAAAACATCTTATAAAAATTCTCTCTTAAATTTTGTGCCTGTGTAAATTTTACATTTCTGACCCAGATTGTTTCCCAAGTATCCATCGTTATTGATTCTTTGGTCCACCAAACCTTTTGAGGCCGGAGACTGGCTGTCCCAGCAACTTTAAGGTGGGTGGACCTCAACTCCCAGAATTCTGGGAATTGAAGTCCACCCATCTCCCAGGGGGTAAGATAAAGAAATATGGATTTAGAGAGATGCTTAAGAGCAAACAGAGAATGCGCTGGCTGGGGAATTCTGGCAGTTGAAGTCCACCCATCTTCCAGGGGCGGTAAGATAAACGTGGATTTAGAACAGGGCTTTTCAACCTTCTCACCCATCGTACCACTTTTAGGATATGGCAACATCCGAGTACTACCAGTCGCCTAGCAAGGTGTCAAAAACTTGATGACCAAAAAAAAAGAAGGAAAAAAGTGATGAAGTACAGGTAGTCCTCGACTTACAACAGTTGGCTTAGTGACTGTTCAAAGTTACAATGGCACTGAAAAAAGTGCCCCCCCCCCCAAGCCACAGCCGAGAAAGATGCCTGCCCGCTCGGCGGCGCTCTTCCTCCTGTCCGAGGTTTTCATTGTTATGAGCATTTCTGTTGAGGATTGGCAGCGGGGGTGGGATGGGGGGGTGTTTGGTTTTTATTCCCCCCCCCCTCTACTAGGTGGTTGCAGCAGGTTTTGGTCACTTCACATGACCCTGGGATACTGTGACCGTCATAAATACGAATCATTTGCCATGCATCTAAATGTAAATCACAAGACCCTGGAGATGCTGCCACATTCCAGCTGATCGGCGCTTCTTCTGGGCTCAGCGGAAGCACCGGGATCAGTGCTGAGCTCCAGCTGGATCCTGGCGCTGATCCTGGCGCTTCCACTCAGCCCCGACAGCCCTGCAGCTCCAGCCGTGTGGTGCTGCCATTTTCCTCCCCCGCTACCACTTTTCTAGGATGGTTGCGTACCACCTGGTAGGTGCCGATGTACCACAGGTGGTACCGGTACCACTGGTTGAAAAGCCTTGATTTAGAGAGATGCTTAAGAGCAAACAGAGCATGTGCTGGCTGGGCAATTCTGGGAGTTGAAGTCCACCCATCTACATGCTGCCAAGGATGAGAAACACGGCATTAAGTCCGTGTCTTTTGCATGGCTGCGTGTGGACACAATAAAATTGGTGCAGGGCTGTCACACTCTCAGATTGTGTGGAGAAGGGGCCATTCTCAAATGTATTGGTTTATTCAACATGTTTTTGTGCTGCTAGCAGAATAGGACAATGTTCAGTAGCTCGCCTTGTAGAAAAAAGTCCAGTACAGGTAGTCCTCAACTTACGACCAGAGCCCCAAATTTGTGCTGCTAAGTGAGACATTAAGGCAGTGCTGCCCCGTGTTACCGCCTTTCCTTGTCACAGTGGTTATTAAGTAAATCACTGTAGCCCTTAAGTTAGTAACACGGTTGTTAAGTGAATCCGGCTTCCCCATTGATTCTGCTTGTCGGGAGGTCGCAAAAGGGGGGGGGGTCACGTGACCCCTGGGACACGGCGACCGTCACAAATGTGAAGCAGTTGCCAAGCATCTGAAGTTTGATCCCGTGACTGTGGCCGTAAGTCACTTTTTTCCTTGCCGTCGTAACTTTGAACAGTCACTGAATGAACTGTTCTGAGTCATTTGTCATTTGTCTGAAATGGGGTAGGGTTTCCTGCCTAAGCAGGGGGTTGGACTAGATAACCTCCAAGGTCCCTTCCAACTTTATTATGATTATTATTATTGTTGTTGTTAGTAGTAGTAGTAGTAGTAGTAGTAGTAGTATTGTTGTAGTATTGAGGATTACTTGTATAAAAGACATTCAAAGCAAAATAAGAGCACAACTCTAGGGATATATATATATATATATATATATATATATATATATATATAGAGAGAGAGAGAGAGAGAGAGAGAGAGAGAGAGAGAGAGAGAGAGAGAGAGAGAGAGAGAGAGAGAGAGAGAGAGTCAGTCCTCGTTTAGTGACCGTCGGCCGTTGCAAAGTAACCATGCAGCCAATCCTGGGATTTGTGACCTGGGAACCCGGATCGTTCAGGGTGTGGGTCGGTTTCACTTAGTGGCCCCTTTGCTCCAGGCGAGACCAGCCAAGGATTTTGTAGGCAAGGACTGTCCAGGGCCACTGCTGAGATCCAGCACCCCCAAAGTCTTGGCTTATGACTTTTTTTGGGGGGGGGGCTGAACTTCAGTGACTTTGGGGCGTTGTCGGGGGTCCTGGTGAAAACATTTGGGGTGAGGCTTCTCTTGTTTCTCTCCCCCTCCCCTCCCCAGGTGGAGAAAAAGCTCCCCCTCCTGAAAGCCATCATCTACTACAACGAAGACATCAAAGAAAAAAGGCCGAACCTTTACAGCGTGAGTACCTCCCCTTCCTGGCGCAGGGGGCTGGACTAGAAGACCTCCAAGGTCCCTTCCAGCTCCATTCGATTCCGATTCCTTTCCATTGGTCCTCGACTTACAACCAGAATTTCCATAGCTACACCAGGCAGCTGTTGAAGTATGAAAGCTTCTTCTTGTCACGGTTGTTAAGCAAAGCAGTTAAGCCATTGTTAAGTGAATCATTCGGTCATTAAGCGGATCTGGCTTCCCTCTTCCCCCCCAAACCCCCAATTGACTTTGCTTGCTAAGAAAGCGGGCAGTGGCAATCGTCGGACCCCGAGACACTGCAGCCCTCGCAAACACAGGTTAGTCCTCGACTTACAACGGTTCAAAGTTACAACGGCACTGAAAAAGGTGACTTAGGACCATTTTTCACACTTCACCACAATCGCCGCATCCCATGGGATCAGAATTCAGATGCCCAGAAACTGACTCATATTTATGACGAGTTGCAGTGTCTTGGGGGTCACGTGATCCTCTTTTGCGACGTTGTGACAAGCAAAGTCCATGGGGAAGCCGGATTCGTTTAACAGCCGTGTTAACTCACTTAACAACAGTGGCATGAAAAGTTGTAAAATGGGACAACATTCACTTAAAAAAGGTTTCATTTAGCAACGAAGATTTTTGGCTCAGTTATGATCGTAAGTGGAGGAACTATCTCTAACTGCCAGTTGCCAAGAATTTTGATTACAGATAGTCCTCAACCTGTGACCACAATGGAGCCCAAAAATTCTCTTGTTAAGTGGGGCTTTAAGAATGCGTTGGCTCGTTTTGTGACCTCTCCTGCCACGATTGTTAAGTGAATCGCTGCAGTCATTAAGTGAGTCACGCGGTTAAGTGAATCTGGCTTGTCAGAAGGTCGCAAAGGGGGAAGCACATGATCCCGGGACACTGCAACCGTCATAACTACAAGTCAGTTGCCAAGCACTTGAATGCTGATCATGGGGACGCTGCAAAGGTGGTAACTGTGAAAAGTACAGTAGGTCACATTTTTCGGTGCCATTGTAACTTTGAACGGTCGCTAAACAAACTGTTGCAAGTCGAGGACTTCCCTGTAGGTGACCGCGGGCATGCTGCAGCAGTCGTACATTTGAGGACCTTTTTTCCAGGGCCGTTGTAACTTCGGCGGCCGAACAAACGGTTGTAAGGCGAGGACCGCTGTCATCCTTGTCCCGCTCTGCTTCTTCCAGATTCTCTCTGGGAGGAAATACTTCCTCACCAGATCCGGAGATCCCAGAGATCTGGAGAGGCCTGGGGATCCCGCAGGGAAGCGTCACGCTCTGAGTGGGCCTTTTGGGCACCCCCGGCAGAGGGCTGGAAGGGCCAGTGGGTAGCGTCCCGCAGGGCCATCAATGCCTTGGATTGCGTAAAGGGAGGGGGGAGAACAGCCCGCTGTTTCCCTTAAAGGGGAGGGGGCTAAGAGCCTATGCGCCCCACACATCATGATGCACGGACGTGGATGTGGCCCCCACTTCTCACCCGAGGCTCTGTGGGGTTTTTCCCTCCCGGTCAGTGGGACGAGTTCATGGCCCTGGGCAGCGCCGTCCCGGACGAGCAGCTGGACAAGATGCTGGCCAGTTTGAAGCCCACCCAGTGCTGCACCATCATCTACACTTCGGGGACCACCGGGAACCCCAAAGGAGTCATGCTCAGCCACGACAATGTAAGTGCCTGCCTGCCTGGGCCCCCTCCGTGTCTATGTGTCTGTCTGTCTGTCTATGACATCTCGCCACGGGACGAGAGCAGCACTAATGCCAAAGAAATGGTGGAAGAGAATCGCTAAAGAAAGGATACAAAAGGGGGGGGCAGAGTGAGACGTGCGAGGGACAAAACAAATATATAAAACGTGTATTTAAAATGATTAAATTGAGTTGCTCAATTTTCCCGGGGTGAGTTGTCGCGTGCCTCCCGAGGCCCCTCTGGCAGGAAAGACCCCCCACCTCCACCCCAGCCTCGTCCCTCACATCAGGGCTTTTCAGGCTGCACTAAGTGATCAGCCGTAAGTCGAGGACTTGCCTGTGTCTCTCGTTTTTTTCCCCTGAGGTCCTAAGAGGCCGAGGTTTGCAGGAGACCTTACCCGGTTTCCTGCTTTTTGCAAATACCAAACTGCATTGGTGCGTTTAAGATTTAAATTAGTGTCTAGGCAGAACCTCCGTCATGTGGGTGTTTTTCCGAAGGGCACGTGGGCTTTGTTATTCCTGGAAGATGTTTCCCATCTTCACCTCTGAAGAACTGAAGAAGCTTCTTGGATGAGAAGCGAAACGTCTTCCAGGAAAAACAAAGCCCACTTGCCCTTTGGAAAAGCACCTTTGAGCCACTTAAATGAGCGACTGGCGAAACTTGAAAATATTTAAAGGTAAAGGTTCCCCCGCACGTGCGTGCTAGTCGTTTCCGACTCTAGGGGCCGGTGCTCATCTCTGTTTCAAAGCCGAAGAGCCAGCGCTTGTCCGAGGACGTCTCCGTGGTCATGTGGCTGGCATGACTAGACGCCAAAGGCGCACGGAACGCTGTTACCTTCCCACCGGAGCGGTCCCTATTTTTCTACTTGCGTTTTTACGTGCTTTCGAACTGCTAGGTTGGCAGAAGCTGGGACGAGTAACAGGCGCTCACTCACTCGGGATTCGACCCGCCAAACTGCCAACCTTCTGATCGACAAGCTCAGCATCCTAACCCACTGAGCCACCACCTCCCTTTCAAAATATTTACTCACCCTGAAATAAATCTTGAACATTTCAAGCTTCTCCCACGCCTGGCGAAACTTGAAAATATTTACTCACCCTGAAATAAATCTTGAACATGTCAAGCTTCTCCCGTCCCTTCTTCTGACTGATGCAGTTTAAATGGCATTAAGGATTCCTCTCCTTTTTAGCTTCGTCATTCAGTTTTTCCGATTGGGAAACCCTTGTGGACACTCAAGGCCCTAAAGATTCTTTTTTCAGGAGGCAACTGGACTTTCTTGTTTTATCTTTGAAGACGTTTCGCTTCTCATCCAGGAAGCTTCTTCAGCTCTGACTGGATGGTGGGGAAGGGGAGGATTTATACTCCTTGCAGAAAAACTGGTCATTTGCCTTCTTTCAGGGAGTCGTTGAGGCCACTTGGAGGTTCGTCTGTGTCCTCGGGGTCACCTGAGTGGTGCAGAGGGGTGTGGAGCCTCCTTGGAACAACACAGTCCTTTCAGCAGTTCCAAGGCGGCTCCACACCCATTTGCATCACTCAGGTGACCCCGAGGATGCAGGTAAGCCTCCAGGTGGCCTCAACGACTCTCTAAAAGGATGCAAATGACCAGCGGTCTGCAAGGAGTGCAAATCCTCCCCTTCCCCACCGTCCAGTCAGAACTGAAGAAGCTTCTTGGAGGAGAAGCGAAACGTCTTCCAAGGAAAAACAAGGAAGTCCAGTTGCCTCCTGAAAAAGTATCTTTGGGACAACCATGACCTTGGGTGACTGAGAATCTCCACGGACACTCCGGCCCCACACCTTTGTGCGTTTGTGTTTCCTTACGGGGCCCTAATAGCCAAAGGTGGCCTGAGGCTCCTCTGTGGGGGGTGGACGTCCCGCCGTGGCAGCCATGCCGTCTTTGTCCTGCAGATCACGTGGACGGCCAGGGCGGCCGGAGAGTATGTGAGCCTGAAGACGGCCTTGGAGGGCCAGGAGAGCGTGGTCAGCTACCTGCCACTTAGCCACATCGCTGCCCAGATGATTGACATCTGGCTGCCCATCACCTTCGGCGTGGAAACGTACTTTGCTCAGCCTGATGCTCTGAAGGTGAGTTGCCGGCTCCTGCTTTTTCCTTTAGGTGGCCGAGGTGGCTTTTGCGGGGTTATCCATCACCCCTACAATGACAGAGCTGGAAGGGGCCTCGGAGGTCTTCTAGTCCAACCCCCTGCTCAAGAAGAAAACCCTGTGCCATTCCAGGCAAATGGTGTCCCAATCCCTTCGTAAAAACCTCCAGCGATGGAGCACCCACAATTTCTGCAGGCGAGCCCTTCCACTGATTAATTGTTCTAACAACAGCAGCCCTGCAAGGTAGGCCAGACAGCGGTTGTCAGAGTTGAAAGAGAAGCAACTTACCGCCTTAATTTGAGCTCAGCTTCTAGTGACCTCTGATGGGATTTCCTAGTGGTGCACCATCCTGGCATTTAGGGATCAGCTGAGGTTGGCTAGGTGCTGCCCCCTAGTGGGGAAAGCAAAGGTTCCCTTAAGTACAGCTCGATTCCTTGTTATACAGGCCAATCTCGTTTCACATCTGCTCTGTTGTTGAAGTTACAAGGGTGCTGGAAAAGTAACATTATGACACGTCTTTGCACGTGTAACTCCTGCTATGTGTGACCTTCCCAGCCGGCTTCTGACAAGCAGAGTCAACGGAGAAGCCGGCAGTAAAATTGCAACCCCTGAGGTCACGTGAGGTCTCTGGCTTCATGGGAAGTGACATCAGTCTGTCACAGTCACACCGTGTTTCATTGAACAACTGTGTGTCGCTTAAAGAACAGAGTGACTAGTCTCCGTTGTAATCATTAAGCGTGCCTGTGTAAGTTTTGGCAGTGATGCAGAACTGTTTCTTCCAGGGCATTTTCCCTTCCCAGTTGATACTTTGGCTTGTGGGATCTCCTGGTGGTCTCTCATCCATATGTTAGCTGTGTTGATTTCTGCTTAGCCTTTTTCTGATATACTGAGGTCAGCCAGGTGTTGCTGCCACAAACCCTTAATTTAGAAGCAAAGACCCCCTGAGGGAGATGGTTGACTAAGATAGGAAAGTTGGATGGATGGGGAGAGAGAGAGAGAGATGATAGACATATGGTAGATAGATAGATAGGTAGGTAGGTAGGTAGATAGATAGATAGATAGATAGATAGATAGATAGATAGATAGATAGATAGATAGATAGATCATAGATGATACAACAACAACAATAATATAATAATAATAAAGTTGGAAGGTACCCTTGGAGGTCATCTAGTCCAACCCCTTGCTCAGGCAGGAAACCTTATACCATTTCAGACAAATAGTTGTCCAGTCTCTTCTTATGTATCTATATGTAGATATAGATAGATAGAGACACGGATAGGTGGACAAACAGAGGAACACATAGACAGAATGGATAGATGGATGGATAGACAGACAGATAGATAGATATAGAGATGATAGATGTAGATATAGATGGATAGAGAGAGAGACACACACACATGGACAAACAGATAATCAGATGGATAGATAGACGGATAGATAGATGATAGATGTATAGATATAGGTAGATGGAGAGAGAGAGAGGCAGGCAGATAGACTGACAGAGGGACAGACAGAGACATATAGATAGATTAAAGCAACGTCCCAAAGGGGGGGGGACAGAACCTCAATATTCCCGGTGGCTCCGGGTGGGTTTCTCTCCCGTGTGTCCTCCCCACCCTCCTCTTGAATCGGCTCCCCTGCCAGCGCTCCGGTTATCCCCCAACCGGCTCCTTTGTCTTGGCCTGGCAGGGCAGCCTGGTGGAGACCCTCCGGGAAGTGAGACCCACGGCCTTCATGGGCGTCCCCCGCGTGTGGGAGAAGATGCAGGAGCAGATGAAGTCCGTGGGGGCCAAGTCCTCCATGCTGAAGAAGAAGATCGCCGTTTGGGCCAAAGCCGTGGGGCTGGAGACCAACCTGAAGCGCATGAACGGGTACGAGGCTGGGGGGAGAGGGGGAAGAGGGAGGAGGTGGAGTCTTCCGCTGCCTGGATGCCGCTCCTGGCTGAGATGCACCCCCTGTTTTATGGGTCTGGGGACGGAAAAGCCCCCTCCCACCAAGGGTCGGGGCCACAATAGTGGCTTTTGGGAGGTGCAAAAGTGGGCTCGGGGATCTTACGCTTGGGACCTTTGCTGCTCCCCCAAATTTAGGGTCAGGAGGGAGGCAGGAGCAGCCTGGGCAGCATCGGCAAGGCACAAACCTTTCACGACCATTCCCAGCTCTGCAGCCCCCTCCCCATTTCTGAGCTCACCATGTCAGCCGCTTTGCCAAATACAGTGGCTGCACCCAGCTGGGTGGATGACCTGTTCAAAACAGGTGCACCCCCTTGTGGACAAAGCAGGGAATTTAATAATAATAATAATAATAATAATAATAATAATAATAATAATAATAATGCAGAATATAAGGAAAAACGGCTGGATGACAGATTAAATAGATGGAAAACCAAAGCTTTGCATGGACAACATTTGAAAAACATTGAAGGAAAATGCGACAACAACTTGACACGGGCATGGCTTAAGATGGGAACCATCAAGAAAGAAACGGAAGGCTTAATACTGGCTGCTCAAGAACAAGCACTACAAACTAATGCCGTGAAAGCGAAGATACAAAAATCCGCTGACAATCCAAATTGCCGACTTTGCAACGACAAAGTTGAAACTGTTTCGCATCTAATATGTGAGTGCAGCAAAATCGAGCAAACTGATTACAAAGCTAGACGTGACCGAGTTGCTAAAGTAATCCACTGGGCATTGTGTAAAAAATACGACTTGCCTGTGTCCGAAAAGTCGTGGGAACATAGGGTGGAAAAAGTTGTGGAGAATGAGAGGGTGAAGATCTTGTGGGACTTCCGAATACAGACCAATCACCATTTGGAACACAACACACCAGATATCGCAGTTGTAGAGAACCAAAGCGTACAGCTGATTGATATCGCTGTACCAGGAGATGCCAGAGTCGAAGAAAAAGAACTGGAAAAAATTACGAAATACCGCGACCTGGCCATCGAAACTGCGCAATTATGGATCAAACATGTAACGGTGACACCCACTGTCATCGGGGGCACTGGGAATGATGTCCACAAACTTTGCAAAATACATCAAGAAATTGCAGCTTCCTGCAATAACTCCAGCAAAGCTACAAAAAACTGCGCTACTCGGAACATCTTACATTTTAAGGAGATACCTGGTTGATACCTAGGATGCCGGCAGCAACCCGTGTCAACCATTAGTGCCAGTCAGTTTGAGTGTTCAGTTGACCGAGTTTCATGTTTTAGGAATAAAAGTTATATAATAATAATATAATAATAATATAATAACAATAATTATAATAACGGTGATGATGATGATGATGATGATGATAAGAGTTGGAAGGGACCTTGGAGGAGGTCTAGTCCAACCCCCTGCTCAGGCAGGAACCCCTACACCCCTGAGGACCCCACCCTGGGCTCCTGGTCAAGGCAAGGCCGGGCTCCAGCGGGTCCTTGATTGTTCTCAGGAAATGTCCCAATAAAAGGACCCTCCCACGGCTGGTCAGGCTCCACCCCCACCGTACTCTGAAGGCATCCCCCCTCAGTCCCCCAAACAACAGCCCGTAAGTTACAAAGAAGGTCCACAGGGTAGGAGCATACTCACAGGGCACGGTCCAGGGTCCCAAGTCCAGCCCACCCGGCTAAGCGAGACCACGAGGCCAAGGCGGCAGGCAGAAGGTGCGGTCCTCAAGGTTAGGCAAGGCAAAAAGGCACCAATCAAAGCCGGGCGAGCACAAGCCAAAACAAGCCATCGTTCCTGGCCCAAGACTACCTCGCCACGGCTTCTTCAGCTGCTCCACTCCGGCTACTCCTTGCGAGGAAGGGTGGGGAGATCCGGCAGCCTTTCTCTAAGATGGCTGCGCTCTGCTCTCCGTGCCCTCGGATCGGCTGGGGGAGGCAGCTGTTCCTCTCCAGTGGGGATCGGCTGCCTCTCAGCCCCACTGCCGGTCAGCAGCCGATCCGGCCCTGTATCGGCGCGGGCAGGCAGCTCTCCGGCCAACCACCTCCCCCAATGCCTGAGGGCCCTGGGACAGCGTTGTCCTCGGCCGAGGGAGACGTGCCGTCCCCACTGGACGGTCCCAGTTCCAACTCCTGCTCCAAACCAGGCTGCGATGGGGCCATGGCGCTACCCAGATTCCCCGCCTGCGTCCTACCAGGACCTACGGTGGGCACTCTGTTTGCCTGCTTGAGCCTTGATCAAAAAGCTCTTCCTGTTGGTGCCCACTTCTTTTTTCCTTGCAAGGATCTAGGGACCGGTAGCTGCAGGTGGGGCATGTTGTTCCGCGAGAAACTTGTGAAGTGAGTTTTGCCCCCCCCGCCGCTTTTACGACTTTTCTTAACCCCGTTTGTTAAGGGAATCGCTGGAGTTGTTAAATTAGTAACAGGGTTGTGTAAGTGGGCTACCCCATTGCCTTGGCATGTCAGAAGGTTGGCAAAGGGGGGGGGTCACACACACACACACACACCCCAGGACACTGCAAATGTCACCAATATGAACCAGTTGGCCAAAGTCTGAATTTTGACCAGGTGACCCTAGGGATGCTCAACGGTCGTAAGTGTGAAAAATGTTCACCAGTCACTTTCTCAGTGCCGCCGTCACTTTGAACGGTCACTAAGGAAACTGTTGTAAGTCGAGGACTAACTTTGTTAGCGTCCCCTGGGTGGGTCGCCGAATGGACTTCCCGTCCACCTTGTGGGAGTTGTCTCTCTTTCTTACATCTTTTCAGGATTTTTAAATTTATTTTTAAGCAAAAACCCCAGTGCTGCATTATGGGCAAGACTGCAAAGGGTGTCTTGATTGGCTGATTACGGAAATTAGGCTTAAAAAAAAATGAAAGACCATCCCTCCCTTGGCTACTCTTTTGTACATACCGTAGGGAGCATCGGACTATTAGTTGTCGCCCTGGGATGAAAACTGAACAATGAGCTTTGAACTGCCCACCTTCCCCTTGAAAAGGGCAGAAGGTCCTCGACTTAAAACAGTTCATTTACTGACCGTTCAAAGTCACAACGGCATTGAAAAAAAGGGACTTAGGACCGTTTTTCGTTCTTAACGACCGTTGCAGCATTCCTCTGTGGTCACATGATCAAAATTCCAAGCCTTGGCAACTGACTCGTATTCATGACGGCTGCCGTGTCCCAGGATCACGTGATTCCCCCTTTGTGGCCTTCTGACAAGCAAAGTCTGAGCAGGAGGTTGGACTAGATGACCTCCAAGTTCCCTTCCAATGTTATCATCATCATCATCATCATTATTATTATTATTATTATTATTATTATTATTATTATTATTATTATTATTATTATTATTATTATGTCAGTGGGAGAAGCTAGATTCACTTAACAACCGTGTTACTAATTAAACATCTGTAGTGATTCACTTAGCAACTGAAAGGTCATAAAAGACCACCTGCAGAGCTTATCAAGCCACGTACAGGTAGTCCTTGACTTACGACCACAATGGAACCCCTAAATTTCTGTTGTTAAGTGAGAGTTAACAAATGCCTCACATTTTCACACTTAGCGAGGGTTGCAGCATTCGGACGTTTGGCAACTGCTTCCTATTTACGACGGTCGCAGTGTCCCGGGGTCAGGTGGTTCCCCTTTTGTGACCTGTTGTTGTTAGCTGCGAAGTCTTGTCCGACCCATCGCGACCCCATGGACAACGTTCCTCCAGGCCTTCCTGTCCTCTACCATCTTCTGGAGTCCCTTTAAACTCACGCCTCCTGCTTCAGTGACTCCATCCAGCCACCTCATTCTCTGTCGTTCCCTTCTTCTCTTGCCCTCAATCTTTCCCAGCATTAGTCTTTTCTCCAGTGAGTCCTTCCTTCTCATTCGGTGAGACAAGCAAAGTCCATGGGGGAGCCGGATTCACTTAACGACCGTGGGACTTAACTACAGTGGTTCACTTAACTGTGGCAAGAACGGTCTTGCTGAACCACAGAAATTTTGCACTCGGTTGTGGTTGTAAGCCGCGGACTGCGTGTATTTCAGTGTTTCCCATCTGGCTGGCTGGGGAATTCTGGGAGGGGAAGTTCCGACGTCTGGAAGTTGCTACTGTTGAGAAGCTTCCTTTTGTTCCGAACGTGACGTAACATGAAGCACTTTCTTCCTCATTGGGAATGCAAAGTCGCTTGCTCCGAGCTTGTATTTTTCTTAAATACAAACAAACCTTTTCTCTTGCCTTGACGACGTTTGTTGTGAAAATAGGGATGGTGTCACCAAGACCTGTAAGGTAACACCATCTGTTCAAATGGTGGACCGCTTTCCTGGGCTTTGCCTGTGCCCGTTGGTGACCGAGTGACTCTTGTTGTGCTGAGGTTTGAAAAGAGCAAAGAGAAGAGAAAATAGAATGCAGAATACGAATAGAAGAGAATAATAAAATAGAACAGAAAATGGAATAAGAATAGAATAGAATAGAATAGAATAGAATAGAATAGAATAGAATAGAATAGAATAGAATAGAATAGAATAGAATAGAATAGAATAGAATAGAATAGAATAGAATAGAATAGAATAAGGGAAGGGAAGAATAGAGAATAGAGAATAGAGAATAGAAAACAAAATGCAGAATAGAATAGAGAATAGAAAACAGTGCAAAATGGAATGGAACAGAACAGAATAGAATAGAATAGAATCAACAGAGTTGGAAGGGACCTTGGAGGTCTTCTAGTCCAACCCCCTGCTCAGGCAGGAAACCCTATACCACAGGTCGGTAACCCGCGGCTCTGGAGCCGCATGCGGCTCTTTCAGCCTTCTGCGGCTCCCAGTCGTCGTCCGCCATTAGCAGAGAGACACACACACACACAGAGAGAGGCACTTGCGCTCCCCCGCCTCTCTCTATGTATAAAAAAGAGAGTGGCCTCACGCTGTTCTCCGACAAGCTGACAAGCTTATTGGGTAGGGCTCCTGCCTTTGCTGCGTCTCCGCAGGAAGCAGCAGAAAGCAGCATCTCTCTCTCTCTCTCTCTCTCTCACACACACACACACACACACACACACACACACAGAGAGAGAGAGAGAGAGGTGGGGGGAGAGCCAGTCCAATAAGAATGTGTGTCCGCTTGTCGGAGAACAGCTTGAAGCCAGCTTGCCAGGTGAGCAGAAGATCGGAGAGAGGGGAGGGAGGGAGAGGGAAAGGGAGACAGAGAGAGAGAGAGAACTCATGCACAGCAGCCTCTATTTCTTTTTAATTAAACTCTACAATAAAGCTCCTCCTGCGCATGTGCGTGCGTGCAAGTTTTGCGGCTCCCAGTGTTCTTTTCTCTGGAAAACGGGTCCAAGTGGCTCTTTTGAGTGTTTAAAGTTGCCAACCCTTGCCCTATACCATGTCCAGACCTGCGCAGCAGGGCTGCTTTCCCAGGACCTGTTTCAATAAACACTCTTCCCATACCGGTACATGCATGTGTGTGTGTGCGTGTGTGTGTGTGTGTTGGGGGGGGGCAGCAAAGCCCCTAGGAAGGCTGCAGCCCTTGCTGGTTGTGGGGGGGCCTCTTTCTTTCCCAGCCTCCTGCCCACGGAGATTCTCCATCATCCAGCTCACGGTAGTTGTTGCGCTTCTCATCCAAGAAGACGTTTCGCTTTCTCGCCCTCCTCTCGGAGCCGAAGAAGCTTCCGGGATGAGAAGCGAAACGTCTTCATAGAAAAACAAGAAAGTCCAGTTGCCTCCTGGGGGTGGGGGGGGGAAGCACCTTTGGGACTCCCAGCCTCATGCATACTTTTCCTGCAGGTCTGTTGATCTCCCGATGAATTACCGGCTGGCGAAGGCGCTGGTTTATAAAAAAGTCCGGAAAGCCTTGGGGTTGGACCGCTGCAACAGGTGCTACACGGGGGCGGCCCCCATCACAAAGGACACCCTGGAGTTTTTCCTGAGCCTGGACATTGTGATCTACGAGCTCTACGGCATGAGCGAAAGTTCGGGTCCTCACACCGTTTCGCATCAAACGTCGTACAGGATGTCCAGGTAGGCTCAGAACTCAATGGATAGGGTATATTTACAGGGCAGGGGGGGCACAGCTGGGCCCAAAATTTCTCCTAAGTGAAAACGGTTGTTAAGTGGGGCTTTCCCCATTTTACGACATTTCTTGCCACAGTCGTTAAGTGAATCACTGCAGTTTAGTTAACACAGTTGTTAAGTGAATCCGGCTTCGCCATCGAGTTTGCTTGTCAGAAGGTCGTAAAAGGGGATCATCACACACACACACACACACACACACACACACACACAGAGAGAGAGAGAGAGAGAGAGAGAGAGAACACTGCAACCGCCATAAATGCGAGCCACTTTCCCAGCATCGGAATTTTGATCACAGGGCCGTGGGGAGGCCGCCAAGGGCGTTAACTGCGAAAAGTGGTCGTAGGTCACATTTTTCAGTGCCGTCGTGACTTTGAACGGTCGCTAAACGAACGGTTGTAAGTTGAGGGCGACTTGTGCAGCCATAACGGAGCCTGCTCGAGATGATTGCAAAATTGTGGTGGTTGCAAAGCATGGCGTCACTGTGCCAAGCTGATTTTCCGACTCTTTTTTTTTGTAGCAGTTGTTTAAGCGAACGCTGCGGTCATTAAGTGGAGCGATTGTTTTGGGGGGCATTTTTGCCCAAAACTAGAAATAACTGCCAATTCTCCTCAAAAACATTGTACATTGAAGTCACGTGAGCACGGGGTGCTGCAAACTGCCCTAAACCCAGGCCAGTTGCCAAGTGCCCAGGATATAAACCCATGACCATGGGGATGCCATCGTAAATTGGTAACCAGGTTGTAAGTACCTTTGAGTGGGGGGAAGGGTCTGTCCTAACTTTGAATGGTCACTATGTGACCCGTTGTAAATTGAGGACAACCTGTATTTTCTCTTCCACCTGGGAAGACCTGAAGGCTTTTCTTATTTAAAGGTAAAGGTAAAGGTTCCCCCGCACATTCGTGCTAGTCGTTTCCGACTCTAGGGGCCGGTGCTCATCTCCGTTTCAGAGCTGAAGAGCCAGCACTTGTCCGAGGACGTCTCCGTGGCCATGTGGCCGGCATGACTAGACGCCAAAGGCACACGGAACGCTGTTCCCTTCCCACCGTAGTGGTCCCTATTTTTCTACTTGCATTTTTTACGTGCTTTCGAACTGCTAGGTGGGCAGAAGCTGGGACGAGTAACAGGCGCTCACTCACTCTGCTACGCGGCACTCGGGATTCAACCCGCCAAACTGCCGACCTTCTGATCGACAAGCTCAGCGTCCTAACCCACTGAGCCTGAATTCCTGGGTGAATCCGCTCCCGTGTCCATTGCAGAATTTAAATTTCCCCAATGGAGGAGATTCCTGCACGCTCAGATGAACAGGTCACGGGAGAGAATTCCCACAGTCGGGAGAGATTTTCAGCCCCGTTTGGGGCCGAGTTCTTTTTCCCTGGCACGACTGGCTTTGTTGTGCTGAAATTTCTGGCTGAGATTGGAAAGCTCTCCGCCAAGCATTAAGAGGTGCGAGCAGATTGCTGTGTTTGTTGGGCAAACACTGAAAAAGTCTAGATTTCAAGTGTGCCGTTGGCAAGCTATTAACATGGGCATCTTGCATTTTACATTTTACAGTTGGGAGAGTGAGCGAGCTGAAAGGTGGTGTGTGTGGGGGAAACCTCTGAATTTTTTTTTTTTTAAAAACCTGATGCGAGCAAGTGCCGAGGAAAAGGACATGTAAATGGGAGAAATAACCAAAAAAGTTCTAAACATTTGGGTGGCTGTGTCGGAAATTCAGCGCGGCCAGCTCTTGATTTAATGGACAAAGGAATGCCTGTTAAATCAGACCCTGTCTGTTGTATCCAAAGTTCTGCGTTAAATCAGGATGCGCTATTTTGTTAAGCAAGGGTCCTAAGCTTTAAATAATTAGGTTTTCTTTTATACCCCCTCACATTGTGAGCGTGGAGACTCTGCTGTGCTTCTCCGCAATGGGCAGTCCGTGTTTGTGTGTGTGGGGGGGTACACTTGCCAGCCCTTAACTTTTTGCTTGACCCCTCCCCTCCCCCCTCCATCCAGCTGCGGTAAGGAGATTACAGGCTGCCGGACGATGCTTTTCAAACCAGACCAGGAAGGCATCGGTGAGGTCTGCTATGCCGGGCGTCATGTCTTCATGGGCTACCTGAACATGGAAGACAAAACGAAAGAAGCCATTGACGCCGAGGGCTGGCTTCATTCCGGGGATCTGGGCCGGCACGATGAGGACGGCTTCCTCTTCATCACAGGGCGGATCAAAGGTAATCCAGTCCCCTGGGTCACCAAGGAAGGTCACAAATGAGAATGCCAGGTCCGCTGGGAGGCTGCAGCCCTCATAACTACAAACCGGTAGCCAAGTGCCTGGATTTCGATCGCGTGGGCTTGCTTCAACAGTCGTAAGCGTGAAAAACAGTCTAATTTTGAAAGGTCACAAAGCGAGCGGTTGTTAAGTCGAGACTCCCGGTTTCTGCAGCAGACAAGCTGCGGTTTGTCCCATAGACTGCAAGTGTGTGAATCCAGTCGCTTTTCTTGAGGTCTGACGGCATGGCCTTTGCCGTTTTCATTCCAGAGCTCATCATCACCGCGGGGGGAGAGAATATTCCCCCAGTCCCGATTGAAGACGCGGTCAAGGAGGCCGTCCCCATTCTTAGCAACGTCATGTTAGTGGGAGACAAAGCCAAATATCTCGTCATGCTGATGACCCTTAAGGTGAGCGCCGGATTTTCTCCTGCCTCCCCTAGGCACCGGGACCCGCGGGGGAGGGGAGGGAGACAAGTCCAAGGGGCTGCCATTCTCACTCCTTCAGATCCAAATGGGGCTTCCCCAGATGTGTTTAGAATAGAATAACAGAGTTGGAAGGGACCTTGGAGGTCTTCTAGTCCAACCCCTCCTGCTCAAGCAGGAAAGACATTTCAGACAAGTGGCTGTCCAGTCTCTTCTTAAAAGCCTCCAGTGTTGGAGCACCCACAACTTCTGGAGGCAGGTTGTTCCACTGGTTAATTGTCCTCACTGTCAGGAAGTTTCTCCTTAGTTTTAGGTGGCTTCTCTCCTTGGTTAGTTTCCATCCATTGCTTCCTATAATAATAATAATAAAGTTGGAAGGGACCTTGGAGGTCATGTAGTCCAACCCCCTGCCCAGGCAGGAAACCCTATCCCATTTCAGACAAATGGCTGTCCAGTCTCTTCTTAAAAACTTCCAGTGTTGGAGCATTCACAACTTCTGGAGGCCAGTAGTTCCACTGGTTAATTGTTCTCACTGTCAGAAAATTTCTCCTTAGTTCCAGGTTGCTTCTCTGCTTGATGAGTTTCCATCCGTTGCTTCTTGTCCTGCCTTCAGGCGCTTTGGAGAATAGCTTGACTCCCTCTTCTTTGGGGCAGCCCCTGAGATACTGGAACACCACTATCATGTCCCCCCTCGTCCTTCTCTTCCTTAAACTGGACATACCCAATTCCAGCAACCGTTTTTTTATACCTTTTAGCCTCCGGTCCCCTGATCATCTTTGTTGCTCTTCTCTGCACTCTTTCTGCCAGATTCTAGAGCGCCCTTTTGCTGTTTCAAGATGGGTGGGCTTCAAACGTCTGGAATTGGCCAGCTGGGGAATTCTGGGAGTTGAAGTCCACCCATCTTAAAGTGGCCAAGGTGGGAGAAACACTGCTCTGGGCAGGCACAATTGAGGGTGTCAATCCAGGCAAGAGAAGTTCCCCTTTCAAAAGTCTTCAGGAGTGGAAAAACTGAGGACTTGAATTGAAAGCTGAGTGTTTAGTCTTCGTTTTTGGAGAATCCTGTTCACCGAGTCCCCTCATGCTTGACCATTCTTTCATAAATGCTCCCAAATAGCTGCTTAGCTTAGGGTAGGGCTGATCCTATGCTGGTGGGGGGAGGGGGCGCAGAGGAAGAAATTCCTCCACCCCTTCAGTGCTCCAGCAGGTCAGATTGTTCCTACTGAGGGTCTAGAAATGGTCTCCAGGTGGGCAACGTTGCTGGCCTCTGCCTTGAGCCTACAAACTTACCTTTTACTCCACATTGTCTGAATGGGTGGGTGCCCACATACACACCCCTCATCTACCCCCCCCTGGGCAAACACCAAGGCAGGGCCAGCCCCCACCAGATGACGGCACTGCACCCCTTCCCATGGCCACCCCAACACTCTTCTGCTTTTCTAGAGCAAGATGAACTTAGAAACGGGGTTATCGGAAGACGAACTGACGCCCGAAGCCATCGAGTTCTGCCAGAAATTGGGCAGCAAGTCCACCAGGGTCTCCGACATCGTGGGCAACAAGGACGTGGCTGTGTACACCGCCATCCAGAAGGGGGTCATGAAGGTCAACGATCATGCCACCTCCAACGCCCAGAAAATCCAGAAGTGGGTTCTGCTCAGCAAAGACTTCTCCATTCAGAGTGGCGAGCTGGGTAAGAAGCTGGCGTGGATGGCTCGTGGGCAGACTGTTGGGCTAGGGGGTGTGTGAGATGGCACAGGGCAGTGTTTCTCGACCTTGGCAACGTGAAGAGGGGTGGACTTCAAATACCAGAGTTCCCCAGCCAGCCATGCTGTGGGGTTCAGCCCAGGTCCCACTTCGCTGAGAATCTTAGCCGTTTCTTTCAGAAAACATGTACCCAACCAATGTTGTCTAAAAGAGATTTGTCAAGTCTTATGCGGAGAAAGGGCCGGGGGTGGTTTAAATGCCCTTTAAGTTACCCATTAAAATGCCCTTTGTCCTCCAAGATGCTAAATTAAAAGAGGACCGGCCCGCTCACTTTTCCAAAAGTGAAGCCCTTGCATTACTCCAGGACAGAATCTTCCCTTTCAAAGATTTTAAGGCGACCTCAGGAAAGTTCAATCATTTGTCTGAAATGGTATAGGGTTTCCTGCCTGAGCAGGGGTTGGACTAGAAGACCTCCAAGGTCCCTTTTACTACTACTACTACTACTACTACTACTACTACTACTACTACTACTACTACTATTTCTTCTTCTTTTTCTTCTTCTCCTCCTCCTCCTCCTCTTCTATTCCTCCTCCACCTCTTCTTCCTTCTTCCTTCCTCTTCTATTCCTCCTCCACCTCTTCTTCCTTCCTTCTCCTCCTCCTCATTATTACTATTATTATAGTTGTGATGATGATGATGCTGTCCATGACCAAGGAGGTTTCCAGCTTAGGGTTGTCCACTGTGCGGAGAGCATCCATCTGGTGAGGGGGCTGGTCGCCCATTCCCCATTGTGTTAAGGGAGCAAAGAGCATGCATGCTCCACCCAAACATTGCAAGACATTTCTCTGGATTCTCGGCTTTGCACAGCTTCAGAAAAAGTTGAAGGGGGGAGAGAGGGCGAGGTGTGTGTGTGGGGGGGCCCTTAGGCACTAACGTGTGACCACCTGTCTGCCTCCCAGGCCCAACCATGAAGCTGAGGAGGCCAGTGGTAACCAAGATGTACCAAGAACAGATCCAACAGCTCTACTCAGAAACGCCAAATTTCTGAATGAAGATGCCTGTCTCTCCGCCTGCCTCTGCCTCAAAGTCCAGCCTCTTCACCGGAGTCTTTTCTGCAGGCGAGGTGCACCGTCGCTTCCCTTGATAAATGAGGTTTTCAATAAAGGGTCTTCTCTTGCTTTCCCCCAAGACAGGAGACTCCTCTGCTCTTCGGACTCTGGCTGTGCCGGTGGGAAGCATACGGAAGGCCCTCGCTGGCTGTTTTGACCCCGGTGTACCTCTTCCCAAAATGAATGTATTAACCTCAGGGTTTCTCTTTCCTTTCCTCATTTCATTTATTCCTCCTTTTCCTTTATTTCATTTCTTCTTTCTTCCTTCCACTTTCCTTTCCTCTTTTTCTTTCTTTCCCTCCCTTCCCCATCAAATATCTTTCTTCTTTCTTTCTTTCTTTCTTTCTTTCTTTCTTTCTTTCTTTCTTTCTTTCTTTCTTTCTTTCTTTCTTTCTTTCTTTCTTTCTTTCCCTTTTTTCTCCTCCCTCTCCTTCCTTCCTTCCTTCCTTCCTTCCCTTTCTTTTCTTTTTCTTTTTCTTTTCTCCAGGGGTGGGATGGGAGTTCTCTGCCGAACCAAAGGAAAACACTGCAGCGATGCCGCAGACTGGGCGAACCCTGCGTGTTCTTGCGGTGCCACGGAGTAGCTCGTTGGGCGAGTCTTTGCACGGGGCACTTTTTTCTCCTTCGACAAGACGGCTGGTGTCCACATTGCACACAGGGTGGGACATTTCTTACTGGCGCACTTCAGTCTCCTCACTGTTTTCACTTGGGAGGTAGGTTTACGTAGCGAGGTGCGCCCAACTCTCTTCCAAGAGCAGGATGTTTTTCAGCATCAGATGTTGGGCTCCACTTGGCCCCTCCTGTGCCAGGGGACCAATTTCCCAGGAAGGAAGGAGTGGGCGGAAATCTGCTTACACGTCTTTTGGGAACACGTTTGGAAAACTGGATGAGCATCACACTTGAACTTGGCTCTTGGGGTGGAGTCAAAGTTTAGCCTTGTGCTTGTTCTGCGTGAACCAGCCAAATTATATTGGGGTGGGGGAAGAGGATTAGGCTGCTGAGCTGTGCCTTGTTCCCCTTTAAATCGACATAAAATTGCAAGTACCGCTCTGGATTCAAAAACCAAATGGCGCAGAAGAGCCAAAAAAGTGTGCCCTTGTGAATTTGAGCCACTTTTGTGCAAAGAGGCTTGGTTTAATTTTGATGTACGTTTGGTAAGAATTGCGGTGTGGGTAAAGAGGCATTGAGCAAATGGGGGTGTCTTGACGAAAGCGTGGGGTGCAATCATGGATTATTTTTAATAGTGTGAGCTAAATCACTTTTAGCTTCTAGTATAAACATGAGAGCGAGGGGGGGCATATTTGATAAAGGTTAATAAGGCTGCTCTGTTTTCGTGGGAAGACTGAAATGCTGCAATAGAGTGTTTTTCTTCTCCCTGTGAATGTAATAATAGGAGTTCCCTGTATTTATGAATTGGGGTGCAAAGGAAATGTGTCTTTAAGGAGTCAAAGGTGATAATCTGTCCATATATACTAGGAGTGCTTTTTTCTTAAGTGTTTTCAATGCTGTCCAAAGCTGTGATGATCACCATACATTGTAATAAGGCCTGATAACTTTAAAGAAAATTGCAAAATATGCAGCTGTTGGCTTAGAGCCTTTTAGACACACCTTTTCCTTGCAAACGTGGTTACCTTACGGTGAGCTTTGAAGTTCGCCTTCCCTGACTAAGCATTGCCCCCACATTTGGGGGTCCGGCTTGATTTTCCAACTTCTGCAAGTGGAGTCCCAGGAGGTCATAATGCAGAAGCCAGGAGAAGGGAGGGAAAGAGCCATTTTAAGTAGAAATTCTTCATATTTTTTCCACCCATCTGTTTCAGGGCAGGCTGTTCTTTATGTGGTCCCAGGTTTGTCTGAGGCCTTTATGAATCATGTCAGGGAAATATTTCAGAATAAAAAAAGATGCAAGCTCAAAAATGGTCTTGGGTGTTTTTTTAGCCTCTCTCAAGGGCGTCCCGGGTGAACTTCTGCCTGCAGACAACACAGTTGTGGGCTCCTTCCTGCTGACAGGAGAAAGGGAGATGCGTCCAACCCCGCAGGAGTGTTGTGGCGGGCTGAGCTGGGCCTGGGTGGAACCTTCCCTTCAGGAGCTGCTCCACATGGGCCTTGCATGAGCCACCACAAGCCTGGCCGAACCACGGTTATTGGGCCAGGCCGAAGGCTCACGGGAGTGCCGTAAAGCACTACAGAGCGGTATACAGCTGGTCCTTGACCTACAACGGTTCATTTAGAGACCAGTTACAACCGCACTGAAAAAAGTGACATGACCCTTTTTTTCACACTTAACGACCTTTGAAGCAGCCCCATGATCACGTGATCGAAATTCAGACGCTGGGCAAACTGACTCGTACTTATGACCACTGCCATGTCTCCCAGGGGTGTGTGTGTGTGTGTGTGTGTGTGTGTGTGTGTGTGTGTCACGTGATTCTCCTTTGCGACCTCCTGACCGACAAAGTCGACAGGGAAGCCAGGTTCACTTAACAACCAGGTGACTTAAACTTCACAAGTGGGCCGATTCACTTAGCAACTGGGGCAAGAAAGGTCGTTAAGATGGCCACCCTTGCTTAGCAACAGTCTCGCTTAGCAAGAGAAATGTTGGCTGCCTCCGTTGTGGTTGTAAGTCGAGGACTAAGGGCTGTTGCTATTGATGCAGGCCAGCCACGTCACACACACACACACACAAAAAAAAAACCCAAGTGTGGCAGCCTAAACATTAAGTCCCATCACCCCCAGCTGAGTGGGCACCACGGGGCTGCTGTGTCCCCAAAGACTCAAGTGGGCTCTTAAAGCAGCTGTATTTCTCATAGGGGGCACCGCAGCCGGCAGGATTCCTCGCCGTCAGCGGAGGCGCTCTGCACACGCCCAGAGGCTCTCACAACCCGCCCCTCCCCCGCCCGCCTGCCTCTCTCTCTCTCTCTCTCTCCTCAGGCGCCTCGCGCCAAAACGCGCGCCAAAACGCGCGCCAACCGCCGTCCCCGCCTCCCTCCTCCCCCGCCTGGCCCTTTTGACAGCCGCCCAATCGGAGCGAGCCGAGAGGGGTGGGCCGCCCGGAGGGGCGTGGCCGTCGACGTCACGGGGCAGGCTAGCAACAGTTGCCTCGGAACCCCGCGCGAGGAGGCGCCATAGTGACCGTAGCCCTGGAGACGGTTACTTGCCAACGGGAGCCGCCGCCGCCGCCGCCGCCGCCTGCACCCCCGGCCGCCGGAGCCCAGCGCAGCCCCGCGGGGAGCCCCGCAGCCCCGGGGAGGCCGGGTAAGCTCCGCGTCCGGGACTCGAGGCGCTCCGGAGTGGCCGGACTGGAGTTCCGGGATGTTGCTGCTGCTGCTGCTGCTGCTGTTGTTGTTGTTCTTGGGCGGGAGGAGGGCGCGTTAATCCGGAGTGACTCCGGGGTGGGGGAAGTTGGCCCGGTGCAACGGGAGGCGCTTTCGCTGGAGTCGGGGCGCTCCTGGCGAGGAAGGACACAGCCTGCAGGGCCCCCTCGCCCCCCCCCACACCCACACCCCGGGACCAGGGGCTGCCCTCTCGGCTGCTCCCCTGGTTTGCAAGCTTCCCCTTCGGGGTGTCACTGCCGGGGGTCCCCCCTTGCCCGCAATTTTGGTCTGGGAGCAATTCAGCTGAGTTTGGCGGGCTCACCTGGGTTGGGTTTCTCAAGCTCAGCAGCTGGGAGAGGAGCGGACTTCAACTCCCAGAATTCCCCAGCCAGCTTTGCTGGCTGGGGAATTCTGGGAGTTGAAGTCCAGCGGTCTTAAAAGTTGCTGAACTTGAGAAACTCTAGGTATTTTTTTTCCCCCAAACTCTCTTGTTCCGTGGCCAAAGCTCCTTCCTGGTCTCCCAAAGACCCTGGTTGGGCGTGGGGGGGAGGGGGATTCTCCTCTTCCCTGCCTGCCTTCTCCACTCTGCCCATTAGGATGGGTGACAACGTTGGGGGGGGGCAGGAGGGTGGAAGCTTGGGGGGATGACCTGCTTGCACGGGGAGCGACTGGAGTCCGGTTTGGGTTGGCAGGGAAATGGCACAAATCCTGGTTACATCTGCAAGGTGTAAAGAGCTGCCGCTGTTTTGTGTGGGTGAGGAAGGGAGGGAGGGAGGGAGGAAGGAAGGAGATAGGAAGGAAAGAAAAGAAAGAGAAAGAAGGAAGGAAGGAGATAGGGAGAGGAAGGAAAGAAAAGAAAGAAAGAAAGAAAGAAGGAAGGAAGGAGGGAGGGAGAGGAAGGAAAGAAAAGAAAGAGAAAGAAAGAGAGAAAGAAAGGAAGGAGAGGGAGAGGAAGGAAAGAAAAGAAAGAAAGAAGGAAGGAAGGAGATAGATAGGGAGAGGAAGGAAAGAAAAGAAAGAGAAAGAATGAGAGAAAGAAAAAGAAAAGAGAAAGAGAAAGAAAGAAAAGGAGGGAGAGGAAGGAAGGAAGGAGATAGGGAGAGGAAGGAAAGAAAAGAAAGAGAAAGAATGAGAGAGAAATGAAAGAAAAGAGAAAGAAAGAAAAGGAAGGAAGAAAGAGAAAGGAAGGAAGGAAGAGAAAGAAAGAAAGAAAGGGAAGGAAGGAAAAATCATTCTCTGGCATTCCTGTATTGCTGTTTCTGCCTGGGACTTTCCCACCTCTCGCATTTACCCTCTTTGGAAAGGGGCCGGTGGTGAAACAGGACCCAACTCGGTTGCGCTGCAGATCCTGCTGTGACACCTTCCAGGCAGACGAGGGATCTGGGCCAGAGCCGCCCAGATCTATTTAAAACATCCCCCCCCCGCCCCGCTCTCAAATGCCAGCACTGTTCAAGTCTGGCTGACATTCCTGCTGGAGCTGACTTCTGTCTGGTTGACCTGCCAGGACTTGTTGCTGCGCTGGGGGAGCCTCCTCCTCCTCCTCCTCCTCCTCCTCCTCCTCCTCCTCCTCCTCCTCCTCCTCCTCCTCCTCCTCCTCCTCCCCCCCCACCTCGACTCGGCCTTGGAGATTAGATTTCACATAAGCCCAACCGGGGCCTGCCTTTTCCATTACAGACTTGTCTGTAGCATTCTCTGAAGTTGCGGGGTGGGGTGGGGGGGGTGCAAAATGAAGAATTGAGGAGCAGGAAAAGGCGGAGCCTGGTTGGCATCCAGCTTTGGATCCCCCCCCCCCCCCGGGCTGAGCTTCGAGCCACTTTGCAAACATTTTTGGGAAGCGGACTTAGTGACGTGACGCAGATTGAAATGATGCAAGGAAAAGAACCAGAGGGGGGGGGGGGGGGGAGAAAGGGCTGATGGTGCTTTTTTTTTTTTAAAACTGGTGTTTCCTGATTTCTCCGTTGTGTGAATGATAAGAAGGTGAGGTTGGCTGATCTGTTTACAGGACGCTCCCACTCTCCCCGCCACAGAGGATCAAAGCTGCGCTCGGAATAACTGAGATAACGCTCTCTTTTTTTTTTCCCCCCCTGGAGAGTCGTCAATTGTAAATTTTAGTTCGTTTTCATCTGGACAGGGAAACTGACACGTTGGGAGCGAGCTGAAGCCTCAAGTCCTCCTGTTTGGGCCCAAGGCTCCCTCCTATTAACCCAAGATACAATTGGCCAGACCCAGCTGTTTGTGGTTACTGTTCTCAGCATGCAGTTAAGAGGCAGATGGACACCACTTAAGATGTTTATTCAGAGCAGAGGTGGAAGGGACCTTGGAGGTCTTCTAGTCCAACCCCCTGCTCAAACAGGATATATAGCGTTTCAGACAGGTGGCTGTCCAATCTTTTCTTAAGCATGGTTTGTCAGCCGGTTGCAAATCCATCTGCTGGCGATGCTGTCTATCCTGCGTTTTTTTTCTAGCTCGCCAAGAAGTAGATTGTGGTCTACTTTGTCGAATGCCTTGGTGAAGTCTAAAGTATTATACTACATCCACAGCGTATCCCCGGCCTCCTAATTTAGTCACTTTGTCAGAGAATGAAATAAGGTTGGTTTGGCGCAGTCCATTTTCAACAAACCCGTGCTGGCTACTACTTTTGTTTTGTTTCTAGATGTTCGCAGATCTCTTTTTTTAATTGTCCCGTTCTCTCCCCCCCCCTCCCCATCTTCCCAGGAAGTTTTTAAGTGTTCTTTTAAGTGCCATGCCCTAAAGGGCAGCCCGGTGAGAAAAGCAGGCTGGCGCCCGCTTCAAACCCAATTAAGGGAAGCTTGTTTGATGAGGCAATTGATGCCACGCTGGAAAGTCAGCCCTTTTGACACCCCGTTTTCTCTGACCGCCTTCTCCTCCTCCTCTTAGAAATACAGAAGTTTAAAAATAAAATAATTCTTTCGACCCGTTCCAGTCCTACGTTTCCTGGAGGGGAGTGACTTCCTTTAATCACTTTGTTTATTGCTCTATATAACCTTTTTACTGTTCGCTTATTGCTCTTGATCTGTACAACCCTTTTTACTGTTGTTTATTGCTCTTGGATCTATATAACCTTTTATTACCTTTCTATCCCCTGGGAGATCAGAGACAGATGTTATTTCCCAGGGTGTACTTAACAAAACAGATGTAAATCGAGGGGAGGGGTGATGTATTCTGGTTAGGCGCCTGGGACAAGAATGTACCCCCCCCCAGGTCCTTTCAAATGGGGGTGGAGGGGGGGGCGCGTCGCCATAGGAGTGTATTATATTGCTATTCATTTGAACATTTATTTGGCTGTGATGTCTGCTTTAGGCTACCTGTTGAAGCTTCAGAGATTCACCGCACTTTGCAAATGGCTTTTTCTATTTCTCTGCAGAATAAACACTTTTTCTTACCCCTCTGGTTTTGTTCAAGTGTTTTTCAAAAGGCATTTCTAACACTCCTGACCACAGCCTTGCGCTTCCCCTGAGTAAGTGCCAGTTGCCCTCATGTTACTGCGGTGCCAACTCCTCGGCTCTTCTGCGCAAAATGGGGAAATGCAGCGTCACTGCCCTGGAGTTGCAACAGGCAGGCCTCTTCCTCTACACACACACACACACCCCTTTTGCTTCCTGTAGTAAAGTGTCCTCTCTGCAGGGCTGTGAGGAAGGCTTTTTTTGCCTGCAGAGCGCCTTCCCAGCCCCGGGCTCTCCTCCTGGTGGCCTTGGTGCTTCCTGGCCAAAGGGAGTGGAATGTTTTTGCTTTCGCTTTGGGGAAAAAAGCCCTGTGTGAACGGCATCCGGGTTAGAGGGCCACTCCAGGCCTTTGGAAGCTGCAAATTTCAATCCCAAGGAGCAGAACAGCAGAAGGGACCTTGGAGGTCTTCTACTCCAACCTTCTTCTCAAGCAGGAGATCCCAGATCAGGGGTGGGTAGCCTCGGCTCGTTTATGACTCGTGGACTTCAACTCCCAGAATTCCTCATTAAAAGAGCCAATGTTCCCAACCCTTTTCCTAGACCAGGGGTAGGCAGCCTCGGCTCGTTTATGACTCGTGGACTTCAACTCCCAGAATTCCTGAGTAGGCAACCTGGGCTCTTTTATGACTCGTGGACTTCAACTCCCAGAATTCCTGAGTCAGCATAGCTGACTCAGGAATTCTGGGAGTTGAAGTCCACGAGTCATAAAAGAGCCCAGGTTGCCTACCCCTGTCCTAGACTATGTCAGACTGGACAGCCAATTCTCTGCAATGGTCTAGTTCAGGGCTTTTCAACCTTCTCACCCATCGTACCACTTTTAGGATAGGGCAACATCCGAGTACCACCAGTCGCCTAAGCAAGGTGTCAAAAACTTGATGACCCCCTCCAAGAAAGGAAAAAAGTGATGAAGTACAGGTAGTCCTCAACTTACAACAGTTTGCTTAGTGGCTGTTTGAAGTTACAATGGCACTGAAAAAAGCGCCCCCCCCAAGCCACAGCCAAGAAAGATGCCTGCCTGCCCGCCCGGTGGCGCTCTTCCTCCTGTCCGAGGTTTTCATTGTTGTGAGCATTTCTGTTGAGGATTGGCAGCGGGGATGGGGGGGGTTGGTTTTTATTTCCCCCCCCTCTTCTGGGTGGTTGCAGCAGGTTTTGGTCACTTCACATGACCCTGGGACACTGTGACCGTCATAAATAGGAATCAGTTGCCAAGCATCTGAAAGTAAACCACAAGACCTTGGAGATGCCGCAACATTCCAGCTGATCGGCACTTCTTCTGGGCTCAGAAGCGTCAGGATCAGTGCCAAGCTCCAGCTGGATCCTGGCACTTCCGCTGAGCCCTGACAGCCCTGCAGCTCCAGCCGTCTCTCGCTCAGGCTTGTGCGGTGCTGCCACCGGTTCAGCTCATTCCCCTCCTCCGCTACCACTTTTCTAGGATGGTCGCGTACCGCCTGCCAGGTGCCGATGTACCACAGGTGGCACCCGTACCACTGGTGGAAAAGCCCTGGTATAGGGTCTTCTGCTTGAGCAGGGGGCTGGACTAGAAGACCTCGAAAGTCCCTTCCAGCTCCTATTCTATTCCCATTCTTATTCCTATTCCTATTCTTATTCTTATTCTTGTTCTGTTCTGTTTTGTTCTATACCTCATTCCCTCCAGTCAAGCTCCTTTTTGAAGTCCTTGGTGTTCCCTGAGTTTGGCGGTCTTCTTGCAGACATTTCATTGCCCAAGCTAGGTCACATCATCGGTGCTAGAAGACATTGTGGAGTTTGCTCCCAGTTTCTATTCTAGCATCTTGCCCTGTCAGTGTTAGTGGGGATGGTCTTAGAAGTTCTTTGATCGGGATGTTTACTGTTGGCTTGTTTGGCACTTCCTTCGTTGGGGTTCGGTTTACCTGATAACAGAGGTGGAAGGGACCTTGGAGGTCTTCTAGTCCAACCCCCTGCTCAGGCAGAAGACCCTATACCAGGGGTAGGCAACCTCGGCCCTTTTATGACTCATGGACTTCAACTCCCAGAATTCCTGAGTCATCTGGCTCAGGAATTCTGGGAGTTGAAGTCCATGAGTCCTAAAAGGGCCGAGGTTGCCTACCCCTGCCCTAGACCATTTCACACAAGTGGCTGTCCAGTCTCTTCTTGAAAACTTCCAGTGATGGTTCACCCACAGCTTCTGGAGGCAGGTAGTTCCACGGATTAATCGTTCTCACTGTCAGGAAATGTCTCCTTAGTTCCAGGTTGCTTCTCTCCTTGATTTAGTTTCCATCCAAGTTGCTTCCACCGGTTAATCGTTCTGTCCTGAAATGTTGGTCTGATGTTAATCTTGATCTATGCTCATCTGGGTGCTGATCGTTGGTGGGGAGCTGTTTTTGTTCCCATCTTGGCTTGTTGATTGACTCTTTCTCATAGTTTCACAGATATTGTTTATGTCTGTGTGTCTGTTGATGGCTGATTTGTCAGACTGCCAGGTTTCTAGAAACTCACCTTAAATTTTGGACTTGGCCAGGTCTAGGATGGTCACGTTTTTCCCCCCCAGTTGAAACTATGGCTAAGTGTCTGTCCATGTGTTGTGAAACTAAAGAGTTCTCATCCTGTCTTCTGACTGCTAGTTGGTGTCCACGGATGCCTTCTGCCAGTCTTCCGCCTCTCTGTCCTGCATAGTGACCGTTGCAGTCATTACCCTGTATGTTGTAGATCGTTCTTGTTTTTAATTCCGGGCTGCTGCTGCATCTTTTGGTGTGCCCTTTTGGAGGGCGTTAGTGGGCTTGTGTTGTACGCTGGTCCCATGTGGTTGTGGTGGCCTGTTGGTGGTTTCCCAGATTTTCTTGACATATGGCAGTGTGTTTTTTTTTATAGGGCTTGTGTTGGTTGGGCTCTGTTAGGTTGAGTCAGGGACTTTTTGATAAGGTTGCGGGGAGTCCCATGTTGTTGGAAGATGTTCTGTAGATGCTCCGCTTCCTTTTTCTGCTGTTCAGGGTTGCTGCAGTGAGTTTGTGCACAAATTGATGAGCACAGTCAGGGAACTTCAAGGACTCCACAGTCACTGTCCTCCTCCTCCTCCTCCTTCTAGCGCTGATAATGTGACCTAGTTGGGTCATGAAATGTCTTGAAGAAAAACACCCAGCTCAGAGAGCACCAAGGACCCCACAGTCCTTCTCCACCTCCTCCTCCTCCTCTTTCTCCTTCTAGCGCTGATGATGTTTCCTAGTTGGGTCATGAGACTCTGCAACGAAACCACCCAGTTCAGAGTGCACCAGGGACCCCACAGTCCTTCCTCCTCCTCCTCCTCCTCCTCCTCCTCCTCCTCCTCCTCCTCCTCCTCCTCCTCCTCCTCCTCCTCCTCCTCCTCCTCCTCTTTCTCCTTCTAGCGCTGATGATGTGACCTAGTTGGGTCATGAAACGTCTTGAAGAAAACCACCCAGCTCAGAGAGCACCAAGGACCCCACAGTCCTTCCTCCTCCTCCTCTTCCTCCTCCTCCTCCTCCTCCTCCTCCTCCTCTTCCTCCTCCTCCTCCTCTTTCTCCTTCTAGCGCTGATGATGTTTCCTAGTTGGGTCATGAGACTCTGCAACGAAACCACCCAGTTCAGAGTGCACCAGGGACCCCACAGTCCTTCCTCCTCCTCCTCCTCCTCCTCCTCCTCCTCCTCCTCCTCCTCCTCCTCCTCCTCCTCCTCTTTCTCCTTCTAGCGCTGATGATGTGACCTAGTTGGGTCATGAAACGTCTTGAAGAAAACCACCCAGCTCAGAGAGCACCAAGGACCCCACAGTCCTTCCTCCTCCTCCTCTTCCTCCTCCTCCTCCTCCTCCTCCTCCTCCTCCTCCTCCTCCTCCTCCTCCTCCTCCTCCTCCTCTTTCTCCTTCTAGCGCTGATGATGTTTCCTAGTTGGGTCATGAGACTCTGCAATGAAACCACCCAGTTCAGAGTGCACCAGGGACCCCACAGTCCTTCCTCCTCCTCCTCCTCCTCCTCCTCCTCCTCCTCCTCCTCCTCCTCCTCCTCCTCCTCCTCTTTCTCCTTCTAGCGCTGATGATGTGACCTAGTTGGGTCATGAAACGTCTTGAAGAAAACCACCCAGCTCAGAGAGCACCAAGAACCCCACAGTCCTTCCTCCTCCTCCTCTTCCTCCTCCTCCTCCTCCTCCTCCTCCTCCTCCTCCTCCTCCTCCTCCTCTTTCTCCTTCTAGCGCTGATGATGTTTCCTAGTTGGGTCATGAGACTCTGCAAGGAAACCACCCAGTTCAGAGTGCACCAGGGACCCCACAGTCCTTCCTCCTCCTCCTCCTCCTCCTCCTCCTCCTCCTCCTCCTCCTCCTCCTCCTCCTCCTCCTCTTTCTCCTTCTAGCGCTGATGATGTGACCTAGTTGGGTCATGAAACGTCTTGAAGAAAACCACCCAGCTCAGAGAGCACCAAGGACCCCACAGTCCTTCCTCCTCCTCCTCTTCCTCCTCCTCCTCCTCCTCCTCCTCCTCCTCCTCCTCCTCCTCCTCCTCCTCTTTCTCCTTCTAGCGCTGATGATGTTTCCTAGTTGGGTCATGAGACTCTGCAAGGAAACCACCCAGTTCAGAGTGCACCAGGGACCCCACAGTCCTTCCTCCTCCTCCTCCTCCTCCTCCTCCTCCTCCTCCTCCTCCTCCTCCTCCTCCTCCTCCTCTTTCTCCTTCTAGCGCTGATGATGTGACCTAGTTGGGTCATGAAACGTCTTGAAGAAAACCGCCCAGCTCAGAGAGCACCAAGGAACCCCCACCTCAATGGAACCGTTCTATTCTTCTGAGTCCACAGCATCCATCCATAACAAGTTACCGAATTTACAGATAAGAGAAGTCAAAGAAAACACAGTCAGCTCCCAAGAGAAGTCCAATCTTTGCCTCTGCCTTCCCCGGGAGGGGCAGCCCCGGGGGGGGGTGTCTCTGGCTGCCGGAGACTAAATTCTCACTTCAACATCGGGGCAGCCCCTGGCACGGAAAGCCAGAGCAAAGCTCCAGTCCTCAAGTTTCCGAATAAGGGGGCGACTTCCCAAGGAGCGGTTGAAGTTCCTTCCGATCCTCAGTTCTCGATCTGCATGGGTTGTCCAGGAGGTCCCGCCAAAGCCTGCCCGGATCTCACCTGGAGGTGCCACGACATCTAAACCAAGTCAGCCACTCACTCACCTGACCACGAAACTTCTCAAGGTCTTCCTTCCTCAGGAAGGCGACTCTACTTTTCCAAGTCTCTCTGGTGGGGCCCTCGATGGTCTCTGAGCTGGGTGGTTTCCTTGCAGATGTTTCATTACCCATCTGGGTCACGTCATCCGTGTTAGAAGCCTCTCTTTTTTTGCCCCCACCCCACCCCCCGGTTAGTTCCCCTCTTGCTTATGATAAAAGGCACGGGGTTTTTTTTGTCTGCTTGGTGTTTCAGTTTTATATTTTATTCTTCAAACTTTGAGGCCTCCCTTTTCACTCTGAGCGCCTTTGGACAGCATACGATTAAAAACCTAGAAGCCACATAAAATACTAAATAAAAAGGAGGCAGGTGAAAGAAGGTCAGAATAACAGACCCATTGCTGTTAAGTAAGATGGAGAACAGATCCCGGTCTCTCTAAGGCTGGAGTCAGCCGGAATGAGATTTTTTTTTCCTTCCCTTTGTTGGTAACGTCATAAGGTTCGCCTGCACATTTTGCAGCCTTCAGGAATAACATTGTTTTATCGCTAAAAACCGTTAAGAAACCCAGACTAGCATCCTACCATCCGCTGGTTGCCTTCGGAGAGCACCCTTTTTTTAGACCAATCAAACCTTTGAATTTGAATGTTAATTGCACCTAAATTTAACTATAATTAAGTAATTATAATTTAACGTGAACACCTCTTATGGCATGTACTGACTTTTTCTTTTGTGTCATTTTAAACACGATAGCAACATTTTGGAGAGCAGGCCTTGGGTTCTGCCTCTCCCCGTTTAAAAAAGCTGAGTTCCATAGATGGATGGATTGTTTGATTGATGGAGGGCTAGACAGACAGATGTGATAGATAGATAGATAGATAGATGGATAGACGGATAGACGGATGGACAGACAGACAGACGCCATAGATCAGACATGTCAAACACAAGGCCCAGGGGCCAGATCCGGCCCGTGAAGTGGTTTCATGCGGCCCGCAAAGCCATCCTGGAAACAGTGAGGGAATGGCCCCCACTGCCTTGGCCCTGGCCCAGAGACCCTCCTCCTGCCAGAGACCCTCAGATCTGTCCCACTCCTGCCCAGGCCCCCATAGGCACCCTAAATGCGAACAATGTAGAGCTGGCCATGCCCACCCAGTAGGCCATATGCACTTTAGCCACGCCCACCCAGTAGGCCACACCCACCCAGTCCACACCCACCCGGCTCCCTGAGGGCAACCACAATGCTGATGCGGCCCTCAATGAAATTGAGTTTGACACCCCTGCCATAGATGGATGGATTGTTTAATTGATTGATGGACAGAGGGCTACACAGACAGATGTGATAGCTAGCTAGCTAGCTAGCTAGCTAGATAGATAGATAGATAGATAGATAGATAGATAGATAGATAGATAGATAGATAGATAGAAGCTGAAGCCTGAGGATGACGGATGAGATTTCGTTGAAACGTTGCCCTGATACCTCCAATTCTATGTGGGGAAAAACCCAAATGACCAAAGATCTACATTAGATAGATAGATGATAGATAGATAGATAGATAGATAGATAGATAGATAGATAGATAGATAGATAGAAAAGAAAGAGAAAGAAAGAAAGAGAGAGAGAGAGAGAAAGAAAGAGAAAGAAAGAAAGAGAAAGAAAAAAGAAAGAAAGAAAGAAAGAAAGAAAGAAAGAAAGAAAGAAAGAAAGAAAGAAAGAAAGAAAGAAAGAAAGAAAGAAAGAAGCAAGCCTCTTGGGGCCTTAGCAAAAAAATGCAGGGCCCGTGCCCAAAGGGGGTGTAAGTTTAACACACACACACACACACCAAGTATCACAACTATGTTAAAGAGCCCAGAGATCAAATATGCTGGCTGGCGTTCCGTCCGCAGGTGCCCAGACTGCCCGGGCCAGCCTGTTCGGATTCACTGGGAGGCCAGAGGAAGCCATAATAGGACCTGTGGGAGGAGAGGCTTTGGTGTAAACCTATATTATGTGCCCAAGGTGGCTGTAGACACCCATCAACCTTTAAGCTACCTTCGTTGCTTGAATCCCGATCAGCCCCTTTAGAGCAGAATAGAATAACACAGTTGGAAGGTACTTTAGAGGTCATCGAGTCCAACCCCCTGCTCAGGCAGGAAACCCTATACCATTTCAGATAAATGGCTGTCCAGTCTCTTCTTAAAAACTTCCAGTGTTGGAGCATTCACCGCTTCTGGAGGCAGGTTGTTCCGCTGATTAATTGTTCTCACTGTCAGGAAGTTTCTCCTTAGTTCCAGGTTGCTTCTCTCCTTGACTAGTTTCCATCCGTTGCTTCTTGTCCTGCCTTCCGGCGCTTTGGAGAATAGCTTGACTCCCTCTTCTTTGGGGCAGCCCCTCAAATATTGGAAGACTGCTATCATGTCCCCCCTGGTCCTTCTCTTCATTCAACTAGACATCCCCAATTCCAGCAACCGTTCCTTGTATGTTTTAGCCTCCAGTTCCCTGACCATCTTTGTGGCTCTTCTCTGTACCCTTTCTAGAGTCTCAACATCTTTTTTACATCGTGGTGACCAAAACTGGATGCAGTATTCCAGGTGTGGCCTTACCAAGACCTTGTAAAGTGGTATCAGTACTTCACGTGATCTTGATTCTATCCCTCTGTTCATGCAGCCTAGAACTGTGTTGGCTTTTTTGGCAGCTGCAGCACACGGCTGGCTCCTATCTAAGTGATGTACTGGGTGAAAGTTTAGCCTGGGAGTCTCCAAGCGTGGCCATTTTAAGACTTGTGGGGGTCAACTCCCTGAATTCTTCAACCATCCAGGAATTAAAAGTTGCCAAGTTTGGAGACACCCCTCCCCCAACCCCCGGGCTGGCCAACTGACCCTACAGACATCGGCCTGAAAGACCAGGGTTTCTGGGTAAATCATAAAGAGAGGTTGGTTTACTTGCTATCTTTTGACTCTGAAAGGCGATGCGGTTGCAAAATAAAACGAAACACCTTGTTATCTTGAACTGGTTGTCGCACAGGTGAGGATGCAACAGTTACAGGTGGTCCTCGGCTTACAACCACAATGGAACCCCCCCCAACAATTTATGTCGCTAAGTAAGACAGTTCTTGCCCTATTTTCTTGCCACAATTGCCAAGTGAATCACTGCAGTGATTTGAGTTAGTAATGCGGTCGTTAAGCGAATCTGGCTTCCCCGTGGACTTTGCTTGTCAGGAGGTCGGCAAAAGGGGATCTCACCCCCTGACCCCGGAGGGAGGCTGCGACCGTCATAAATACGAGTCAGTTGCCAAGCGTCTGAATTTTGGTCAGGCGCCCCCTGGGAATGCTGCAATAGTCGTTAAGTGTGACAAACGGTCGCAACTCACTTTTTCGCCCTCACTAAATGAATTGCAAGTCGAGGACCAGCTGTGTTCTGAAAGAACGTCTTGCTGAGAAGTCTGGAGAAGAAAAAACTTTTCTTTTTTTTTCCGTTTTGAGACAAAACATTTCTTCTGGGCCTCTGGTTCTTCCAGATCTTTTGATTGCCAGTAATTAACAATTAAGGCTGGGGTCCGAGGCTTTTGGGAACAAGATGGCAGGTGGGGACTCTTGAGTCTTTTCTGGGGAAAGTTTCCAGCCGCAACATCTGCTTAGAAATGAATTTTGGGAAAGATCTGGATTCTCTCTCTTAATTGAGTGAAGTTTTCATTGCCTTCCCTCTCTCTCCGGAAAGGATGTGGAAAACTTAAAATGGGAAAGACCTCCGGTTGGCTTTTATTCCGATGAAATCTTTCTGGCTCAAAAGCAGGTTTTAATTCGGTTATTCAGCCTGGGGACATAAAGTCTAAGATGTGGACATTCCCGAGCAATTGCATTCTTCTAAGCCAGGGGTAGGCAACCTTGGCTCTTTTATGACTCGTGGACTTCAACTCCCAGAATTCCTGAGCCAGCATGAGGGAACTATGGCCCCCTCATGACTCCTGGACTTCAACTCCCAGAATTCCTGAGCCAGCATGGGGGAACTATGGCCCCCTCATGACTCGTGGACCTCAACTCCCAGAATTCCTGAGCCAGCAGAGGGAACCTATGATACCCAGTATGCTGATGATACTCAGCTTTTTCTTTCCACCCCGAACCAACCCAGTGATGCCCTCGACGTGATGTCCCGTTGCCTGGAGGCGGTCCGGGTTTGGATGGGGAGAAACAGGCTTCGACTCAATCCCGCCAAGACTGAGTGGCTTTACGTACTGGCATCTCGACTTGTCCAAGAGGTTCCATCTTTGGTTATGGGAGGAGAGGTGTTACCTCCCGTTGATAGGGCACGCAATTTAGGTGTCCTCCTGGATTCATGACTCAGTTTTGAAGATCATATTGGAGTCGTGGCCAGGGGGGCTTTTGCTCAGGTTCGCCTGGTGCGCCAGTTGCGGCCCTATTTGGACTGAGATGCCCTACGCACAGTCACTCATGCGCTCGTAACCTCCCGTTTAGACTACTGCAACGCTCTCTACATGGGGCTGCCCTTGAGGACCACCCGGAGGCTTCAGCTGGTGCAGAATGCGGCTGCGCGAGTTGTGATGGGAGTCTCCCAATATTCCCGTGTAACACCTCTTCTCCGCGAGCTTCATTGGCTTCCAGTTGCCCTCCGGGTGAGATTCAAGGTGCTGGTGATGAGCTATAAAGCCCTACATGGCTTGGGTCCGGGATATTTGAGGGAACACCTGCTGCCGGCATCAACTTCCCATCGTCCTGTGCGCTCCCATAGAGAGGGCCTCCTTAGGGTGCCACTGGTCAGGGAATGCGGGCGGGTGATCCCCAGAGGGAGGGCATTCTCTGTGGGTGCGCCTGCCCTTTGGAATGATTTACCTGTGGAACTCCGGACTGCCCCCCCCCACCTGCGCTCGTTTCGCCGGGACCTGAAAACCTGGCTTTTCGATCTATCTGGCCTGGACTGAGGGGGTTTTTAGTTTCAAGTTTTTAACATTGTTTTATTGTTGGGCTATTATTAATTTAATTCTTTTTAATTCTATTTTTATCTTAATTTATATTGTCTTTTAAATATTGCCCTGTAAACCGCCCTGAGTCCTTCGGGAATAGGGCGGTATAGAAAACTAATTAAATAAAATAAATAAAATAAACTATGGCCCCTTCATGACTCGTGGACTTCAACTCCCAGAATTCCTGAGCCAGCAGAGGGAACTATGGCCCCTTCATGACTTGTGGACTTCAACTCCCAGAATTCCTGAGCCAGCATAGGGAACTATGGCCCCCTCATGACTCGTGGACTTCAACTCCCAGAATTCCTGAGCCAGCATGGGGGAACTATGGCCCTTTCATGACTCCTGGACTTCAACTCCCAGAATTCCTGAGCCAGCATGCCTGGCTGAGGAGTTCTGGGAGTTGAAGTCCACAAGTCATAAAAGGGCCAAGTTTGAAGACCTCTAGCTTCTTAAAAACCTCCAGTGATGGAGCACCCACGATTTCTGGTGGCAAGCTGTTCCACTGGTTGATTTTCTTGAACTTTCTCCTTAATTCCAGGTTGCTTCTCTCTTTAGTCAGTTTCTCATCCTTCCGTCTGGTGCTTTGGAGAATAACGTGACCCTCCTCCCTCCTCTTTGTGGAAGCCCCTCAAATACCGGAAGACTGCGATCATGTCTTCTTTTCGTTAGGTTAGCCAAACCCAAGTCCTGCAGCCGTCCGTATGTTTTTGTCTCCTGGCCTTTTAATCCTCTTAGTTGCTCTTGTTTGCACTCAGTTCTGTGGTTAAACTTTCCTTCGCCCTTCTCATTCATCAAGACCCGTATTATTTATCTCGTAAACAGCCTAACCCTTTTCCAAGTTAGAGGCAGGCAGGCCTTTCGTGTTACAATGCGTACCCCCAGAATGCTTTTTTTTCCCCCTCAACAATCTTGTGGGGTTTCTCCACCACCAACAGACCAAAACATGGCAGGACTCAACTAGGTTCTCCTGCTTGAGCAGGGGGCTGGACTAGAAGACCTCCAGGGTCCCTTCCAGCTCCTACTCTACTCTACTCTACTCTGCATTCTATTCTATTCTATTCTATTCTGTTCTGTTCTGTTCTGTTCTGTTCTATTCTATTCTATTCTATTCTATTCTATTCTACTCTACTCTACTCTACTCTACTCTACTCAGCATTCTATTCTGCATTCTATTCTATTCTATTCTATTCTATCCCATAATTCTATTCTGTTCTATTCTATTCTATTCTATTCTATTCTATTCTATTCTATTCTATTCTATTCTATTCTATTCTATTCTATTCTACTCTGCATTCTATTCTGTTCTATTCTATTCTATTCTATTCTACTCTACTCTACTCTACTCTACTCTACTCTACTCTACTCTACTCTACTCTGCATTCTATTCTGCATTCTATTCTATTCTATCCCATAATTCTATTCTATTCTATTCTACTCTACTCTACTCTACTCTACTCTACTCTACATTCTATTCTATTCTATCCCATAATTCTATTCTATCCCATTATTCTATTCTATCCCATAATTCTATTCTATCCTATCCTATCCTATCCTATTCTATTCTATTCTATTCTATTCTATTCTATTCTATTCTATTCTACTCTACTCTGCATTCTATTCTGTTCTATTCTATTCTGTTCTATTCTATTCTATTCTATTCTATTCTATTTTATTCTATTCTATTCTATTCTACTCTACTCTACTCTGCATTCTATTCTATTCTATCCCATAATTCTATTCTATCCCATTATTCTATTCTATCCCATAATTCTATTCTATTCTATTCTATTTTCTGTTCTGTTCTGTTCTATTCTATTCTACTCTACTCTACTCTGCATTCTATTCTATTCTATTCTATCCCATAATTCTATTCTATTCTATTCTATTCTATTCTATTCTATTCTATTCTATTCTATTCTATTCTATTCTATTCTATTCTATTCTATTCTATTCTATTCTATTCTATTCCACTCTACTCTACTCTACTCTACTCTACTCTACTCTGCATTCTATTCTGTTCTGTTCTATTCTGTTCTATTCTATTCTATTCTATTCTATTCTATTCTATTCTATTCTATTCTATTCTATTCTATTCTACTCTGTTCTACTCTATTCTACTCTACTCTACTCTACTCTGCATTCTATTCTGCATTCTATTCTATTCTATCCCATAATTCTATTCTATTCTATTCTATTCTATTCTATTCTATTCTATTCTATTCTATTCTATTCTATTCTATTCTACTCTACTCTACTCTACTCTACTCTACTCTACTCTACTCTGCATTCTATTCTGCATTCTATTCTATTCTATTCTATTCTATCCCATAATTCTATTCTATTCTATTCTATTCTATTCTATTCTATTCTATTCTATTCTATTCTATTCTATTCACCCGTCTGGCCTCTCTGGTGCGGTCAGATCCACCTGGGTGCCTCTGGCTGTGTGTTTGTGGTTCCTCTCTGGAGGATTTTTTCCAAGGGTTTGCTTTCCAGACCGGCTGGCACGGCAGCTGCAGTTTCTGTTCAGAGACTCACAACTTCCTGGCTGTGTCTGGAAGGTTTTACAAACAGGGGACCTTGAATTGCTGCCAGCGAGAAGGGAGGGAGGGAGGTGTTTCCCCCCCCACCCCCATCTTGTCTCCCACATCCCCACCCTATAAACAGCAACCTCGGCTTATTTTCCCGGTTGCTGGTTGTGTGGGGTGTGGTGGCCCCCACGGGAACCCAGTCTTGCCGAGGCTGGCTGTGAGACTCTGGCAGAAGAAAAGCAGCTTCTTTGGCAGAGCCGCAGGCAAGCACAGCCGGTGAGAACTATTTCCAGAGAGGGAACTTTGCACGCCTCGGCAGGCCTGCCTGCGTAGGAGACCCCTCGCCTCTGCTCAGCACGGGAGGGGGAACTGGGGGGGGGAATGAGTGTGTGCAGCGGTTTAAAGCATGACAAAGCTGGAAGGGGCCTTGGAGGTCTTCTAGTCCCACCTGCTGCTCCAGCAGGAGACCATATTCCCATTTCAGACAAGTGGCTGGCCAGTCTCTTCTTTAAAAGTCTCCAGGTAGATAGCATGTGTATATATGTATGTTATGTATGTGGATGGATGGATAGATGAGACATCTAAAATGGACAGATAAATATAGAAAGAAAGAAAAAGAGGATAGATAGATAGATGACAGATAGATAGATAGATAGATAGATAGATAGATAGATAGATAGATAGATAGATAGATAGATAAGATATTTAAATAGATAAGTAAATGGATAGATAGATGGATAGATAAATATAGTAGATATAGAAGATGATAGACAGATGAGACATTAAATAGATAAAATGGATAAAGATAGATAAAGAGAAAAAAGAGATGATAGATAGATAGATTAGATAGATTAGATAGATAGATAACCTTTATTGTCATTTTTTTCCTGGGGGCACAGTGGCACGCATTAAAAATGAAACTGAGTTGCTTCCTCTAAAAGTGTAAATATACATAACACACGTTTAAAACATACTATATACAACATAGATACGTTCTCTTGAGAGCGCACAACGGAAAGTCAGCATGCTCAGAGTTAAAAACGACAATAAAGGTTATCTATCTCATCTCTTATGACACGATGTCCTGACTGTCAGGAAGTTTCTCCTTAGTTCCAGGTTGCTTCTCTCCTTGATTAGTTTTCACCCCTTGTTTCTTATCATAATCATCATAGTAAAGTTGGAAGGGACCTTGGAGGTCATCTAGTCCAACCCCCTGTACGATTTCAGACAAATGGCTGTCCAGTCTCTTCTTAAAAACTTCCAGTGTTGGAGCATTCACAGCTTCTGGAGGAAGGTAGTTCCACTGGTGAATTGTCCTCATTGTCGGGAAGTTTCTCCTTAGTTCCAGGTTGCTTCCCTCCTTGATGAGTTCCTATCCGTTGTTTCTTGCCTTGCCTTCTGGTGCTTTGGAAAATAACTTGACTCCCCCCCCCTTTTCTTTGGGGCAGCCCCTCAAATGCTGGAAGGCTGCTATTCTGTCCCCCCGCCCGCCCGTCTTTTCTCTAGACGGGCCGTTCCCAAGTCCCGCAGTCGTCCTTCGTATGTTTTAGCCTCCAGGCCTTTGATCCTCTTAGTTGCTCTTCTCTGTACTTTGTCCAAAGTCTCAACCCCTTTTCTTGTCATGTGGGGACCAAAATTGGATGCAGGCCTTCCAGGCGTGGTGGTCTTCCTAAGGCTTTTACAAAGCGGGACTAAGACTTTGTCCGGTTTTGATTCCACGCCTCCGTGTACACTACCAAACCTTTATGGGCGCCTGGAGCTTGTAGACGATAAGCAAATGGCTCTCTAGCGTAGATGCGAACTAGTATTTTGTCGTGCAGGTTAACTATCGGCCGTCCTCGGCGTACTACAGTTTAGTCGATGCTGGAAGTTAACAACAGCACTTGAAAACAAGTGACTTATTACGGTTTTTCACGCTGATGACCGTCGCAAGCATCCCCATGGTCACGCGATCAAAATTCGGACGCTTGGCAACTGGCTCATATTTATGGCAGGCGCAGTGTCCTGGTTGTGTGTGTGTGTGTGTGTGTGTGTGTGCATGCGTGTGTGTCATGTGACCCCCCTTTTGCGTCCTTCTGACAAGCGATGGGGAAGCCGAGTTCCCTTAACCGCCTTAAGAAGAAGTTCTTCTGTACTTCATCCCCACTTACCTACAGTCCCAGTGAGGGTCCTTGAGGCACCCTGTGCCTCCATCTCTCTCGGGACTAGAACCTTGCAGAGCCTGTTACACACCTGGGCAGCGGACAATCCACCTGGACGGAGGCTCAGCTGAATGGCCGCCCTCCAGGCCCGATTCAGCTCCGCCACGTTCTCGCCTGAAAGAGGACAAAGAAGAGGAAGGTGAGGAAATGCCATCCGGATCAGGGGTCTTCAAACCTGGCCCTTTGATGACTTGTGGACTTCAACTCCCAGAGGAATTCTGGGAGCTGAAGTCCACAAGTCATCAAAGGGCCAGGTTTGAAGACCCCCTGATGCAGATAGTGGGTGGTAGCATTTATTTGAATCACCCTGGAGCTGGGAGGGACCTCGGAGGTCTTCTAGTCCCACCCCCTGCTCAAGCAGGAGACCCTATACCATTCCAGACTAGTGACTGTTCAGTCTCTTTTTAAAAAGCTCCAGTGATGGAGCCCACCCCCCCACAACTTCTGGTGGCAAGCTGTTCCACCGGTTAATTGTTCTCACTGTCAGGAAATTCCTCCTTAGTTCTAAGCTGCTTCTCTCCTCGTCTCGTTTCCATTCCTTACTTCTTGTCCAGCCTTCTGGTAGTCCTCAACGTACGACGGCCATCGAGCCCAAAATGTCTGTCGTACAGCAAGACCGCTGCTAAGTGAAGTAATGTTGTCATTCTTCGGTTGTTAAGCAAACCCCCTGCGGTTAAGCGAGTGACACGGGCCCTTAAACTTCCCCTCCCGCTCGACTTTGCTTCTTCAGAAGGTTGCAAAAGGGGATCGCGTGACCCCGGGGGGAGGGGGGGGGAGACCCCACGACCGTCATCAACACGAGTCGGTTGACAAGCGTCCAAATTTTGATCACGTGACCACCACCACCCCAGGGGGCGCTGCAACGGTTAGCAAGGGTGAAAACCGGTGGTAAGTGGCTTTTTTCAGCGCCAAGCAGAGTCACTAAAGCAGGGGTGTCAAACTCAATTTCACGGAGGGCCGCATCAGCATGGCGGTTGCCCTCAGGGGGCCGGGTGGGTGTGGCCTACTGGGTGGGCGTGGCCTACTGGGTGGGCGTGGCTAGTGCATATGGTAAGAGATTGCCGGCGGACAACACCCAGGGATAGGGCCTTCTCAGTGGGGGCGCCTGCCCTTTGGAACCAGCTGCCAGTGGAGCTGAGGACTGCCCCCGACCTCCGTTCATTCCGTCGGGGCCTGAAGACCTGGCTCTTTGAGCTCTCTGGCCCAGGCTGAGAATTAATCTTATTTTAACTGGGGTTTTATTTATTTATGCAGGGACAAATATAATTTTTTTAAAATTTATTTTAAACTTTTGTATCTTGGTTTTTTAATCACCCTGTAAACCGCCCTGAATCCTTCGGGAAAGGGTGGTATATAAATGTAATAAAATAAATAAATAAATAAATAAATAAATAAATAAATACTGGGTGGGCGTGGCCAGCTCTACATCGTTGGCATCAAGGGTGCCTATGGGGTCCCGGGCAGGAGTGGGACAGATCTGAGGGTCTCTGGCAGGAGGAGGGTCTCTGGGCCAGGGCCAAGGCAGTGGGGGCCGTTCCCTCACTGTTTCCAGGATGGCTTCGCGGGCCACATGAAACCACTTCGCGGGCCGCATCCGCCCCCCCCCCGGGCCTTGTGTTTGACATGTCTGCACTAAAGGAACGGATGTAAGTCGAGGCCCGTCTGTCAGCACTGCTCCTGTGACTCCCCCTTCAGAAAGACCCCTTGAGCGAGGCTGCTGCGGAAACTGCGAGGATCCCGGGGAAGCGTTGGGGTTCCGTCTGCGCCCCGCTTCTCTCCTTTGGCCCAGGTTGATTGAGCTTTTTAGTCCCACCCAGTCTGCCATTACCACCGCAGCCACGCCCACCCAATGGGCCCCACCCACCCAATGGGCCACGCCCATCCGGCACCCCATGATACATAAGTGGGTTTGGGGTTGCAGTTTGGGCCCTCGGTCTCTAAAAGGTTCGCCATCCCTGGGCCCTAAGCCAAGGGCGGGGAACCTTGGCTCTTGTATGACTCGTGGACTTCAACTCCCAGAATTCCCCCAGCCAGCCATATTGGTAGCTGAGGGTTGAAATGAGGGGGGGGTTTCCTCCGTGCTCTCTGAGCTGGGGGGTTTCCTTGCAGACGTTTCGTGACCCAGCTAGGTAGCCTCGTGGCAAAGACCGGGTGACCCAGTTTGCAGAAGCGTCTGCAAGAAAATAACCAAGCTCAGAGACCACCGAGGACCCCCTCACTGTGTGGGGAGGTGGTCGCCTGCTTCTCGACCTGGGTAACTTTTTCAGACGGGTGGACTTCCACTCCCAGAATTCCTCAGCCAGGCTGATAGTTTCCCTCCCCACCACCACCCCATTTAAAAAAAAATGCAAGGTTTGAGAGCGAGAGGCTCAGAAAACCCCACTTTCCTTAGCATTTCCTATCATTTAAGGCGGGGCTCTCCGCCCGTGGCCGCTTTCAGACGGGTGGACTTCAACTCCCAGAATTCCTCAGCCAGGCTGATAGTTTCCCTCCCCACCACCACCCCATTTTTTAAAATAAATAAATAAATAAATTGCAAGTTTTGAGAGCGAGAGGCTCAGAAAACCCCACTTTCCTTAGCATTTCCTATCATTTAAGGCGGGGCTCTCCGCCCGTGGCCGCTTTCAGACGGGTGGACTTCCACTCCCAGAATTCCCCCAACCCAGCCTGGGGAATTCTGGGAGTGGAAGTCCACCCGCCTGAAAAGGGGCCACGGTCGGAGAAGAACCCCTTTCCTTAAGGCTTGCACCCAACGGGGTCTGGATCAGCTGGACAAAAGCGTGGGCGCCCGATCCCGCTTTGCAGGGAGGAGGAGGAGGGAAGCCTCCCGGGTAAAGCTGCTCCTTCCGAGGAGATGATGATGAACCCGGGTCAAGGTGGCCGAGCTCGGCTGCTCTCCCGGCCGAGGGTGCAAAGCTCATCCCTCCCGCTCCGGAGAAATCCGGACAGCGCCGGGGGGGGGGGGAGGTTGGGAAAGAGTTTTGCAGCTGCTCTGCTTCGCTCCGCTTGGCGCCACTTTTGCACGGAGGAGCGCGATCCTACCCACTGCGCCACGGAGCAGGGCAGGCAGGCGGGCAGGCTCGGCTCTCTATCGGGGGGGGGGGGCGGGAGGGAAGGGGGGGGCGTCTGGAAGGAGGGAGGGGGGGGCGGCAGCAGGAGCGAAGGCTGCAGATGTGCAATTAATCCCGGCTTCGCGCCGCGTTGTTGACGGAGTAACAACGGTTGCCCCGGGCGACGCGCTCGGCTCCCGATTGGTTGCCGAGCGCCGGTTGCCCCGGCGACGGAGAGAAAGCTTCCCAAACTAAACAAAAGCTGTTCCGTCCTCCCCCCCCCCCCCGCACGAAAGGCGTCGGGCTGTTGGGTCAGTCCTTCCAGGGCGGGGCGGGGGCGGCGGCGGAAATGAAATCTCCATGGTGACTGCACAGAAGCCGGGCGCTTTGCAATAGCCTTGAAACACACACACACACACACACACACACACACACACACACACACACAGACACCCCCGTTCCAACCCGTCCTCTTGGATACGATGATTGGCGGGGGGGTGAGTGGGGGGGCGGGCGGCGGCGTACTTTTTGCTATTTGCAAACCCAATAGCAAACTCTTTGCGCTTTCTTGCAGCTAAGAACGGCCGCTCTGCAAGGCACAGTCTCTTCTCTCCCCCCCCTCCACCCGCTCAATTTACTTTTGCACCCCGTAAAATGAGACTTCTTTGCAAGGCCTGGGTTGTAAAATCCTCTTTAAGATTGGCGGGGGGGGGGGGGGGCTTGTTTTGCTGCCCAGCACGATTTTCTGAAAGGCTTTCAAGATGCTTTGGAATGAATAGAATGGAATGGAAGAATAGAATAGAATACAATAGAATTATAGAATAGAATAGAATAGAACAGAACAGAATAGAATACAATGCAGAGTAGAATTCAGAGTAGAGTAGAGTAGAACAGAGTAGAATAGAATAGAATAGAATTATGGAATAGAATAGAATAGAATAGAATAGAATAGAATAGAATAGAATAGAATAGAATAGAATAGAATAGAATAGAATAATGGAATGGAGGAATAGAATAGAATAGAATAGAATAGAATAGAATAGAATAGAATAGAATAGAATAGAATAGAATAGAATAGAATAGAATAGAATAATGGAATGGAGGAATAGAATAGAATAGAATAGAATAGAATAGAATAGAATAGAATAGAATAGAATAGAATAGAATAGAATAGAATAGAATAGAATAGAATAGAATAGAATAATGGAATGGAGGAATAGAATAGAATAGAATAGAATAGAATAGAATAGAATAGAATAGAATAGAATAGAATAGAATAGAATAGAATAGAATAGAATAGCCAATACTCCAGAAGATAGGCTTAAGATACAGGAGGATCTGGACAGACTCGAACACTGGGCGCTATCTAAAAATTCAATGGTGAAAAAAGTAAGGTTCTGCATTTAGGCAGGAAAAATCAAATGCACAGGTATAGTATAGGTGGTACCTTGCTCGATAGTAGTAACTGTGAGAGGGATCTTGGAGTCCTAGTGGACAATCACTTCAATATGAGCCAGCCGTGTGCTGCAGCTGCCAAAAAAGCCAACACAGTGCTAGGCTGCATTAACAGAGGGATAGAATCAAGATCACCTGAAGTGTTAATACCACTTTACAAGGCCTTGGTAAGGCCACACTTGGAATCCTGCATCCAGTTTTGGTCACCACAATGTAAAAAAGATGTCGAGACTCTAGAAAGGGTACAGAGAAGAGCAACAAAGATGATTGGGGGACTGGAGGCTAAAACATATAGGGAACGGCTGCTGGAATTGGGTATGTGTAGTTTAATGAAGAGAAGAGTGAGGGGTGACATGATAGCAGTCTTCCAATATCTCAGGGGCTGCCCCAAAGAAGAGGGAGTCAAGCTACTCTCCAAAGCACCTGAAAGCAGGACAAGAAGCAATGGATGGAAACTAGTCAAGGAGAGAAGCAACCTGGAACTAAGGAGAAACTTCCTGACAGTTAGAACAACTAACCAGTGGAACAACCTGCCTCCAGAAGTGGTGAATGCTCCAACCCTGGAAGTTTTTAAGAAGAGACTGGACAGCCATTTGCCTGAAATGGTATAGGGTTTCCTGCCTGAGGAGGGGGTTGGACTAGATGACCTCCAAGGTCCCTTCCAACTTATTATTATTATTAGAATAGAATAGAATAGAATAGAATAGAATAGAATAGAATAGAACAGAATATACAATATACAATATAAAGTAGAATATAGAATAGGATAGAATATACAATAGAATAGAATAGAACAGAACAGAACAGAATAGAACAGAACAGAACAGAATAGAATAGAATAGAATAGAAATACAGAATAGAATAGAATAGAATAGAATAGAATAGAATAGAATAGAACAGAACAGAACAGAATAGAATAGAATAGAATAGAAATACAGAATAGAATAGAATAGAATAGAACAGAACAGAACAGAACAGAATAGAGCTGGAAGGGACCTTGGAGGTCTTCTAGTCCAACCCCTTGTTCAAGCAGGAGAACCTATGCCATCTCAAGACAAGTGACTGTGCAGCCTCTTCCTAAAAACCTCCCGTGATGGAGTGCCCACAGTTTCTGGTGGCAAGCCATTCATTCCACTGGTTCATTGTCCTCACTGTCAGGAAGTTTCTCCTTAATTCCAGGTTTGCTTCTCTCTTTGGTCAGTTTCCACTTTCTCTCTCCCCCCCCCCCACCTTTAAAACAAACAAGGATGATCAGGGTGCTGGAGGCTCAAACGTGTGAAGAACGGTTGCAGGAATTGGGTATGTCTAGCTTAATGAAAAGAAGAACTAAGGGGGAGACGGCAGAAGTTCTTCCAATATTTGAGGGACTGCTCCAAGGAAGCCCTCTGGGCTAGAAGACCTCCAAGGTCCCTTCGAACTCCGTTATTCTCTTAAAGACGAGGGGGAGTGGGGGTGTGTGTCAACCACTTCTCCAAAGCACCCGAAGGCAGGACAAGAAGCAACGGATGGCAACCCCGTCACGGAGAGAAGCGACCTGGAACTAAGGAGAAACTTCCCGACAGCGAGGACAACTAACCCGCGGAACTACTTGCCTCCAGAGGTTGTGGGGGCTGCAACGCTGCAGGCTTTTAAGAAGATGCTGGCGGTCCACTTTGCCTGAAATGGCAGAGGGCGTCTTGCTTGAGCAGGGGGTTGGACTAGAAGACCTCCGGGGTCCCTTCCAGCTCTGTTATTCTGTGATTCCCACTTTGTTTTGCTCGTCCACCCAATAATAATAAATAATAATAATAATAATAATAATAATAATAATAATAATAATAATAAGCCAAACAGCAAGGCCAACATTGCCGCTGCTTGTCACTTTCCAGTGGAATCCTCGTTGCTGAGAGACATCAAACATCCTGAATTTCTCCTGAGTCACAGGACGGGCTGGCAAAGTTCCCGATGCAAAGTTGTTTCCTGTCTTGTCCTTTTTTTTTTGTCTCTCTCTCTCTCTCTCTTTCTTTTTTTTTCAAAGAAGGGCTGGCTTTTCCTCTTGCACGCTCTCTGCTTGGAAACAGAGCCAGGTCGGGGTAAACACAGACCGTTGCTAGCGACTCCCATCTGCCCGGTGCGCCTCTGCTTGTCCGGGCGTTTGCCTGGAGTGGTGGTGGTGGTGACGCCAGCGGTTTGCAAGAGAGAGACAGACGTCTTTTTATTTATTTATTTATTTATTTATTTATTTATTTATTTATTTATTTTATTTTATTTATTAAATTTGTATACCGCCCTTCTCCCGAAGGACTCAGGGCGGTGAACAGGGCAATACATATCAAAAACAAGATACAAAAATTAAAAACGATTAAACAAAATGCCCACGAATAAGTTAAAACACATTAAAAGTAGGTTAAAACACATTCATAACACATTTTAGCCAGCTTAATGAAGAAGCCCCCGGCTGGGCAGTTTCGGCCTGGCCAGAAGGGTAAGGAGAGGCCCGGCGGTCCTTATCCAATTTGGAGAACGCCTGTCTGGGGAGCTCTGGCCACAAAACGAGGGGCTGCCCCAAAGAGGAGAGGGGGGGAGCCCTCCTCCCCATTCCGCAAAGCACCAGAAGGCAAGACAAGGAAGAGCCGGATGGAAACGAATCAAGGAGAGGAGCAATCTGGAATTAAGGGAGAAGCTTCCCCGACAGGGAGGACAATTAACCAGTGGAACTCCTTGCCTCCAGAAATTGTGGGCTCTCCATCCCTGGAGGTTTTTAAACAGAGACTGGACAGTTACTTGTCTCAAATGGTCTAGGGCAGGGGTAGGCAACCTCGGCTCTTTTATGACTCGTGGACTTCAACTCCCAGAATTCCTGAGTCAGCTAAAAGAGCCGAGGTTGCTTACCCCTGTTCTAGGATCTCCTGCTTGAGTAGGGGGCTGGACTAGAAGACCTCCGGGATCCCTTGCAGCTCTATCCTGATGGTTATCGGTTGTTAATCTGGCATAGCCAGGAAGCCCGTTGGTAGGGCTGTTTTGCAGGCCGCACCTGCGGGGACAAAACTCTCCCAAAAAGGAAGGCTAATGAAATTTTCCCGGGCTTTGCCGACGGGAAGGGAATGTTCGGCTTGGGTAAAGCAAAGTGCATAAGCCTGTTTTCAAATGTCTGCTTCAGTTTTAAAAAGCCGCCTTCTGTAGTCCCTGGGTCTGGTCAGGATCCAAGGTTGCCAGGAGGATCTCCCCATTTTTATTATTATTATTATTATTATTATTATTATTATTATTATTATTATTATTATTATTATTATTATTATTATTATTCCCTTTCTTTTGCACGAAAATAATTCTCGCTATATTCTTTTTGTTATGTTGGGAAACCAATTGCTTTTTTTTTTTTTTTTGCTAAAAAGAACTGTGGGCTAATCCTGCGTGCCAAGGAACGCTCTTGCTTTCTTATCTAACTTGGCAATTTTAAAGGTTTTAATTCTCACATAGCTGAGAGACAGGGAGAAAGCAAGAGGAAAAGAAGAAGAGGGAAAGACAGAGGGGGAGAGAGAGAGAGAGAGAACGAGAGAGAGAGAGAGAGAGAGAGAGAGAGAGAGAGAACTGTTGAAGTAAAGATTGATTCAAACTGTTCCAAGCTGGTGAGTTTCGCCCCAAACCTACTTTCAGGCTTTTGATTCTGGCTTGTCCGTAATGCCCACCCACCAGCAACTCCAGCCCAAGCCCCCTTTCTTGTAAAAGAGGGTGAAATTAGCTCCTGAAGAAATTCCCATTTTTCCCTCCCAGAGCCAAGCATGCAGACTTCAGAGGATGGGTCCAATTCGGCCACCCCCGTGGCACTGCGCACCTCAGCCTCCATCCAGCCCGTCCCAGCCTCCCAGCAGGTAAGGCTTCTCCTCTTTGGCCGGCGAAGACCCCCCTGATCCCCTGGACTCCCCAACTTTGTAACCCCGGGGCGCGTCTTCTTGGTTATCTCAAGCAAAGCAGCTTGGACCTCGGGGTGGTTTTTTTCACTTCCTCCAATGCGGGGCATAAAATCTCCAGAGTGCAGGGGTAGGCAACCTCGGCTCTTTTATGACTCATGGACTTCAACTCCCAGACTTCCTGAGCCAGCCTGGGGGAACTATGGCCCCTTCATGACTCCTGGACTTCAACTCCCAGAATTCCTGAGCCAGCATGGGGGAACTATGGCCCCCTCATGACTCGTGGACTTCAACTCCCAGAATTCCTGAGCCAGCCTGGGGGAACTATGGCCCCTTCATGACTCCTGGACTTCAACTCCCAGAATTCCTGAGCCAGCATGGGGGAACTATGGCCCCCTTCATGACTCGTGGACTTCAACTCCCAGAATTCCTGAGCCAGCATGGGGGAACTATGGCCCCCTCATGACTCGTGGACTTCAACTCCCAGAATTCCTGAGCCAGCATGGGGGAACTATGGCCCCCCTCATGACTCGTGGACTTCAACTCCCAGAATTCTGGGAGTTGAAGTCCACGCGTCATAAAAGAGCCGAGGTTGCCTACCCCTTCTCCAGACTCTTGAGACGGTCACGTAGGTCAAGTTGAATGTAGGAGCACAGTGGCAACAGATAATAATAATAATAATAATAATAATAATAATAATAATAATAATAATAATAATAATAATAATAATAATGTTGGAAGAAATTGCAGCTTCCTGCAATAACTCCAGCAAAGCTACAAAAAACTCCGCTACTCGGAACATCTTACATTTTAAGGAGATTCCTGGTTGATACCTAGGATGCTGGCAGCAACCCTTGCCAACCATTAATGCCAGTCAGTTTGAGTCAAAGGTTGCCAGCTTTGAGAAACGCGAGCATCGGGCACTGAAAGCATCATAGGAATGGCTAGTTAATTCAGGCCAGGGTTGAATTAAGGGCCAAACCACGATAGCCCATCCTGATAAACTAGGATTTACTAACCACCCAGCACGTCAGGCTTAGAAACCATGATCCCTTTCGCCCATCATGGGTGCATCGCTCGGTGCATTTCCTAAAGAACTACCGGCGATCTTCGGCTTAAAAAAAAATTTCATTTAGTGAATGTTCAAAGTTACAACGGCACTGGAAGAAAGTGACCCACCCCCACTGTTCCCCACTTACCGACCTTGGCAGCGTCCCCAGGGTCAGGCGGCAATCAAAATTCAGATGCTTGGCAGCTGCTTTGCACTTACGACCGTCGCCGTTCCCCAAGGCGGGTCCCATTATCGCCGCCTTTCGACGAGCAAAATCCAGGGCGAAGCCGGATTCGCATAGCGACCGTGCTACTAACTTAATCGGCAGCGGCGATTAACCTCAACCCCTGTGGCAAGAGAAGGCGGCAAAACCCGCTTAACAGCTGCCTCACTTAACGTCAGAAAATTTTGACGTTCAGTTGTGGTCGCAAGGCGAGGCAGCAGCCCCCCCCAACCTTTTTGGTGCCAGGGACCGGTCGTGTGTGTCTGTGTTTGTGTGTCTGTGTCTGTCTTTGTGTCTCTGTGTGTGTGTGGTTTCACACGTGCCTGGATCCTACCATGTCTGGATGCTGCTTTGCTCGCACATCCCGTTCCTGGCAGGTCACGGACCGGTGAGGAACCGCAGCCTGGGGGGGATCGGGGACCCCTGACCCACGACACGTGGGCTGAAATGCCCCCCCAGCTGACACCCCCCTCCCTCTTTCCTTTTCCTTTCTTCCTTTTTCCCCAGAGAGTTTTGGTCCAAGCCACCAGCTCCACCCCGAAAGGAGTGCCGATGCCGGAGCTGACCCTGCCCAGAGCCCAGCAGGTAAAATCTTGGGGTGGCCCAAAGTGGGGGGGGTCATCGCCCTGCTTCACCCCTCCTTTCCTTGGAACCGGGGCTCAGCTCCAGGAGTTCCTAACAGACAGGGAAGAACGTGGGAGAACTTGCAGCCCGCCAGGGCTGACTCTCCAAATTCGGAGGGGAAAGAAACCCCAACAACTTCGACACAGGAAGTCCTTGACTTACAACAAAAATGGGGCAGAGCTCGTTTAACGACCGCCTGGCTTCCCCCGGAGAAATTTCGGGGGGTGGGGTGGGGTGGGGTGGAGGTCCACCTGTGTGTGTGTGGCCTGGTTTCTAATGCCACCTTGTGGCCAGAAAAGAGGGCTGTATGGTTTTCCATTCACCGTACGCACACACACAAAACACAGACCGGTCACCCTTAAACAAGGCAAGGCCAGGCTTGCTTTATGTCCCGAAGCCAACAGGGCAGATTCCCTCTGCAAAGGGTTTTTGCAAAGCCGCTTCCCTTTTGTGACCAAGCGGGCTCCTTGCTTCCCGAATTTTGCCATTTGGAACTTTTCTGAGGAACTCGGCGGAGCCACCTCGCTCCCCTGGGGCCGAAGGCGTTTCCCACAGCCGCTCTTCCTTCCAGGGGTCCCTCCGGATGGGTCACGGCCCCCTCTGCACCTGGGACGGGGGGGGGGGCTCCCCCGGGCTAGAAGGGGGACATCTGTCAAAGCCCAGCCTTATTTTAAGCTACGAGAAGAGTAGGAGGGAGGGAGGAAGAACAAAGAGGGAAGGAAGGGAAGGAAGAAAAAGGGAGAGAGAACAGAAGGAAAGAGAGAAGAAAGGGAGGGAGGGGAGGGAGGGACAGGAGGAAGAACAGAAGGAGAAAGGGGAGGAAGGGGAGGAAGGGAGGGAGGGGAGAACAGAAGGAAAGAGGGGAGGGAGGGAGGGAGGGAGGGAGGAAAGGAAAGGAAAGAGAGGCAAGAAAGGGAGGGAGGGAGGAAAGGAGGAAGAACAGAAGGAGAGAGGGGAGGAAGGAAAGGAGGGAAGGGGAGGGAAGGAGAACAGGAGGGGAGGGAGGGAAAGGAGGAAGAAAAAAGGGGAAGGAAGAAGGAGGGGAGAACAGAAGGAAAGAGAGAAGAAAGGGAGGGAGGGAGGGAGGGAGGAGAGGAGGGAGAACAAGGAAAGAGGGGAGAGGGAGAGAGGGAGGAAAGGAAGAGGGAAAGAGGCAAGAGAGGGAGGGAGGGAGGGAGGAAGAACAGAAGGAGAGAGGGGACGAAGGAAAGGAAGAAAGAGGGAGAACAGGAGGAAAGAGGGCAAGAAACGGAGAGAGGGAGGGAGGAAAGGGAAGAACAGAAAGAGGGGAAAGAAAAGGAGGGAGGCAGAAGAAAAGAGGGGAGGGAGGAAAGGAAGAACAGAAGAACAGCGGAAAGGAGGAAAGGGGAGGGAGGAAAGAGAACAGAAGGAAAGGGAAGAGAGGGAAGAAAGGAAAGGAAGAACAGAAAGAGGGAGGAAGGAGGGAGGGGGAGGGAAAGAGAACAGACTGGAGGGAGGGAGGAAGGAAGGAAAGGAAGAACAGAAGGAGGGAGGAAAGGGAAGGAGAGAGAACAGAAGGAAGGGAGGGAGGGAAGGGGGAAGAAGAGAAGGAAAGCAGCTGGAAGGGAGGAAGAGCCGAAGGAAAGAAGGAGGAAGGGGGGAGGAGGAAGAACAGAAAAAAGGGGAGGGAGGAAAGGAAGAACAGAAGGAAAGCAGGAGGGAAGGAGGAAGAACAGAAAGAAAAGAGAGAGGGAGGGATTAAAATGGTCCCCTTTTTACGGCCCTTTTTGGGCTGGGTTCCATGGGATGCATCCGGCCAGCCTGCTTGCTCTCGGCCCACTCCCCACTCTGCTTCCCCGAGGGATTCCTCCCTTCTCCCCGTGGAGCGGGTGGGGGGGGGGAGAGTCCGCCCCCACCCCATGTAAATAACTCCCCCTTTCCTCCAGGTGCAAACGGTGGTGCAGCACGTGTACCCGGCCGAAGTCCAGTACATCGAGGGAGGAGAGGCCGTCTACGCCAACGGGACTCTGTAGGTGCCCCCCCCTCCTCCCCCCCCTCTCTCCCCCCTCTCTCTCCCTATTTTTTCTCTCTCTCTTTCGCTCTCTCCCTCCCTCTCCCTCCCTCCCTCTTTCTTTCTTTCTCATTTTCTCCCCCCTCTCCCTCCCTCTCCTCTCTCTCTCCCTCCCTCCCCTCTCCTCTCTCCCTCCCTCCCTCTCCCTCTCTCCCTCTCTCCTCCTCTCTCCCTTCTCTCTCCCTCATTCTTTCCCCCCTCTCTCCTCTCTCTCCCTCTTTCTTTCTCATTTTCTCCTCCCTCTCCCTCCCTCTCCTCTCTCTCTCCCTCTCTCCCTTGTTTTTCTCCCTCATTCTCTCCGCCCCTCTCCTCCTCTCTCTCTCCCTTCTCTCTCCCTCATTCTTTCTCCCTCTCTCCTCTCTCTCCCCTCTTTCTTTCTCATTTTCTCCCCCCTCTCCCTCCCTCCTCCTCTCTCTCCCTCTCTCTCCCTTGTTTTTCTCCCTCATTCTGTCCCCCTCTCCTCTCTCTCTCTCCCTCTCTCCCTCTCTCTCCCTTCTCTCTCTCTCCCAAACTCTTTCCCCCTCTCTCCTCTCTCTCCCTCTTTCTTTCTTCTTCTTTCTTTCTTTCTTTCTTTCTTTCTTTCTTTCTTTCTTTCTTTCTTTCTTTCTTTCTTTCTTTCTTCTTCTCATTTTCTCCCTCCCTCTCCTCTCTCTCTCCCTTTCTCTCCCTCATTCTTTCCCCCTCTCCTCTCTCTCTCCCTTCTCTCTCCCTCATTCTTTCCCCCTCTCTCCTCTCTCTCCCTCTTTCTTTCTCATTTTCTCCCCCCTCTCCCTCCCTCTCCTCTCTCTCCCTCTCTCTCGTTTTTCTCCCTCATTCTGTCCCCCTCTCCTCTCTCTCTCTCTCTCTCTCTCTCTCTCTCTCCCTCTCTCTCTCCCTCTCTCTCCCTTCTCTCTCTCTCCCCAAACTCTTTCCCCCTCTCTCCTCTCTCTCCCCTCTTTCTTTC